>CAXKVI010000001.1:30265330-30287830 GCA_964058755.1 Campiglossa producta | reverse complement strand
GATAAATACGTTGAGTGAAGGTAGCGAAAAAATTTTACGATTAGCATTTTGACGTAAAATTCAAACTGTTTGATGGATCAGAACTACACAACTGTGCGTTTCCAAAGTAATCACTGATTACTTATCGAAACAGTTGCGCTTCGAAACGCGCCCATTTTTTCGAGAGACCAAGCTAAGAACGTAACAATAACTAACTCCATTTAGTTTGGTGGCAATGAAGAGCTTAAACTTCTCGGTTACATCAATTGCACTCAGAGGGTTTGAGGTCAAGTTTAAAACTATCAGATGATAGCGTGCTTGATAAGATGATAGAACTGATCGATATCGGACAGCTCGGCTTTACTTGGAAAATATTATCATGCTGGACCCGTATTTCGAGCGTCGGCGTGATCATCATCGCCTAGTTTTGTTGAGAGATATCACATCGTGTATACTAAATTTTCGGACGAAGGCATTGTATTTTCCATCACAAATCCAACACCGAACCTTCGTTTTACTTTCTTTCTTGTATAACCACTATAGAAGACGCGTCGAGGCCCAATAGAATATATATGCACATGCCTTGCCCCTACATCGAATACTTTTCAAAACTTAAAATGCATATTTATGCACTTATTTAAAAAAAGATAAATGAACTAAAAAATTTAAATAATAAGAGTTTATTTTTTTTTTTAATTCCAATACATACTCAATTTAATCAATTATATGCAAATATGTGCATACATCAGCCTGATTGTTAATAGATATGCAGTGCTAATAAATTCGCTGAAAAAAAATCTAGGAAACGCGCATACAAACGAACACCGTTTTTAATTTGCGCAAAAATCACTGATGTTGCAAAATGATGCATAACAGTTATTTTATCAGGCTTATTCAGAGATGCTGGTACGAGCCAGATGCAAAAGTATATAACAACATATGTACTTATATTTTGAAATAACGTTGCGATAATGGTGAAATCTCATGTAAGAGCTATAAAATGCACTTTGTGCATATACTCAATAAAATGGGTCGAACTTTATAAAAAAAAAAGTTTCACAATTGCATAGAAAATGTTGTATGTGTGAAAGGTTGTTTTTTACTTCTGATACTCAACACTGTTCTGCAAATGCGTTTGGACTACGCCGCTATTTTGATTGTATGTATGATTTCAGAATAAAATTGGTGATCGTTTTTTAAAGAGACTTATGTACTGTTGACGACAAACTGAGTTCTGGAATATAGTTCCAACGCTTACAGGACAAATATTTTTTTATAATTTAATTTTTTTTTTTTATTTTAGTTTTTATTTTTTTATTTTTTTTAATTTTTTTTTATTTTTTTTTAAACAAACAAAGAGTTTTATTTTATTTTGTTTTATTTTATTTCATTTTATTTTTCTTTATTTTTTTAATTTTTCATTTGTATTTATTTTATTAATAATTTTTTATTCTGTTTTATTTTATTTTTTTCTTCAAATTATTTAAAATTTTTATTTTATTCTTTGAATTTTTTTTTATTTTATCTCACTTCACTACCAGTTTCTGTCAGAAAGAATTTGGCTACTCATATGTTACCCATTTCCATAAAAGTATTTTGAAACCATTTCACATACCTTTTTTTATTAAATATTTAACTACTATTTTTGTACAAAATTTGTATGTGCATTAGTGCGGATCGGTCCCCATACAAAAAAAAAGTTTTTCCAGTCCACCCCTAGGATTAAAGATATTTTGAAGGCGATCCCAAAAAAAAATTTTTTTTTTGCCACGCCCCCCGATGGGATATTTACTTTTTTTGAGACTACGTCGCCATTTTAAGTCCAATTTTAATGAGCCATACACCGTTGTTCATGGCTTGGAAGCCGCCACAATTCTTACCTTAATCATTTTTTACTCCGAGTTCAAATTCTAGTAGTGACTGTCGGTATCTTGTTTCACATCATACTCATCATTTGATTCACCCTTATGTACATATACATACATAAGAGGTCCGGATGAAAGAGTAAAAAAGGAACAAGGAGATATTTTTGGTTTTTAACAAAAAAACGATAAAAATGTATTTCATTGCAGTTTGAAAGTGAAAAGGGGTCAAAAAGGGTCACGAATTTAAAATAAGGGTCAAAAATGGTACTTTTTTGAAAAAGTAGGGTCCGGGGTACTGGCTCTAAAAAAGGGTCAAATTTACCCCTTAGGGTCCCCAACGGCAACACTGCGCATCACATCATATGATGTGAAACGAGATACCGATAGTCACTACTAGAATTTGAACTCGGAGTAAAAAATGATTAAGGTAAGAATTGTGGCGGCTTCCAAGCCATGAACAACGGTGTATGGCTAATTAAAATTGGACTTAAAATGGCGACGTAGTCTCAAAAAAAGTAAATAGCCCATCAGGGGTATCGCCTTCAAAATATCTTTAATCCTAGGGGTGGACTGGAAAAACTTTTATTGTCGATCCATCCTTATGTGCCACTCTTGTTTTATGAGATTGACGAATTTCGCATATATTTTTTCCTATATCTATTACTTTTTAAACTTTTTGCAGCATAAATTAAAATATTTGCACACATACATAAACAAACATATGCTTAACTTTGCCATACATATGTATGTAGATAGCGTTGTAAACATACACCAAAAAAGTTTATCCGAATTTTTTCAGCTCGTAAAAACGCATTCATGAATCTTTAATATCAGCAGTCAGCTGCTACAACACCAGCAATCTGTACACATATTAGCACACACCTCGCTGCATTGCATTCATCATTGAGCTTGAACGCCTTTCAAAAACTTTCAAAATTTTTTTATAACCAGCTGTGTGTCCCGCATAAATGTTAGTGCGATTGTAAACAGTGGATGCAAACGAAATCGCATGAAAGTATTTTAATGATTTTTATTAAAATTTCGCATACACTTTGCGGTGTTCATAAGCGCTAGTTGATAGGAGAGACGGTTAAGAGATATAACATAAGATAATGGTATCAGAAGTCAGAAAATGTATATTCATATAAAGCTGCTTAGACCTTTTGCTTAATTTAGCATTTATGTTATGTAAAGTGTGCTACACCTTCTTACCATAACAAAAGGAAAGTTTGGAATATTTTCTATCGATTCCTAAAAAAAATTGTTGCTCATATGTGCTCCACTTGATTTAATGACGAAAAGTCAGTTAAAATTTTCATAAAAAATCCATGACGTATACGTAACTTTTTTTTAAGCCAATTTGTATACAAAGAGAAAAAAATGATTGATGCTGCTATACTAGCTATTGGAAATTATATTATCTCATCTTCTCACCTCTCACTTCGTATTATTTTTCTCGACTTCTTAACTGAGTATATAACACTCGATCCCCTTTAACTTATTTACTTGTGTTAATTTTATTTCAATAAAGCAAGAGCTTTTCTCGCCAAATAAACATCTAAATGTAAATATGTTCATCCAACCAATTCGCTGGCTTTCAATCCGAAAAGGTGTGTTAAAAGGGCTTACATAGAAAGTTGATAGAGATAAAGCGAGGGCCCTGCGTTTATAGCGCCTAAACCGCTACTAAGTGTCTCATTAGCATATTGCATGTCAAAAGTCTATTGAAAATTCTCAATAAAAATTCATGCGACAAAATTGAAATGTATGTGATTCGATTTCATCCCTTCCAATGTGTCAACGTGTTGCCAGCACACATGATGGCGCACTTGTTTATTTTTCTTTTCTTCCGCATTTTTTTTTTTAAATTTGCTTGAAGTATACACTTGTGAAAGATACGTTTTAGGGTGTTAGCTTTAAACGCGACATCAAAGTATCTTACCGACGCTCCACACCACTTCACCCAGATGTTTGGGTGCGTTAAGATGTTGCTCGTCGTATGGATTGTGGTTGATACCTTAAACGCGCAGCAAGCAGTGTTCCAGAATAGGACTTTTTTTAATTTTAATAATTTCTATGGACACTGGCTAAGTTCCAAAGAAAGCAGTTGTAGAGTGACTAGGTATCTCTTAGAGTTTTAAATTTGCGTCAGTTATCACTAAAGATTGATGACTACTATTAAAAACATGCCAAATTTTATCCAAAACGGTCAAGCAGTTCCCCAGATATACGAAAAAATAAATAAATTGCGGTTAGATGGCAACCCTGCTTGAAATTATCTTATTTGGAATACGGCCGAAAATACTTTTCATTTTATACACATATTGGCATTTCTAGCTATATATTACAAAAAAATGGGATAGGTGGCAACCCTGTAAATCACCTTAAGCGGCAACACCCATTTAAATGATCTAAGAAAGAATCAAATTGTCTATATGCTAAATTTTATCCAAATCGGTAAAGCAGTTCCCGAAATATAAGAAAAAATAAATAAATTGCGGTTAGGTGGCAACCCTAAGTGGAAACCCTGCTTGAATTTATCTTACTTGGAATACGGTCGATAATACTTTTCATTTGAAACTCATATTGGCATATCTAGCTCTATATTTAAAAAACATTGGGATAGGTGGCAACCCTTTAAACCGCCATAAGTGGCAACACCCATGAACTCTGCTCTGCCCAACTATTACAATTTGTACAATCCCTGCAGGGAACTCAGGCACTAGTGACACAAATTTCTGGTTCAGAACTAGATATAAAGTGGCCAATAAGAACTACTACGTTAGTGATACCCTTTTCACTAGTTCGAAACCAGTGTTTGAGGAGTCATTAAAAGGCATTTGGATTCGTATTTGAACTTAAGTTTTTGTATTTAATTTATATTCGTTTCTATGCTTAGAAATGGTTCAGAACTATAGAAATATTGCCAATAAACGAACTAGATCAAAACTGTCAAATTTTGTACTAGTTACAGCCTAGGACATCACGAACTAGTACTGGTTCAGAACGCACTAGAAGCGAACTAGCTCTGAATTAGAATTTCACCTCCTATTTGATTTGCACAGCTAAACATCGTGGTGAAAATCGCCTGAAAGTCTGCAACATACATCTGAAAGTCGGCTACAATTTCTATTTCCGTTGCATCATCAGCCATTTTCTCAAATTTTACTCTCAATCAAAACATCATATCGCCACCTAAGAGGTTAACTCCAAAAATCGCTCAAACACCAATTACCGACAGTCAATTATTACGAGAGTTATTATAGGCCTCTGGCTCTAAGTATTTTTGGTGGCCGCTTCAAGGTTGCTGTCAAGTGGCAGCATCTTTGAATTTTCATCAAAGCAGATTTGCGCGCTCGGTTTTATGTCTATATGTATGCGTGAGTATAAATCTGCTCTGCCTTTCATATGGTGAGCGACTGTCGTTGCACTTAACTTGTTACAACTTTTTGCTTAACGGATTTTTGCGTTATCGATACCGTTGAATACATCAATAATTTGAGATTCAGAGACATACCTACGCCCACACACATAACAAATACAACCACCAAATACCTCACGATTCTTTCTAACCTACGAAGTGTTAAGTTTATTTTAGTTTCGTTACGTAATCGAGAAAGTGGTTTGCATAAGTAATTTCGTTGATAGTGTTAACGTGTTCGAGGCAACATAAAATGGAAATAAAGTAGAAATTCTAGATACACACAAATATACCTTTGTTTTCATATACATATGCCCCCATATATGCATAACTAATCATCTTTACGGTTAAGTGTAGCAACTTGATAGAATTTAAATATTTCTACTCTGTGGGGAAAAGAGATTTCTGAGAAGATTTGCCCTGCTATTGCATTAAAGATGCGAAAATCACTTAAGCTTAAGATTTTTTCGTGTATAAAAACATAGCCAAAAATGTTTATAAAAAAAAAAAACAAAGGCGTGAGTACTTGGTACTCGTGAAGAAGTGTGAACATGGGAATTCTGCACATAAATTTAATAAACCCAGGAAGTTTGGGCAAATGTTTTTTTGGTTGACATTTCGTTCAGTACGACTTAAAAATTCTGCGAATACTCCACGCGAGATATGCATTCGTGTCGGAAGTGCGCGACAGGAAAGCAAGATTCATTCGCGAATATTTTCACAATGCATATAAATTCGATTTTAAAGATGAACGAAAAGAAGAACTATCCTAAATTTTTTTTTTTTTTGAGCGCCATCAATGCAAAGGCAAAATTCATGCGCGAATAGAATGATTCGCAAAGCAAATGCTACCTAGAATGTTTCACGAATGAGTTTGATAATGATTCGCGGATAAGTTTCAGAATGATTCGCGGTTACAGGGTTGCCACGTATCTCTTTTTTTTTTTATTTTGTAGCAAGATATGACAATATGGGTATCAAATGAAAGGTATTCAGCGACATGCCAACTAAAATATTTTCAAGTAGCGGTGCCACCTAGGGTTGCCACCTTATCGCAGTATATTTGTATATCCGGTACTATCTCGAGAACCGCTTGACCGATTGGGATGAAATTTGGCATATAGATAGTATGATTGATTCCAAGACTATCCACTTGATGTTGCCACTTGGGGGGTGTACAGTGTTGGCACCTATCTCAAATTATGGAGCGAGATATGCCAATATTGCTATCAAATAAAAAGTATTTTCTCCGACAAACCAACTAAAATATATTCAAGTAGGCTTGCCGCCTAGGGTCACCATTTTACCGTAATGCATTTGTCGTTTATATTTTTGGGATCATATTTGGATTATTTTAGGATCATTTTGGGATCATTTAGGAGTCACTTTGTGATATTTTTGGGGCTATTTTGAGATCACTTTAGTTTCAATTTTGGAATAATTTGGGACAATTTTGGGGTAATTTTCGGATCATTTTGGTGTCATTTTGGAATCATTTTGGGATAATTTTTGGGTCATTTTGGGTTCAATTTATGGATCATTTTGGGAACATTTGGGTGTCTTTTTGGGATTGTTTTAGAATTATTTTGGGATTATTTTACGGTCATTTAGGGATAATTTTTGTATAATTTTGAGGTCATTTTCGGATCATTTTGGGTACATTTAAGGATCTTTTTGGGGCCATTTTGGAATAATTTTTGGATTATTTTGGAATCATTTTAGGGTCGTTTTGGGATAGTATTTAGGTTGTTTTGGGTTCAAATTTGGGAATATTTAAGGGTGTTTTTAGTATCGTTTTAGGATTATTTTGGGATTATTCAAGGGTCATTTTGGATCAGTTTTGGTAAGTAAATTTAGCGCAAAATTTATAGCACCGAGCTCGGTCACCCAGGTACTATATTTGTGTCCAAAAGATGGGAGTAGAAAGCACAAATTGCCAATAAATTAAATTGACCACTGACATATTGAACTTTTATCGTCTTAAAATTCGCAATAAAAAAGCGATAACAAAATCAAACTAACAAGCAACAATTCGGTACATTCAATTTTACTGTGTGGAATATCAATTGTGCCTTTTATGGGTCCACTTTATCTGATTCAAGTACCAAACACAAAACACTTACGGTGTCAGGTAAAGTCCATAAAATTGCCAGCACGACCATATGAATTGGTGCACGTACGTTATCTCGCAAAAACAGCCTAATTACATACATACTACATTCAAACGTACATATGTTGGATCGTATTTGTATATATAAATAACGGGAAGAGTACGTTTTGTTGAAACAATCAAATTCTAAGAAAAATGGTAAAGCGCCTTAATATAGACAATACATATGAGGGTATTAAAAAAAGTTCGATGAGTCGAGGGATATTAAATAAATGAATAACGCCACAGTGTCTCGCCGTATAAATCCATTGTGCTGTCGAGTATCACAACTGTTGGTCTACTAATAGAACATTTGTTAGTTCCCACGAACATTTATATCCAAATACGAGCTGTTAACATGAAATTGTGCCAAAACACGAAAATTAGAAGAAACGCTGAATTGGTCAATAAATCGCTGGACAGGACATTTCCTTTCAGTTCATTAAGCAGACGTCGGGACAACTAGAAGTGAGCAGATTTTGCAAGATAATAACAAGAATGAGCAGAACGTAGGTAGGCTTTTAATCAGTGTCGTAGAATTTTGTTAACAAATCTACCTGTTTTTGGCAATCCAGTTACTCCATACACACAACAAACACCCAAATACAGCCGCAATGTAATGCATACCACAAATCAAAGTTCACACTCAGCATTGGCTTCGGTTAAGGTAACAGAGTAGCCTTAGGTTGCTGATGTGGTTAAGATGTGGGGGTGGCATCCAGTAGCCAAAAGCCAGTTTGTATAATTTATTAAGTGCTCCTTTGAGAGAGACCAAAGCTTTGAATTTTTGCGCATATGCGTGTGTGTATAAGTGCGTATGATTTCTTATTGATGCATGTGTGTGTGTGTGTGTGAGTGTTTGCGCAAAGGTGTGTGGCGTCAGGTCGTTAGGGTTGCATAGCCGGAAGCAAAATTGACCTTTTATAAATGCCATTAAATTGCCACCTTTTACCATTAGGCATTGCCTGAGGAAATATTTATAGCCGAAGGCAAGTTCACAAGAACTCTCACATGTAGATATGCATTAGGGTGTACTGATATGACAATATTTCCATAGCTTTTAAACTCTATAGCAGATGTATATCTTATAATTTAGCTTATTTTTAGAGCAGTAGTTGGCAGGGAGAGAGCGCTTGCTATGTTAAAGCATTAGAGTTTTCCTCCCAGTAAAGTAATTGCCGGCCTATGTTTTAGAGTGATGTTCAATCAAGGGACTGTAGAGGAAAGTTGAAATATAGGAAGAAACCAGAATGAAATATAAATAAATGTAGGGCAAAAAATAGAGAGACAGAGAGAAAGATGTTAAGAAAGAGATGCACATATATTCAGGACAGATAGATGACAAAATGAAAGAGACAGATATATGAAAATAGAGATATAGAGACAGGAAGATAGATATAAAGAAAGGTAAATTGCATGACAGATATATCACAAAGAAAGTTTTCAAAAATGTTAGTAAGAGAAAGGTTTGCTATCATAGATATCAATGCTATCATAGCGTTCTCACTTGGCTCCCCGAATTTCGGACAATCGTCCCTCTAGGTGGGGAGGCCGGATATTGAGATAAAGCGACACAAAATACTGCGACACAAAATACTAATGTTTTCAATGTTCAAAAAGATAACTTTGCCTGAAATAAAATAGATTCTGCCACAATTGTCTGAGTTAAAAATAAAGGGTAGGCACATTCAATATCAAGGCAAATTTCAAGAGCAGATTAGCCTCAAACATCGCAAAATTACGATAACTCAAAATATTTTAGATAAACTCGTTATTTCAAAAAAGAAGTTTTTTTTCAGAACGCCTCATCTCAAACTTTTTTCAATAACACCCTAAACTCAAATTCAACACTTTTTCAGTTAAGATGGGCGTTTTTAAATCAACCCAGCCAGAAACCAGAATCGGTAGCACATTCGTTTTTCTGGCACAATTTTCAGGGATTGAACTACACATTCATGCAAATGGCATTGCAAATTTCCGGGCGTTCCTTGTAATTTGAAAACCCAGGATTTTGTTGAATCGATCATAAAGTAAGCTTTCGAAGTATTCGATATCGAAAAGTAGATAATTGAAAATCCTGACCACCCCAATATCCACCCTAAGTACTAATACTTTTACAGGTACTACACGAGTGTATGGAAGAGCTTAATTTTTATGTGGGCAAGGCCAAAATAGACTTAAGCGGCCGTGAAGGTGTAAAGAACGGCCGAAATGGCAACAAGCTACACACATACATACTTGCACAAATTTTCGTACAAAGCAAAATAATAAAAATTTATTATAAAGTAAAAAAGAAAATAAAAAACAATTTTATTTATTGGCATTAAGCTGCAAAGGAAGTAATCGAAGGTATAAATTGCAATTCTCGTAGCCGAAGGGCGAATGCGAAATTTAATGAATTGGAAGCGAAGACGTTTCAATGGCAATAATCAAAATATCACCACAAAATTTACTATGACACATACAAACATATGTGATCATATAAAAGGAAAGTGAATGCGAATTCAGTGCAATGGCGTAAAATTTCGTAAAAATTATATTAAAAGGAAATAAAAATGTGAGCCACTGATTGACTGAAATGAACTTAATACTGGTAGTAAAGAGAAAATAAAAACTTTGAAAATGCCAATTTAGAAAGAATTATTGAGAGGTAGCGATGCGGGGGTACGACCGCAGCGGCGGGTGTTTTCAGTTTTAGTTGAAGCACTGCGTATAGTAGCTGATTTGATAATGATACTCGAGGCTTTTGAAATAAATGCAACGAGTGCTGAAGATTAAATCTAAGTTTTCTCGGCCCAATCCACAAGATCCCATTTGAAAGAACCAAAGTTTGGGCAAAACAAAATTCAAACTCGATTTCGATTTCCCAAAAAAA
The DNA here is from genome assembly GCA_964058755.1 of Campiglossa producta. NCBI lineage: Eukaryota > Metazoa > Arthropoda > Insecta > Diptera > Tephritidae > Campiglossa > Campiglossa producta. The sequence continues at coordinate 30,277,541 of CAXKVI010000001.1, read as the reverse complement.
GTTAAGCCCCGTCTATAGTTCTCTCAAAGTCCGTGAATAACTAAAGATACTTTGTGCAATTGTTCAACCGCTGCTTGAGCAGATACTGATGGCGCTATCTCATTGACTGAACTAACTGAAACTGTTGGTAAACAAAGAGACACAACGTTAAAGAAGGCACTTCACTGTGCACATCTCAGCTTAGAAGTTTAGGATATACCTAGGTCTATCTACTCAGCTTTCTGGGGATAGACGAGCTGACGGACATGGGACTGGGTATAGTTAAATTTATTCTCTCTTATTCTATTAAAATTATCAAAACCGAGTTTTACGGTTTTATAATTTCAACGTGCATCCCTGTAAATGAACATTTTACTCTGTTTTGCAGCCATTTTAGCTTTAAATTTAGTTTATCGATTTTCGCAGAAGCAAGCAAAAGTATGCTCTAGGGCATAATTAGAGCAAAGCTAGTGCAAATGTTTGGTTGGCCATTACTGAAATATAAGTAAATAGTAAATTCGAATTTTTGTTGCTGCTTTAGCTAGCATAAGCATGCTATTGCAAACTTACAAAAAATATATTACCAGTCTAATTGGTATCGACGTCATTAGCAGTCTACAGTCTGTAATGATAAAGCAAACTTGATTTTTTTTCTTTAACTATTATTATCATTTCATTTCATTTCATTTAAATTGTATTTTATTTTATTTTATTTCGTTTTATTTCATTTAATTTCATTTTATTTTATTTTATTTTATTTTATTTTATTTTATTTTATTTTATTTTATTTTATTTTATTTTATTTTATTTTATTTTATTTTATTTTATTTTATTTTATTTTATTTTATTTTATTTTATTTTATTTTATTTTATTTTATTTTATTTTATTTTATTTTATTTTATTTTATTTTATTTTATTTTATTTTATTTTATTTTATTTTATTTTTTTTATTTTATTTTATTTTATTTTATTTTATTTTATTTTATTTTATTTTATTTTATTTTATTTTATTTTATTTTATTTTATTTTATTTTATTTTATTTTATTTTATTTTATTTTATTTTATTTTATTTTATTTTATTTTATTTTATTTTATTTTATTTTATTTTATTTTATTTTATTTTATTTTATTTTATTTTATTTTATTTTATTTTATTTTATTTTATTTTATTTTATTTTATTTTATTTTATTTTATTTTATTTTATTTTATTTTATTTTATTTTATTTTAGCCACAGGGCTACGCTGCCCTTGTGATCATAGCTCCGTACGGCACTTCATCACGAGAGCAGCCTAGCCTCTCTGGCGCGACGACAAAGATCTTCCCCCTCCCAATCCAGGGTGTTATGCGAAACCGTGCCCATTGGACGTTTGCAGCCGGGAGGCAAATCGTGGCTGTATTTGAACGGAGCCTCTCTGACACCGGGTCGCCTCAGAGAGTAAGCATGGCCTTACCGCGGTACGGGGCTCTGCCGCGGCGGACGACACATTTTCCCCTACTCTTCCCTTGACCCTAAGCTGGCCTTGTCCGGCGATGGGTCGTACGAACAAGATGAACTCGAATAACCTGAATAAAAACGAAAAATCTAAAAAACAAACAACGCCAAATTTCACTCCTCAGCAAAGGAGAGCTATGGAGGAGCAGGCGAGGAAGCAACAACAACGCCGGAGGACAACCTCCGTTCCACAATCAAGGGGGGGATCGACAGCGATGGCAACTACGAGTCGGTCAACCAACCCTCTATCGAATAAGATTGACTTGATGGGAGCTAGCACCAGTGCGGTTGCCAACGCAGCTAAGCGGACAACGGCGGATGCTAAACTCCCATCAACCGCTGATATGAAAACCAGTATCTTTACGTCTGTGGCAGCGGTCTCACGACCTGGCCTCGGAGTTTCGAAGGAGAAGGAAGCTGCAACTGAGAAGTCGGCAAGGAGAGCGACCGCGATGGCAACTACGGGTCCGCACTCCAGGGAGACATCTCCCCGCCGCTTCACATACCACGAGAAAAGATTGGCTGCAAAGATCCTGAAGAGGTATGAAGGGGTACCGCAGGAATCACTGTCGCCGAATTCCAGTAAATCTGTAGAGCTAGCGAAAGCTGTGATACCGGATTTCCAAAATTCGTACATGCCAAAGAGGTTAAAAGTTAACCCTTTCAAGCGCCAGAGATCGGATCTGGAGTTTATTCCCCCTCCCAAGCGGCATCAGAATACCTCTGGAGCGGGCAAACTAAGCTTTGCTGAGGTAACCAAGGACAGGATCCTTATAGGCGTCCTTGACCGAGGCAATGACCGTCTGGCCATCCCCAAGGACCGGTGGCGTTACGTGCGAAATGAACTCGGCAACATTCTTCTCAACGTTGCTCCGGAGTTTCCGGGTAGTTCGGCACGAGTAACGGATGCGGGTTGGCACCAGGGTCAAATTAAATTACTCGCATGCGAGGATGCAAAAACCGTAGCACTGTACAAGGCAGCAGCTGCTAAACTGGGTGAAGTCTACCAGGGCGCAAAGATAGAGGTCGTCGACTGGAAGGACATTCCAGCTCGTCCAAGGGCAAGGGCGTGGATTCCGGCCATCCCTGACGAACCCGAGAGAATACTCGGGATGCTACGGCTAATGAATCCGTCCCTCCCAACGCATGACTGGAGTGTCAATCTGGTCGGGGATGCGGTAGGGCCCGACAGACAGGTGGTGTTCACCATGAATAAAGAGTCAATCGAGCCCCTCAAAAGGTGCAATGGCCTAGTACACTACAGCGTAGGCCAGATCGTTATCCACGTATATCGTGGTGATGCTCAGCGCGCTGCCTTCTCGGCTGCTCCGGGGGAACCGGAAAACTTATTACCAGAAGAGGAAGCGGAGGATTCCGATGCGGAAAGCATGTTATCCGCCACGTCTCTTGGCGATAGTGCTGTGAACAACTCGGAGATGGAGGACAGCCTACAGGACGAGGAAGTCCTCGACGTCACGGTGGTAGCAGCCAACGCTGAGCGACTAACATCTAACGCTACAGGCAGCAGGACTCCTGCAACGCCACATCGGGCAGTTAATCGGAACAACTCGTCGTTGATAGGCAACCTCCGGGATGGAGCAAACCTCGACGATATGGGGACGGCAGGGAAGTCTGTGCGCTCTCATGTTGGTGGTGCTTCAGATTAATTTGCACAAATCTAAAGTGGCTTCGGCTGCTTTAAGTAGTCGTCTTTCTAAAGGCGACGTGGATGTGGTCCTCATCCAAGAACCCTGGGTCAATAGCTCGAGAATCTGCGGATTGGGGACTAAGGGCTTCAAGCTCATTCGAGCCAGCGAGGAGAGCAAAGTCAGAACGTGTATTTTGGTCAAGTCTGAGTTGAACTCCTTTCTCCTACCTAACTACACCAATGGTGATATTACCGCTATCAGTCTAACGGTCGACAGCACCCGCCTGACGGTGGCGTCGGTCTATATGCCCTACGACGCCGAAGAACCCCCACCACAAACGGAGGTGAAAGACCTGGTGTCAAATTTCTGCACGGGTAATCTTATTATTGGAGCGGACGCTAATGCTCACCATGTCCAATGGGGGAGCTCCGACATCAATGCCAGGGGCGAGTCTCTGTTTGATTACCTCTTAACAACCAACCTGGTGATTTGCAACGTGGGTAATGAGCCTACTTTTATCACTAAGACCCGCAGGGAGGTCATAGACCTCACTATCTGTAGTGAAGGCGCTTATGAGTGGGTCAGAAAATGGCGGGTTCTGGAAGAACATTCTTTCTCCGACCACCGTTACATAGAAATGGTTTTAGACTTTATTGTAGAACAACCAATCATGAAGCGCAATCCACGTAACACTGATTGGCAGTTACACAATGAAATATTAGACAGAGACCTACCAGTACTGCCCTCACAAGCCCCCTCATCAGTAGAGGAGCTGGAGGATCTTGTTACTACATTTACATCGGCGCTTTCAAATGCTCTAGGACAGGCTTGTCCAGTGCCAAAACCACGCGGTAAACACAGGCCACATTGGTGGTCCTACGATTTGGACTCGCTCCGAATATCATGCCGGAAACAATTTAACAAGGCCAAGAGCTTCGGCTCTGAGCCTCATTGGCATGAATATAAAGCTAAACTAAGGGCCTACAAAAAAGCTCTGAGACAGGCGAAGAGAACCTCGTGGAGAAATTTCTGCACTGGCGTCGAAAAGGTCGACGACACAGCGAGACTTAGACGAGTCCTCTCGAAAAGTCAAACAACCATCAGCTATTTGCGAAAGCCTGACGGATCCTGGACCAGCACGGAAGAGGAAACCCTTGAGCTGCTCTTGAATACACATTTTCCGGGGAATCTGCATGATGCACCACTAGCACCTGCAACAAACCTGGCAGTAAATATACCCATCACTGAGGAAAGAGTAAGGTGGGCAGTTAAGAGCTTTGAACCGTATAAGGCTGCCGGGCCGGACGGGATTATCCCCGCGCAACTTATAAACACGTTGGAGACATCAGCTAAATGGCTGGTATTTCTCTTCACAGCCTGCCTGGCTCTCAACCACATTCCGGGCTCCTGGAGAAGCGCCACGGTAGTGTTTATCCCTAAGGCTGGGAAGGCATCCCACTACGAGCCAAAAGATTACAGACCGATCAGTCTCTCGTCCTTTGTACTGAGAGGATACTAAGCGACTACCTTTCAACGACTATTGATAGCAACCTTATCTCTAGCTATCAGCATGCATACACCAAGAGTAAATCAACAGAAACTGCTCTGCACAGCCTAGTATCTGTCATTGAGAAATCGCTGTGTGAAAAGGACTACTGTCTCGTGGCCTTCTTAGATATTGAGGGGGCTTTCAACAATATAAGCCCGGAGGCGATCAACTCCGCTCTAACTAATCTGGGCGTAGATAGACCTCTAACTGGTTTAATTGACCAACTTCTAAGAGGAAGGAAAATAGCTTCTTCACTTGGTACGGTCGAGCTATCACGCTATGTCACAAGGGGAACGCCCCAGGGTGGTGTTCTTTCCCCGCTTTTATGGAACCTCACAGTCAACTCGTTGCTACGTGACACAAGCTGGGGGGGCGGGAAGATAGTGGCATACGCAGACGATTTAGCTATTGCATTCAGAGGCAAGTTCCCACAAACTCTGTGTGACCTGATGCAAGTAGCACTGCGAGAGGTTTCGAGGTGGTCCTCTCGCTGCGGACTTAGTATCAACCCGGGGAAAGTGGAACTTGTCCTCTTCACCAACCGGTACAAAATACCGCCACTAAGCCTACCAGAACTAGATGGCACGCGCCTGGGCTTGTCGGATAAGGCCAAGTTTCTAGGCATAGTTCTGGACAGGAAACTGAATTGGAAGGAGAATGTTCTTCAGCGCCAGAAGAAAGCTTGCATCGCTCTTTACACATGCAAAAGAGCCATTGGCAAAAAATGGGGGCTCAGCCCTAGAGTATGCAGTTGGATCTACACGGCCATCATTCGCCCAATCATGCTGTATGGAGTCGTCGTATGGTGGCCGGCACTGAGCAAGACAACATACCTGAATCTGTTGCGGAAAGTCCATAGATCCAATATGATCTGTATAAGCGGTGCGCTAAGGACAACGCCCAACGAAGCCCTCCAGGCCATTCTGGGCATTTTGCCACTTGATCTGGAAGGGTTTCGGTCAGCGGCGGCATCAGCTCTGCGCCTAAGAGAAACCTCCAGTTGGGGTGCGGGTACTATTGGACACTCCAGTATTCTGGAATCTTACAGCTTTCTCCCTCTAAGCACAGATCGTTGTGCGACCACTACAGTCGGGGATAGCTGCTTCAAAATAAACATTCCCAGCAGAGAAGACTGGGAGAGGACGGATTGGTGTCCCGAAACAAATGGTGGCACTTCCATATACACCGACGGCTCGAAGTTGGACGGCAGAGTTGGAGGAGGGGTTTATTCAAGGGATTTGGACCTTGAACTCTCCTTCAGACTACCTGATCATTGTAGCGTCTTCCAGGCGGAAGTCTCGGCAATCCGGGACGCCGCGGCCTGGTTAAGCAAACGTGTTATCGGAGGAGATATCACTATTTTCAGCGATAGCCAGGCGGCAATCAAATCCCTTGGCTCATACACGTTCAACTCTGAACTGACGCTCAGCTGTCGTCGATCTCTTCAGGAGATGGCCCAACAGAACCGCGTAAACCTCATATGGGTCCCGGGACATAGGGACATTGAGGGAAACTGTAAGGCAGACGAGCTTGCCAGGCAGGGCACGACCAAGCAGGTTCTTCAGGATAAAGAGCGCTTAGGTATGCCGTTTGCCACATGCAAACTAATGCTGAAGGAGCACACACTCCGTCAAGCCAACGAAAGATGGCTGCAATCCCCAGGGTGTCGGATATCGAAACAAACCTGGCCAAAATGGGATCTTAAAAGGTCTAGACGCATTTATGCCCTAACTAGGAGGGAAATCTGCATATTGATAGGGGCATTAACCGGTCACTGCCTCATTGGTAGGCATGCAGAAAGGCTAAGTGTGCCCTACCGACGATGCTGCAGGAGTTGCAAAGATGATGAGGAGGAGGAAACGGTGGAGCACCTCATCTGCAACTGTCCGGCTTTAAGCGGCGTGAGAACGCGCTTTTTGGGAGTTCCGTTCCTAGATAGTCTAAGCCAGATCGCGGAACTGGACATAAAGGACTTGATGGGCTTCATAAAGTCATCTAAGTGGTTCGAGGAGGAGTAACGGTGTCGGTTTAGGAGTGTCAGTCCCGGGATTCTGCTATGTGGAAAATCCCAACAAATCAGGGATTTTCCATATGGCTGGGTCCCGGGGCTGACTTTCCTTGTGTTGGTGGTATCACAACGGGCCTTCAAAACTGGCCTAAGTGTGCCTCTGCGGCAGCCACTTGAACCTACCTACCTACCATTTTATTTTATTTTATTTTATTTTATTTTATTTTATTTTATTTTATTTTATTTTATTTTATTTTATTTTATTTTATTTTATTTTATTTTATTTTATTTTATTTTATTTTATTTTATTTTATTTTATTTTATTTTATTTTATTTTATTTTATTTTATTTTATTTTATTTTATTTTATTTTATTTTATTTTATTTTATTTTATTTTATTTTATTTTATTTTATTTTATTTTATTTTATTTTATTTTATTTTATTTTATTTTATTTTATTTTATTTTATTTTATTTTATTTTATTTTATTTTATTTTGTTTTATTTTATTTTATTTTATTTTATTTTATTTTATTTTGTTTTATTTCACTTTTTTATTTCTTGTTTTAAGCCAGTTCAAGTAACCCCGTTTATGAAAACTGGGGACTATTGATAATGTTTCTGAGTTTTACAAAACAAACATACTATTGCACCACCCTTTATATATTGCACTTTTATGTGCTCTCAACCAAAGTTGTTTCTACGTAAATACTTGTATTCGATTGCATCATTAAATTGGAGAATCTTCCATTTCCGGTTAAGGGGGTGCCCTCTATGGGTACATATGCACACTTCAAAGTCTTCAGAGTAGATGCACTCTTTTGTGGTAACCTTTCAAATAAACAACTTTTCGCGCATTTTGATGCACACTCGATGATTGTGCTGTGCACTTATTTTACACTTTTTTTAGCTCTTTTTGCACTTCCACACAAATTCAATTGCACGCGCCACATAACACTACCTGTACCTGTGCGTACACGCATGAATGGTAGTTAAAGCATCCTTATTGTTGGTTGTGTTGTTAAGGCAAAAAAAAAAAAAATGAATGCTCGTACCCCGCAAAGTACAATCAAGCCGACATTCGCATCTAGCGCGACACATTGCAAATGCACTACGTTGCAACATTACGTCACTATATATCATTTCCGCCTCTATCGTTTCCGACGGGCAACAGCAAGTGAAATGATTTTGCACGAGGCGGAAGAAAACTGAGTATACGCACTCACACAGCCACACACACATACACTCATGCACATTTTCACACATTTCTCTTTATTGCTTTGTCATGTTATCGTCACGCTCGTTCATTGTCTGTACAGGATGTCTGCTGAAAATGGATGTATACAAATAATACATTTTCCTTTCTACGTATCGAAAATGGCAATACACACATATTTGCACAGGAATTCAGTTGCACGCACCTATGCTGCACATTTGCTCGTTATCTTGAAGTATATTGAGAATATCAATTGTTTGCAAGAATTTTATTTTCTCAAGAAAATGCGATGCACTACTAAAATTTGCGTAAGCAAATGCATATACGTATGTGGCAGCAAACAATAACGACCGAAATCGATTTAGAAAAAATTTAGTTACTAGCAGTTGGGCTTTCATTAGACTCGAGTGTGTTATTATGTAAACAGCCACCGTCTATGTTTTTCCTGTTTAGCTTTTAAAGCACTCTTGTCCTGAAACGACACACGATGAACGCCTATCATAATTTCGTTCATGCATGATCACTTGCTGGTGCATGTAATTCGCAAACAATTTATATCGTCTTATGCTTAAGAAGATAATTCGCGGTTAACTAACTATCGAAATGGTGGTTTCGGTAAGCGAGCAGCTAATTACCAGCATATTGTTCAAGCTTTCCCTACTTGACGTTTCATTGTCGATACTTTTGGGTGGTCTACTTGACGTAGAAATTTGACGCTACGGTTACAGCTTCCTGCACAAGGCCAGTTGTACGTCCGCCAGGACCACAGAGTTCATAGCAACCGTTGTGCACTTACCGACAGGGCGACGTTACCAACCGGCAATTGGCAACATGGCACCAGCACCAACCAATCGGTAATTTGGCACTGATTCAACGACATCAAGCACCTGGTCACCGTACCCCTTACAATCAATCAGAAAGTTGACTGCGATTCACCGACATCAGTCCTCTGGGCAACGATCCACCGGCATTTACCAACCCTTCATCAGCAACCAGTCGCTTGTGCACCGTACCCCTTAAACCAGTTCCTCCGCACCGTTCCATCTAACCACTCACCGACATCCACTAGGTGCGGCAGCACTATGCACCGATAATTCACCGCATTCCCACTTAGGAGTCAAAGTGGGTAAGTGCTTTAGTACCCGTTCGTTGAAACAAAAGTAAAAGTTGAGATCATACAAAGTCATCTGAACTGGCATCCTCCCTTGCGACTGATCCCGTAAGCAAACCTTTTACGTTTTTGTGTGGGTGCCCAACTGCTTCAAATCACTGTGTTCTTTTTTAGTAAAAGAAATGGGACCTCTACTCGACTCTGTATTGTCTGAGGAATACCCCGTACTAACTACGATGAAACCCATTTATAGAATGTCTGGACACTGTAAATCAAACATGTTGGAATGATTTGTGTTTTTTTTTTTAATTTACAGTTCTTAGCCAACTTCGAACGACACCTGCACACAAAAGAAATGTTTTCTGAGAAGCCTTCCATGGAAGAAATACACTTGGAGAGTTTGCCAAGCCACTGCTAAGGGGCGACCCCGTTAGAAAAGAGAGAAGCCGGAATATTGGTGTAGTAGGTCAAACACACGATCGCTATACCAAGGTGGCCGCAGAGAGTATTTATCATGCCGAATGGAAATATGGGACTTTCAACGAAGGAAGACACCCATCTTATAAAAAGATTATTAAACCCCCCCCCCTCTCTTAAGGATCCAAAAAAATCATATTTTTCACCGTTCTTCACAGCATTGATCATACAATGCAGGTATATTTTTTTACCCAGCGTACTAGTAAGGTTATGTTGAAAAGAGGGGTTCATTAAGGAATGTCCGTCCGCCTGTCCGTGTACACGATAGCTTGAGTAAAAATTTAGATATTTGCTTGCAATTTTGCATACAGGTTACTTTCTGGCCAAGGTAGATTGCTATTGAAAATGGGCGAAATCGGATGATAACCACGCCCCCTCTTTCGATATCGAAAATTTCGAAAATCTCATAAATTGACATATCTCGGTAGCTGAAATGGTTAAAATGATATAATTTTATAGCGGAATTCTCATTCTCTTATGATTTTTCCATAAATTTTTTGTAGTGAGCGTGGCACCGCCCACTTTTAGGTGAGGCATTTTTGAAAATTTGACTGGTCGTAACTTTTAAACTGATTACGATAGAACGATGAAATTTGGCACAAAGGATACTAGTATCGTTGTGAGTATACCTGTAGAAATTGGATAAAATCGCTCTCCAACAACGCCCATTTTCAATATCGAAAGCTTCGAAAATCACCGAAATTGATATAATTCGGCAACGGAAATGGCTAAAATGGTATAATTTTATAAGTTAATCCCCCTGGTCATTATATAATTATTTTTTGCAAAATTTTTTAAAGAGGGCGTGGCATCGCCCACTTTTAAGGGAGACATTTTTGAAAATTGGATTGGTCGTAACTTTTAAACTAATTAGGATAGAACGATGAAATTGGTACAAGGTATACTAGGAAAATACGGAGTATACCTTATGTAATTGGGCGAAATCGCTTCCCAACCACGCCCACTTCCGAATGGGAATATTTCGAAAATCATATGAAAACTACCGCTGGGTATTTAATGTTCGGTTTATCCAAACTTAGATTTCCTTACTGGTTTTTTTTAAAAAACAAGCACCAAGACCAATTTTAAGAAATTTTGAATGATCTCGAAATTTAAATAAAATTTAACCCCTTCCCAAAATCCGGGCCACCACTGACGCCACCCAACAACTTTTCTTATACTTTAAGCACACGTGTACATGTTCAGCTGATGAAAATGATGCACACACAAATGTGTGTGAAAGTTCCTTGTTTCTTTTCTAAGATTCCTTGAATTCATTAGGCCTCAGTTACTTAAACAGTATCATTGTAATATAACCTCTTTAAGATTTATGAGCAAAAATTTATTTGAAAGTTATGTACTTGAATCAGGCACTCGCGTTTACGCACAATTCATTAAAATAGCATTATTCAGCTCAAGTTTCAATCAGTGCTTTTCCTTTCTTAGCCACAAACAAAGACAAATACACTCGCAACTTTAATTTAAATCCTTGCAGCGATTATACATAATTAGTTAAGAGCGGAATTATAAATTTCGCTTTCTCTTAACAATTTTCATAATCACAATACTTAATATTTAATGCACACATCCAAGCAGAATATTGAAATTCATAACAATGGATTTACGAAATACAGATATTATTTATAAAATATTAAATACTCACACAATCCTTATCACATTTGTGTATGTGTGTGTGTGTACAATTAGTATATGTCACAATGTATTAAATTTAATCACTAAATATCGAAAAGAACTCACCTGGAAAGAGAAAGAAAGTAAAGAAAATCAGTGAAAATAAGCAGGAAAAAATATATTCCACAGAATGAAATCACATCTAAAACTCAATGACATAAGGATTTGAATTGCATATTCGCTGGAATTCATATTCGCTATGATACACAGATTTTTGCCATTAATCCCCAACGCTCAGCTGTTTAAATCAAATGTAATTTGCATAAAAGACTCAAATCGTAAGTGAGCGTTACTTCGCACACACACACACACACTTTTACAAAAACACACTTACACAGCCACACACATAGCCATATGAATGAATTGCAGCATTTAATGGACTGTTTGTCAAGCAGCCGGTCGCCAAATATCACAGCCCAATAAACAGTCAGAGGAATGAGGACTGGGCATGTGTGTTTGTGTGTGGTAATGTCAGCAGCTAACGGTAGTAGTAGTGTGCACTTGTTTTGCATTTTTGTGCGGTTTGTAATAACGGTTTTTTTTGCAGCCGAAAACGCAGCTTCATCATCATTCATCTTGTATCGTGGATAGTCGTTTTTCCGTTGGTTCACTAGAAAACCACACGCAAACTTGCAGGGCTTTGCATATATGCATGCATGCAACAAAAACGTTTATCCAGTGAGTTGAAGTAAACGTCCGCATGAAGTATTCACTTTTCATTTCACCTTTTTCCTGCTTCTAGCTACACTTCCATCAAACTATTACATTTAACATGAGCTGGATAAAGTTGGCCCACAAAAAAGGTTAGCATAATTTTTGCTCTACAGTTGGTCGCGTTTTTGCAATATTTTTTGTTTTATACCCACCTGCGATATCATTCTAAGATCACGATTTGATGAACTTATAAAATAAACTGAGTTGGATAATACAAAACCAACGAAAATAAAAGAAAATATAATAAAGTAAAATAAAAAAAATTAAAATAAACAAAAAAAAAATTAAAATAAACAAAATTGAATAATATAAAACCAAAGA
>CAXKVI010000001.1:30245330-30260330 GCA_964058755.1 Campiglossa producta | reverse complement strand
GAACTATCGATTATATGGGGGCGATGTGTTATATTGGTCCAATCTCATTGATTTTTAACACCGACATTCCACATTCTAAAATAGCAATAGTTACGAAATGTCACGTTCCTACCTATATAACTACAGGAGTTATCTACCAAAATCCGTTTATTGGAACAATCGATTGTATGGGGGCTATGTGCAATATTTATCCCATCTCGATGATTTTCAACATCGATACTTCAGATATAAAAATAGCAATACGTCCAAAATTTCACGTCACTACGTGTTTAATTACAGGAGTTATAGCCCAAAATCCGTTTATCGGAACAATCGATTGTATGGGAGCTATGTGAAATATTTATCCCATCTCGATGATTTTCAACATCGATATTTCGCATATAAAAATAGCAATACTTACAAAATTTCACGTTCCTACGTGTTTAATTACAGGAGTTATAGCCCAAAATCCGTTTATCGGAACAATCGATTGTATGGGAGCTATATGTAATATCGCTCCGATCTTGCTGGTTCCGACAAGTGATTCCTATATTGGAAAATGGTGGCCGCATACAAAATTTCAGCCAAATATCTCAAAAACTGAGGGACTAGTTTGCGTTCAAACAGACAGACAGACAGACAGACAGACGGACATGGCTAAATCAACTCATCTCGTCATCCTGATCATTTCGGTATACTTATTGATGGGTCTATCTCTTCTTCTTCTCATACTTACAAACATCGGACCAAAGTTATAATACCATTTCATGTTCATGAAAGGTATAAAAATTGGACTTAGTGAAGTAAAATGTAATATCTGCATCACCTTCAAAGCAACGTTACGCGCAAATCAACGAAATTTATCTCTCAAGTATGCCTCTCTGAGCTATGTATGCCGAAAATCCGACATCATAAAATTACCTAAAACAAAAAACTGGGTATACAACTAATATACGTGAACACGAAAACTTATTATTTGATGTTAACATTTCTTTCTGCGTCTTTTTTTCAAAGAATATTGTTGTTTTAGAATCAACTGCCAAGACTAGACTGCAAGTGCAAAATACAAACTAACTGGCATACTCGCACTCAGCAGATTGTAGGTTTGTTGTAGATGAAGCGCAGAGTAGCACCTAAAAAACTTCGGCACCGCTAGAGTTTACTAAACATCTTTTTGCTGCACTTTTTTGCAACGCTTTCATGCTCTCATAGAGTTTGTAGATCTGATTCTGACAGGATGTCTAATATATACATAGGTGGAATTGAGTGTTCGTAGATTGCGAAAATTATAATTTAGTGTCGAGAGTAAATGCAGATATGTAAATAAAGTTTACACATGCAAAAAGCAGTCGATGCGATATATAACACAATAAAAAACTTATTTTTATAAGGATATTATGCAAGTGAAATAATGCCAGTTGCAGGCAAATCTTATTTTAACCAAGATACAAAAATTGTTTTTTTTTTTAACTCGCTTTCATAACGATAGCGAAGGTTTTTTCATTAGCTTCTTGCTAACTAAATAGTCAGCATAATTATTTCTTAAAAAAAAAAAAAAAACTTCTAGCGCGAAATCTTATTGGGGCTAAAAAATATGTAATTCAATTATGTATACTAAGTGACACGAGTTCGGAGAATATTTCGGAGAAATATTTAAAATCCTACCTGCGGTGCACAAGTACTAACGAAATTGATAAGCCAGCAGCATCGACAGAGGCCAACAGAGTCCAGAAGTGTGGCCAGTAAAATGGAAAGCTTCAAAAGCGATTAAATATGAAAATCTGCTTTTATTTTCAAAAGCAAACATAAAAAGCCGACAAGAGCTGCCAACGCGCAACGCCTGCAGACAATCGAATCAAATGAGCTGTTTGACGAGTCACGGCAGTTGACTGCCAGGCAAAACCAGGCTGATAGCAGTATAAGTATGTCTCAATGGCTGATAAGATGATGGCTCAGCATTCGCGGTGACATATTTCAAGTGTCATTGCCAACACTGTCCCCAAACTTTGGTATACCACAAGTGGTGGCATGTACTTGGCCATGATCAAGTAGTTGACAGTTATGCTGAAGTTCTACTGTGCTTATGGGTGTGGCTGCTTACAGATTAAATTAGATATTTAAAAGCGAATACTTAACAGAGGTGTTGGACAGTTATTCGTTAGTCAGCTTTTCTTTACCATTTACTTGCATTTACACGAAAAGGACATGGACCAAGCTTTGATTTTGTCACCGAAAAATTCCATGGACTCGATGATATACCCGAAAACTTCAAACTGCCGTTCCATTCGCTGGTATGCTGCCTAGTTACTATCGGCAAAAAGATCGGCCTTCTTATTTATGGAAGGATGGGGGAATTCATGCAGTGGTTTGTGTAGTGCGATGCTCTATTGAAAGAATTCTTAAGCACGAAATATTTTCTTCTTTCTAAGGCAATATTTATCTGCAGCATGCTAGAGTATGGAACAGGCCTCCTCAACTAGAGATTAAATTGTCGAAAATTTGGAGTGCCAAATCACACAGATTGCCACTGTCTTTGCTTGCCCTCGCTGACAAAGGAAACTGTCTACTGTTCTAGTGAGAGCAAGATGATCGATCAATTGATGTCGCAATTTTTTATCCATGCCAATCAGTTTCCACCATTGACCAAAAATTTACGGTCTGATTTGGTTACCCATATTCAAAAAAACTTATTAATTAATTTAAAATAACTCAAAACCAAAAAGACCCTCAAATGTTCCTAAAATTACCCAAAAATGATCCCAAAATGATCGAAAAATGATCGCAAAATGACTCCAAAATGATCCGAAAATTACCCCAAAATTGTCCCAAAGTAATCCAAAATTGACAACTCCCATTTCCATTTGGGGAGCAAAATTATGGCAATTGACACTATTTCCATTTTCGAAATGGCAATAAGGTCAGTTGACTTAACTTCTCTTTGTCAATATGTTTATTGACGTTATTTCCTAATTGAAATGGAAATAGCGTCAACATTGCTTATAGCATGTCAACTGAACCTCACGCGATGTTTGAGTTTGATGATGTGATTTTCAACATTACAAAAAGCTTCGCATTTTATGATATGATATAAATAAGGTAAAATAAATAAAACGTGGTCCGGTGGCAACTCTAGGGGTTACCCTGCTTGAAATTGTCATATTTGGAATACAGTTGATACCCATATTGGCATATCTTACTCAATATTCAAAAAAAAATAGGTGGCAGTCTTATAATGGCCCGAAGTGGCAAAACCCAAGTAGAAAGTTTTAAAATAGAGCATACTATCTATAAGAGTATGCCAAATTTGATTGAAATCGCTTCACCCGTTCCCAAGATATTTATGGATACAAGAAGGAATAAATAAAATGGGGTTTGGTGGGAACCCTGCCTGAAAATGTGTTTGTTGATTACTCAATATTTATAAAAATTAAATAGATGGCAACCCTGTGAACCTGTAGAAATGGCAACACTCACATAAAAAAACTTAGAATGAAGCATTCTATCTATACTCTAAATTTTATCAAAATCGCTTCAGCAGTTTCCGAGATATAGACACCAAAAATTTTCATTTCCATCTACTTTTGAATTTCCTATTAAAATTCACTCTCCATAAACACACTGCATAAGAAGTTCAAAAAGCAGAGTTGCTTAAACATCCTATAAATTAATGCGTGAAATAAACAAAAGCTGCAGCTTAGCTTAGAAGTTGGAATCTTGCTAGATTATTTAATTAAAAGCGAGAAGACAATTAATAAGCGCAACCAATATAAGTGTATGACCTTTTTACCTCTCGTCGTACAATTACTGGTAATTTTCCTTTGCATATTACGTATTACATAATTAAAGAAAGAAAGAAAGAAAAACACAATAACCCAAGTGAAATGAACAAGAATATTCCAATAAAGAAATAAGATAAATGAAATAAACTGAGCTATAATAGTAAATGCAATACAAGCCATAGAACAATAAGTCAAACCATTTCAACAATCCCTATGAAAGCGTGCGAGGCGACTGACAAAAGTTCGACGAGTAAGATTATAGAGCTCACCAAAAAATCATCTCCAGACGTCCATGAATCATTCGAAGAATCTTTCTCTCGAGCACCCCTATTAGTGGTCTTCTCGATTTTTGCTAGACAAATCATAATAAAAAAAAAAAACTGTGTAGAAATTTTGTTAGTTTCCCTCTCAAACAACGAATAGTACAACAAAAGAAATATACTCCCAATTCAACAGTAGCCCATTCGAGGACTTCGTTGCGCAGACGTCCTTCAAAAGTGAAACTTTATGAGCACACAATGCCAAAGACGACACGCCTACTTAGACAGCTACCTAAATGCCCGACAGACATCAGACTGACAGCATTTACGGTTGCTTGCCTAAAACGACACAATGACCATAAATTATCTCAGCAACTCATGCGAAAGCACAACTACAATACATCACACACGTAGACAAAGCAAATGGCGAATGAATAAATGAGTGAGTTTTTTTTTACCATGGATACCCGTCATTGTTGCTAGATAATAATTTAACTGTTTTTTTTTTTTCATATTCACTACAAAGCTTCGTTAGCAAATACAAATAAAAGCAACTTGTTTTGTGCTTTACGGAGGCGTTGCAATAGATTAATCCTTGGGGCGTGCTATGGTGAGGGAGTGTGGTAGTATTTATGGGGAGAAGGAGTATTATATAGAGTCAAACGAATTGTCTATGGTTCATTAATGGTTAAGCTCCTTCAAGTCAGGTGCGTTAATTTAATGTAGATTTTGTCGTGGGATGGATAATTCAACAACTTATAATTAGCTTTTTTTAACTGTATCAAGCGAATTCCAACCATTTTAAAGTGTACCCATTTCGTTTTATCCAAAAAGGAGTCAAAACGGCCAAAGATCTTGCTATATAAGGCTCTCCTTACACATACCTCATGACCTCATGCCAGTACATGCAAACTAAAGCTTTTCTTAGCAAGAAAAATTGAATGGAGAGAACACGTAGACAAATAATCGTTAACGAAAAAGAAAAAGTGTACTTCATTTTTAGAAAAAAATAAATTCGCTCTGAATGAAAATAATTTTTATTTGGGGAGTAATATCAGTGTTGATTTATTCATTAAAACATGCAATAGTTCAAATATGCGACTGGAAAATATTCTCCCAGTGCGAGCTACTACTATTTTTTTGTAACCATAGACTCAATAAATGATATGATATGATGATATGATATGATGATATAATATGATGATATGATATGATGATATGATATGATGATATTATATGATGATATGATATGATAAATGATATGATATGATACGATGATATGATATAATGATATGATGATATGATATGATAAATGATATGATAAATGATATGACATGATACGATGATATGATATAATAATATGATATGATGATATGATATGGGATATGATATGATGACATGATATGATGATATGATACGATGATATGATATGATAAATGATATGATATGATATAATGATAAGATATGATCATACGATATGATGATATGATATGATAAATGATATGATATGATACGATGATATGATATAATGATATGATATGATAATATGATATGGGATATGATATGATGTCATGATATGATGATATGATATGATGATATGATATGATGATATGATATGATAAATGATATGATATGATATAATGATATGATATGATATAATGATATGATATGATGATACGATATGATGATATGATATGATGACATGATATGATGATAAGATACCTCCTAGTTAATACAGTTTATTCACTTGTTTCCTCTTAAATATAAACATATTTTGCTGAATGAGATATATCACTCCACCTACACCTTTTCGAGACCTTTGATCCGCAACACTGTAGCCCCACTACGAAATTGGTGTTTCAGAATGTGTTATATACTCGAAAGTTCTCTTAGCCTTTTCTATTTAACTAAAAGTATACATTTAATTAAAATCAATAAGCTAACTGCGCATAGTAATTAAAGAGTTGGTTGCTAAATTCACCAGCTAAACAACAAATTAAAACTTTGTTTGATTCGTATTTCTATGAAGCAGTGATGCATAAAACCGGCTTCTTTGGAGAACCGGATCGAACTTCTTTGAAAAAGAAATGGAAATGATAAAAAAAAATAAGTTAAGTTATGATAAATGATTACAATTTTTTGAACTACACTACGAACTAGAATGTTGTAAATTTTGAACTAGTGAAATAGGTCTTTTTATCTAACTAGTTCTTTAGTTTGCTCACTTTTTAGGTGAGAATATTGGTGTGGATGTTTCCAGCGTTACGGACGTTCCATGCAGTCAAAACTATTTTCAGTATAAGACCTATATTTAGTAGGCTCAGAATCATATGAAATTTTTCCCAAAAGAACCGAATTTGTATTAAGAAGAAATCGTACATCACAAACATCCGGGAGAAGCGCTTAAAACCAAATGTTAAGGAAATGTGGTAAGCCACGCACTAAACATAGAAGAGTAAAACAAATGATTAAGCAGTGAAATTGAAAGCAATCGGCGCCATTAATTAAAACAAAACTTCAGCTGCCACATAAAGAGCACTAACGCAAATAAATGGTAGGAAATAAGATATACAACAAGCGCAAAAATGAACACAAAGTTAGTGTCCTAAGTATTCCTTAAGGCTATGACTTTTCAAATACAATATCTGAGTATTGTTTGGAAACTTAATACGTAACTGCGCTGTTTTGAAATTTCAAACTTTTCTATCCTCATACTAATAAGAAAGTAAAAAAAAAGTAGATAATTATCAAATTTTTATTCGGAAGAGTTTCTATTCGACAAATAAAGGTCTCTCATGCCCATAACAGATTTACACAGTGCGGTTACCTATTTTAATGAAGCACAAATATTTTAAAAGAAAGATTTGGGCATCCTAAAATTTTTCCTAAACAAAAAAAAAAAAAAAAACAAATAAGTAAAGTTTATAATTTTCGAAAACTTTGTATCATATAAATTTAAGCTAAACTACTGTTTATAGAGAGAAAAAGAAACGCTTCTCAAATATATAAAAAGGCTTTTACTTTTTGTTTAAAATTTAATAAAAGTTACATCTGTTTACTTTGATGATTTTTCTGTTGCTGCCAGTTACAAATGTAAATCTCGCTAAATTCACGAAAAACAAAAGTTAAGCTTTGAACTTTGTTTGCAAATATCACAAACTTATTTAAACAAAATTCAATAGCTGGGTAAAGATATTTATAGTGTTCTTAGAATACTTAAACATTTTTAGGCAAGAGCAGTTACGTAGAAATAGTTTATTTTGATTTTTTCAAATGTTAAAGCTCCCGTAGTAGTTGAAATTCGAGCGGTCATTATGATTTCCAAATAAACAAAGTACAGACGAAGATGTCAGAGCCGCCAGACATCACTTATGTATTATGTAAGGGATGAAACCATTATTCCTGGATAGGCTTCACTGAATCTAGAACGAATGTGGTAATTTCAAATCTAAACCTTTTACAGGGGCCAGGACACCTGGTAGTCAAAGTTGCAAAAAAAAAAAAAAAAAAAGTGAGTACCAAGAACTCGTGACGTTTGATGTGTAAAAATGTGTATCCGCACATAATTTTAATTAAATTATTATTTTAAGGCGTATTTCCATCCTAGCAAATGCGATAATAATGCTGCTTATTCATCGAATTACCTTTAAAACAACAACACAAATTTTGTTATTTTTTCTATCTTTATAAGGTCATCCAAATGATCATAATATGATCCCGAAATGATCCTAAAATTACCTCAAATTGACCACAAAAAATCAAAAAATCACACGACCCCAAAATGATCTCAAAATGACACCAAAATGAGCCCAATATATCCCCAAAATGTCCCCAATATGACCCCAAATTTATCCCAATATGACCCCATAATTACACCAATATGACCCCCGTAATGAAACATAACGGTACTACGTAAAAAAAAAAAAAAAAAAAAAAAAAAACTAATGGCGGCGATATACCAACAGGTTATCATAACCTCTAACGAGATTTTTAGCCGAGCTTCTCTTTCCAACTTGTGGTGTGTTGCTTTTGAGTTTTTCCTACAAGTTGGCGGGACCTACAGTTTTTTGCCGACTCCGAACGGCACTTGCAAAGCAAATGAATTTTTTGCTGAGAAGCTTCTCATGGCAGAAATACACCCGGAGAGTTTGCCAAACTACTGCCGAGGGGCGACCCCGTTTAGAAAAATCGTTTTTCTAAATAATTTTTGATGTTACTTTTGCCGGGCATCGAACCGCCACGACTTGGTGTAGAAGGCCGAACACTTAACCGCTACACCACGGCGGCCGCCCGTAACGGACAAAATAATCGAGATAGATATAGGGTTGAAAAGAGGAGTTCATTAAGATATGCCCGTCCGTCTGTTCGTCCATTCGCCAGTCCGTGTACACGATAACTCGAGTAAAAAGTGAGATATTTGCATGGAATTTTGTATACGGGTTAATTTCTGGCTAAGGTGGGTTGCTATTGAAAATGGGCGAAATTGGATGATAAACACGCCTTTTTTCGATCACATAAATTGACATAATTCGGTAACGGAAATGGCTAAAATGATATATATAGTTTGGTAGGATGAACCCCCTAGTCATTCTATTATGATTTTTTGATAAATTTTTTAAAGTAGGCGTGGCACCGCCAACTTTTCAGGGAGGCATATTTGAAAATTTCACGGGTCATAACTTTTAAACTGATTACGGTAGAACGATGAAATTGGTACAAGGTATACTAGCATAATAGGGCGTACACTTGATGTAATTGGACGAAATCTCTTCCAAACCACGCCCACTTCCGAAATGGAATATTTCGAAAATCATATGAAAACTACCGCTGGGTATTTAATGTTCGGTTTACCCGAATTTAGACTTCCTTACTTGTTTTATTTATATTTTTTTTCTTTTTATCCTCCTTTTTTTCTTGCTATTTTTTTGATTTCGTGCTCACCAGCTTATCAAATTTTCAAATTCTGTCTCTCATATTTGTTAGACAAGCGGCTTATTCCGCTCAAGTGATTGCTACGCACAATGTGAAACACTGCTCTTATTTTTGAGAACATTTCAATTTCAAAACTTAAACTTTTTGTAGTTTTGAAGCGCTTTCTATTTATTTACCTGCACATCAAGGCTCTCATGTGTGTATATAACTTTGTATTTAAACTTTTTTTATGTCTTACTGTTCTAGTAGGATAATTAATTGAGGCTTAGATGGACACACAGCAACAGATGAAAAAATATAACCATGGTGATGGTTAGTTAGCTAATATGTGGAGGAGAACGTACAGTATCTGGGAAAATACTGAGAGCGCCGTTCCACTCTCTACGTTAGTTCAACTAAGCATTATATTAGCTACATATCGTCGCTCCCAACGAAGACTAGCATGGTTCAGTTAGCGTGGAAGACTAGCACGGTTCGTTGTTTGCGTGGAAAACTAGCACACTTCGTTCTCTGCGTCGAAGACTAACACGCTTCAGTTCGATGCGTATTATGCTAGTTTTCCACGCAGAGAACGAAGTGGGCTAGTCTTCTATGATAACAACGAACCGTGCTAGTCTTAAACGCAAACAACGAACCGTGTTAGTTTTCGTTGAGAGCGACGATATATAAAAACTATGTACTTTGGCAAATTTTGTTACTAGTTTTAAATACAATTTTTTTGTAAATAATATTTAACAATAATAATTAAACTTTCATGGATAATATGCTTCGTTTTTTGGATTTTCTTGGAATGGGTTCGTATATTATAAGAATTAGTTCGTAAAATTTAAGAATGGATTCATACATTCTAAGAACGAGTTCGTATAATTTATGTATGGATTGTCATATTCTAAGAATGAGTTCGTACAATTTAAGAATCTTTTCATACGTTCTAAGAATGAGGTCGTAGATTCTATGAATGAGTTCTTGGATTTTAAGTATTATTATTGAAATTTTGTTTGACATGAATATTTACGAATTTTCGTTCTTAAATTCTACGAAAAGGTTCTTTGGAGAGCTTTTAATGAAAGAAATTCGTAAAATATATGTACTTTTTCGTAGAAAATATGTATTTTTTTGGTTCAGTGTAGCTATATAGACGAGCTTCTTCAGCTTTTGAAGAGCAATGGCTTTGACGTTCAGAGCTATTCAGATGACTTGGTTGTCTGGGTGACAGGAATGCATGAGGAAACAATATCCGATCGCATGCAACAAGCCCTACGCATCATTGAGAGATGGTGTGCTAGCAAAGGAGTGTGCTGCCAACGGAGGCAAAATACCTAGGAGTAACATTGGACAAGACCCTCACATGGAATGGTCATATGGAGGCTACAATAAATAAAGCATGAAGGCGAAAATATCGGTACCAATGGGTACCTACCCCACTATTTTCCAAGCGAAGATCCATGCAAAAGAAATCTGTGTCAGAGAATGACTCAGAAGAGGACTATCCTCTAAGCGAATTTTCTTTAGGTCGGACAGTCAGGCCACCCTACGTGCCTTGCAGTCGTACACAATAACTTCGAAGCTTGTTTATGAGTGAGTCACTGTCCTTAATGATCTGGGGCCAAACACAAAGTGTTGTTAGGTTGGGTACCAGGGCATGAAGGACATGACGGTAACGAAAAAGCGGACCACCTTGCCAAACACGGTGCTCTAACAGCATTTTGTGGTCCGGAACCCTTCTGTGGGCTCACCAAGGCCCACGTAAGGGAGACCATAAGCAACGGGGACGACAAACAAACAAACAGACAAACTCTTTATAGAACCATCTAAGAAGGGTGGATCTAAGAACCCTCACTGGGGAGTATACGGGGCATTGTAGTCTACGTTATCACCTGATTAAACTGAATCTCTCAGATACAACAATTTGTCGGTTTTGCGAACTCTGCGAATGCATTACGCTGGCTTCGTGAGCAAATGTCGTAAGTCCATTTTTATACCTTTCATGAACATGAAATGGTATTATAACTTTGGTCCGATGTTTGTAAATATGAGAAGAAGAAGAGATAGACCCATCAATAAGTATACCGAAATGATCAGGATGACGAGATGAGTTGATTTAGCCATGTCCGTCTGTCCGTCTGTCCGTCTGTCTGTTTGAACGCAAACTAGTCCCTCACTTTTTGAGATATCTGGCTGAAATTTTGTATGTGGCCACCATTTTGTAATATAGGAATCATTTGTCGGAACTGACAAGATCGGACCAGTATAACATATAGCCCCCATACAACCGATTGTTCAGATATAAGGTTTTTTGGCCAAAACTTCCGCAATTAAACAGTTAGGAACGTAAAATTTTGCAACTCGAGTAATTTCTATTTATGTAGTGTATATAGTGAAAATCAACGAGATCGGGCAAATGTAACATATAGCCCCCATACAACCGATTGTTCAGATATAAGAATTTTTGGCCAAAACTTCTGCAATTAAAGAGTTAGGAACGTAAAATTTTGCAACTCGAGTACTTTCTATTTATGTAGTGTATATAGTGAAAATCAACAAGATCGGGCAAATGTAACATATAGCCCCCATACAACCGATTGTTCAGATGTAAGGTTTTTTGGCCAAAACTTCTGCAATTAAAAAGTTAGGACCGTAAAATTTTGCAACTCGAGTACTTTCTATTTATGTAGTGTATATAGTGAAAATCAACAAGATCGGGCAAATGTAACATATAGCCCCCATACAACCGATTGTTCAGATATAAGGTTTTTTGACCAAAACTTCTGCAATTAAAAAGTTAGGAACGTAAAATTTTGCAACTCGAGTACTTTCTATTTATGTAGTGTATATAGTGAAAATCAAAAAGATCGGGCAAATGTAACATATAGCCCCCATACAACCGATTGTTCAGATATAAGGTTTTTTGGCCAAAACTTCTGCAATTAAAAAGTTAGGAACATAAAATTTTGCAACTTGAGTACTTTCAATTTATGTAGTGTGTAGAGGAAAATCAAGAAGATCGGGTAAATATAACATATAGCCCCATACCAGTGGCGTGCCTACGAGTATCAACCGAGGCAAGCCCCAGTCTTTATAACCCCAACGAAAGCACTTACTGCTGCCAGAGAACATTTCAGACAAAGAAGAGTTCAGGATATTTATCGACTTTTGCAGACGGGGAAAATTTTAAACTTTTAGGTTCCGCTAATAGGCACGGTATTGTTTGCAGATTTTGTAAGCTTTTCCAATCCAAGGGAAACGTTTTATTCGCACTATTTCCCATTTAGGTACATTGCAGAAGCTAAGAAATCTTAAATATATGTTTTAAGTTTTACAGTGCCTAGCAAATAAAAAAAAATTACAGCACCTACCACTATTGAATTCTTTTTTTTTTCTACTTTAAAATATGCGCCAATAATTTTTGAGTAGCGCCTTTAAAATTGTAGATACATCCATAAACAAATTTCATTTTCGTTTTATCGTAAGCATTTATAGCGTACGGTAACACCAGCCAGAAGCCAGCCTCAAAGTTTCATATAAAATTAATACCAAATTCAAAAAAAACCATTGCTTCAGTACGCAGTTTCGTACTGGTTTTGAAAGCCCCGTAAAAGCCAATAAGTAAAAGCGAGATAGCCGTCATTGCCTAGGAGGTTAAAGGCTGTTTAAGTAAGTAAGTAAGAGATGGCCATCACGCACTGAAATAATTTTATGTAAATGAGCTATCAGCCGGCAGGTGGCAGGAAAAGCTGTAGGTATGTTTCCATGCTATTAACAGCTATTTGGTAGTAGGTGGCAGACAGGGAAATAAAAACCGGATATCCTTTTAAGACGCCAAATGAACACATGCCCCATACAACCGGTTGTTCCGATATAAGGTTTTTTGGCCAATACTTCCGCATTTAAAAAGTTAGGAACGTGAAATATTGCACCTTTAGTACTTTCTACATATGTAATGTGTATAGTGTAAGTCAGTACAATTGAACACGTATAATATATAGCCTCCATACAATCGATTGTTCCGATAACTCGGATCCTATTATTTTGTAAGTTTTTTTTAAATTATAACAAAGATGTGTAATGTGTATAGTAAATATAGTTAAATTGACACAGGCTGTACTGGGGATCGAACAGTGAAAATCGTGACGCTTATTCATGAAAGGTATATAGCCTTCGGCACAGCCGAAGACAGCTTTCCTTACTTGTTTTTAATGAGATTTTAATGCAAACCGATAATACAGTTATAAATACATCGTTTCGCATTAAAATCGCATTTAAAATAAAATGGACTTACGACATTTGCTCACGAAGCCAGCGATTACGTTAGCAAGAAAGAGAGTTTGCACCCTAGGTGGTGTCACTCTCAATCCGTTCGTGTTATGGAATAAAAAACCTGAGGAGGTGCTCAAATTGATAAAGAACCTCCGCATACAGCAATAAGCTGATAGGTAACACAATAGATCGTACTAATGGTCGCGGTGTAATAAGGCCTTATAATAATATTAATAATAATACTCTCGCTCAGCAAAGTTGTTTCAAAATCAGAAAGCAGCGTTCTATTCCATTTTGGTAGCTTCCTCAAGCGGCGGCCCTCCGAGTATAGTTCGGCCATGAAAACCCCATCTCCGCCAATTTGTAGGAAAAATTAGAAGCAGCACACCCCGAAATGGAAGAGCAATAATCTTCTCGGACATAAAAGGAAATTTGTTTCCCATCTCGATACAGAGTAACCCCGATCGAATTAAAGTATTTAATTTTGTTTGGAAGAATATTTGGTATTCTATCAGCTTGTATCCAGCAATTCAGAGCTGAACCGAAAATAATGCGCATTTTTTGTTACCAATTCTAATACTAGTTAGTAACTTAAGTGGTGAGTTCAAACATACGTAAGCTTCAAATGTGAACTAAAATACTTCCCTTTGAACTTTCAAAAGATGTTGCATAGTCTTGAGCGCAAAATAACTTTATCATATCATAATTTATAAAATGCCACAACAAAATTTCACTCGTTTTATATTATTCAACATTTAAAACAATTTCAATGGCACAAGTTTCACACCATATTTATTAGCGAGCATTAAGTATTACAAACACAGCCAACTTCACGGCTACTCTTAGAGCACGAATGGCTGTAGTAACACCGTTTTGTTGTTGTAATACGTGAATTGCAAAATTGTGGCGCTATTGGCCTAAATTTAGTTTTGAAACTGGTTGACATTAAGGTTGTGAAAGGCAAAAGCATTTGCAACTTAAGTTAGTTAGGCTAGGTTGGCCCGAGTAACGCAATCACCCCCCTCTAATAGACGATAGACCAAGTTAACTCATCCGCAACCGAAACAGTCAGCCTCAGCTATCTGCGCTTTTGCCAACTCAACAAAGTTTTCGAAATTAAAATGAAGTGAAGCTTAACTTTGACTAAATAGTTGATTGTTGCTACTTTTGTTCTTATTGCCAGCGTGCTGTTGTTTTATTTGGTAATTTTGTTAGTCTTTGGGTATATTTGTTTTTGTTGTAGTTTAAGGTTGAATGCCGACACAACACCGAAAAAGGTGAAATTCTTATAGTTGGCCTGAGCTGGGATTAAGGTTTATCTATGAAATGGTCAAAATGCAGGTGCTTAGTAAAACTTTAAGAAAACTTTTCACGCAGATGGTTAGATACAGGCACACTAAAAAGGGAAAAGCGCCAGCTAAGATATTGCAGAACAGATGCTATATGGCGCAGCTTTACCAAATTAAATAGACACTTAGTTCATTTTCTTGACAGTTAAGTTGAGATTGTTTTAATACGCTTTAGTCTGGATGAAGGAGTTTAAAGCAGAGCAAACTGTGCTGGGTGGGTGGAGCGAGGCTATATCGACGGTTTTCATGTAGCGTACAATCTACTTTACTTGTAACTAGAAGGGGTTGGGGGTTAATAAATTATTTCATTTTCATATTTACTAAGCGTTTTTGAGCTGCCTTTGTAGGTTTGCTTGTGTAGGCGTTTTCTTAATTTAAAGTCTTGCTAAAGAACCAAATTATTACTTTCTCGAAAGACATTGGTTTCTGGGAAATAAAAAGTCA
>CAXKVI010000001.1:30237830-30242830 GCA_964058755.1 Campiglossa producta | reverse complement strand
GTTTTATTCATTTATTGGTTGTTTGGCATTTGTTTAACCTTCGTAGCCTGGAACAACATTCAATTTTATGTGGGTATGGGAAATATTTGTATACGGCAGAGGGTTCAAATTATATATTTTATTTTTATGCAATCAAAAATATCAAGCATAAATACTTCTCCTTTGTCGTATGGAAACTGGGCCATTTCAAATCATTGGTTTTTAAAAATGGCCTATCTCAGATAAGAAAAAACGGCATGTTGCCAGTTTCACGTGAAACAAGTTAACTTCTTAAATTCAGAAATAACGTAATATGAATAAGGTGTATTCGAGAATGGTTTAGATTCACAATTTCTTACTTCCGATAAGTTGACCAGGGAACCGATCAATTCGAAAATATCTTATGACTACATGGTGCGTTTTCCTTCAAATTCGGCATGTGGGTAGAATTATGCCCAAATTAACAAAGGGCAATACGAATGGGATATAGAGAAAGAGGGGCGTGTTAGAAGGAAAGAGAAGAGAAAAAGGGAGGGAGATAGTGTGAAGGCAAAGAAAGATAGGAAGGGGGGTTGTAAAAGCGGGAACAGTGAGCTTACATTTAGGCAGGACGTCTACCTCTACTACATATATAATATATAAGATTCAAATATGCATAACTTAAGTTGCGTTCTAAACGGATTGACTGATCATAACCAACTTTAGAACAGAAACTGAAAACCATCGATGAATTAAAGTTCTCACCAAATCTTACCTACCAACAGTATAAACTTCCCAAAAGAGATTTAAAAAAACAAAAAAAAAAAAACAAAAAAACAAATAGGTGGCAGCCCCGTAACACACCGTAAGTGGCAACACCCAGGTGAAAAAAATTAGAATCAAGCATACTAAAATTTCAACGAAATGGGTCAATAGGCAACCGAAATAGTGGTCGAAATAACACAGAATAAATAAAATGTGGCCAGGCGCTAGAAGATGTGGCAACCCTGTAAACCGCCCTAAGTGGCAACACCCATGTATATAATATGAGAATGAATCAAATTGTCTATATGCCAAATTTTAGACAAATCCGTCAAGCAGCTCCTGAGATATACGAAAAAAATAAATAAATTGCGGTTAGGTAGCAAACCCAAGTGGCAACCCTGCTTTAAATTATCTTAGTTGGAATACGGTCGAAAATACCTTTTATTTGATACCCATAATGGCAAATCTAGCTCTATATTTAAAAAAAAAAATTGATCCTAGAATTTCACCTCCATATTTGATTTGCACAGCTAAACATCGTGATGAAAATCGCCTACCCTGAAAGTTGGCTACAATTTCTATTTCCGTTGCATCATTAGCCATTTTGACAAATTTTACTCTCATTCAAAACTTCATATCGCCGCCTAAGAAGTTAACTTCAAAAAGCGTCCTTTATTAAAATTTGATTCAAGAAGGCCGTAGTTATCTCAAAATGAGTTTCAAAAACTTCCTACCTGAATGAAAACTGAAGAGATTTTCAATTGAGACAGAGCGTTTTTGAAGAATTGTTGAGATAGGGCCTATTTAAAAGAATTTTGAGATAGTTCTTTGTTGAAATGAATTAAGTGATAGGGCGTGCTTCAGAAAAGGTTCTGAGACAGCCCGTTTTTTTTTTTAATCTATCGCATGAGTTCCCTTTAACCAAATATAATAATGCTGTCTTGTTGTCGAACAAGTACTTCTACGCTGCCAAAAATCACGCCTTAGTTAAGTAATGCTTATTCCTTATTAAGACTTATTTGAGCATAGATTATTATGTAGCTTATTTCATTAGTATGCAGGGTTGCCGTTTCGGTGTATTCACCCCCTCCCTTGGGGCGTTGACTAGCACGCCCGGCATAAGTAATTGTTGCATGTGACGCTTTTAATTATAACAGATGTTGTTTTTGTGCTTGTTGGTGTAGTGCTCGTAATTACAATGATTGTTTTTTGTTGTCGTTTGTTTTTTTTTTCTTGCCGCTTATGTTGTTGACATTAAGGATTTCCTTGTTTGCACTTTTTCTTTTGCTATTTGTGTTGCGTTTTGCCATTTTACTCTGCCCCCGTCTAACATCACCCCACCAACATTAAGTGCTTGTTTTATTTTCCTTTTTTTGTTTAACATTCGCTTATTATTGTTGTTCTAATCGCAAATTCATTGCACAGAATTTATTTTAATACTACATAAGAAGCAGCTTAACTTAGCTTAGCTCAGTTTATGCCAAGTCACTCATCCCTTTGCTGGTCATGGCAACGGGCGTGCATATAATAAAGTGTTAGCAACAGCGCTCTTGGGACAAAAGAATACATAGATATGTGTATGTATAAAAGGGTGGGACAAAAAAAGTTTAATTTTTTTCGAACGGCATTTAGAAAATCCAATTCCTAGTTCGTAATATTTTACTGTTTTTGAGATACGCAACTTTTCACTTTAAGAGTCCGGTCAATATAGACATTTGACTGTGACTGTAAAAAAAAAATTTGTAATATGAATCCCAAACTTATGGGATAATATTTTTTGATTTCCGGTCAAATTAGACATTTGAAATAACAAAAATTGCGACAAAGCCAAATTTTTGTAGAGAAAGAAGACTTCAAAAGTCCCTATTAATATCATGTGTGGTAAACAAGTTATTTGGGGTCAAAGGTGAACATTTAGGGGTTTACGAATTTTTCTCTTAAATGGTAATTTTTTCGAAAAATTATCTTCGTACAGCTGAAAATTCAATATAAAAATTGTCCTAGCATTTTTCTAAATTAATAGCTGACCCGGCAGCTATCTACATATGGGGTAAAATTCCTCAAGCGGACCACCTAAAAATTCGATTTGAATGATATTTGGTGAAAGTGAACTGCTATGTACGAAAAATATATCACCAAAGGTGGCGTAAAAATATTGGGTGGTTACCGAGATATACGGCTTTGAATGCGCAATTTTTTGTTTGTAAGCCTTGTTTCTTTAAGCTAGAAGACATGTAATTGACATGTGCTAAGAAGGAACATGGAAACCGTTTTCTAAAGTACTTGTTCCGTTCTTTTTGAATATAAATTTAAAAAAAAATTATTGAAAAAATTTATTAAAAATTTTAATAAAATTATTTAATGTTCTTTCAAAAGACAATTGAAGCATCATCGCGAATAACGTTCTAAGTGTCATTTTTTTTTTTTTTCAAAACCGGTTTTTTTTGTATATAATATTTTATATTGCTCCCTTGCATTGTCCAGATAACAAATTTTCTACAATTCGACACACAAAAACTGTAAAAAAATGCATTTAACCCTTAAATGCATGACCTAAGTTCAAAAATGAAGATCAAATTTTGCTTGCAAACAAAATACGGCGATCAGGCACACTTTACCATTAACATAAAAGCTCATATTTGGTCATTATACTAAATTTTTGACCAGGAATTCGATTTTCTGTTTGTCTTCGAAAATAATGAAAATTTATTATTTTTTGGCCAACCCTTATACATATGTTCCTAAATCTATCGAACATTTATTATACAACAATCTCACATATTTATTGCCATTTACAGCTTAATAAAGCATTAAGTACCACCCCTTTGCTGAATTGATCGATATTATTTTCATTCAGTACCTAAATACCTAAGCATACATATCTCAAGTGCGCTTGTTAGATTTGAAACGGTATTTTTCGATTTTCCTTATGAGAGTGTGTGCCTCTGGTTGCATTTTATCTGTCATTTTATTTTCTTTTTCGCTTTAATGACAATAGCTTAACTTTTCCCTCAAAAGAACCCTTCCAGCATTAGCACAAAATTTTAATACCTTTCTAAGGTTTATGTTCTCACCCACCCCCCTTTCTACTTTTGTAATTGCATACATTACTCATATCGTGAGAGTGACATTTGCACGGTTGTTTTGTTTTTAAATCCGTTTCGCATTGATTGATAAAGCATTTTATGGCGCATTAGTACGACATTGATATAGTGTTTGTATAAGCCCTGATAGAACTCCTAGAAGTACATAGGACAGCACACATGTGCTCATATATACATATGTATATAAAAATATTAGAGGGACGTATGTATGTATGTGTGTTTTGAGTTCTTCTGATGCTGGCTCCCAAATAGAGAAAGTAACTCACAGTTTCAAATTTGTAACTATCAACGGTGACGGGGCTGCCAAGGCGCAGTTGCACCAATTCTTTGTTTGATGACAGCAAATACTTCGTCTTGCCCTCGTTCACCGCAAGACCCACTTTTTTCGCTTCGTTATCCAGTTCAGAGAAGGCAGAGCTTACGCCACGGTTACTAAGGCCAACGATAACAATATCATCGGCATACGCCAACAATTATTGCTGTCACTCAGCAACCATTCGCCAGCATCTCAAGCTCCTCTTTTTTCTGAAAAGGCGTTTCTCTTCCTTCTTTGACTCACGACAGCGTTGCCATACACTGCGGGTTGCGCCCGTCCGTATTGCCCATAGACATATGCTCCCATTGCTAGGTTACATCGTTAGGTCAAAGATTGCTCTCCGATAGCAGGTGTGAGAGTCGAGTGAACTAATTACCAGCTGTCTGTGTAGTATGCATCTTCTCGACGTCAAACTTTCCTTCAGTTACT
Source organism: Campiglossa producta (assembly GCA_964058755.1). Taxonomy (NCBI): domain Eukaryota; kingdom Metazoa; phylum Arthropoda; class Insecta; order Diptera; family Tephritidae; genus Campiglossa; species Campiglossa producta. The sequence goes on along the minus strand of CAXKVI010000001.1, from coordinate 30,238,258 downwards.
GTGCGCACTTCCTAACCTGTACACAGGCGTGTGCGTATCTTGGCTGCAACGAGACAATGGCCCGAAGCGATATTGGGGCCACGTAGATTACGAACGTCTAGAACGGTGGTTTTTTGTTCTTTGATCGGAAGACAGCCAAGTCGAATAGTGTATTCATTTATGCTGAACCCTGGTACTTACTTAAAATAGCCATATAACCGCCGAGGCGGGACCTGATATTACTGATGACCATATTGCGAAGTCAATCAATGCCGTTGGCCCCAATGTGCAGTCTAAATTTTCCAACTGTGGGACCAAATACTCCTTCCTTGCCCACCTTGGCATTGAAGTCGCCGAGAACTATATCATGCTGGGGTCAAGTTGGTCATAGAAGGAATCTTTCTCTGCGTCGTCTCTCTCCTAAGTAGGCGCGTAGGAACAGATAAAAG
>CAXKVI010000001.1:30210330-30232830 GCA_964058755.1 Campiglossa producta | reverse complement strand
ATTACAACACTTATTTTTATACCGTGCAGCAAAAAAATGTAATTTTTAAGAGTTTCAGCTTTGGTAGGTATATAAGGTTGCAATTTTTTGACGATTCATAGCAGCCTACACCTAAGTTGCTTTAGTTACTAAAATCCACAGCTGGTTATATAGCACTCGGCTTTACTCAAACCTTGCCTTGCCTTCAAGTTTTTTCCATTTCATATTCTTTCACTGCTCAAATGCAAGAAAATTATTTCCATTAGCCTTCACTGTCACTGTCAATTTATACTTAGAAAATTTGTGAGCCGCAGTAGCGGGTGTACAATTTCTCCGTAGCGTGTCGCATCCACGGTCAACAAGCAACTTCGTTCGGAACCGAAACCACTCCGTCCAGTTTACAGCCAAGCAAATAACAGAAGTGAAGCATAAATATTTGCATTCAACAGAAAAGTTTTGCCACTTAAGTATATTACGTGGTAACTGTAATATTTTTATCGGAAAGCGGAGGGAAAAAAAATGAATGCGCCTCAAAGTAAACAACATCCATTATCTGAAGTAGGTATACGCACCCCTACCCAAGATAGCATTTTTTGTAAGCATAGAACGTAGTAAGTAGTTTGGCGCAAGTAACTCCAGATTGTCGCTTTGTTTGCATTAAATTGAATAAACAACAGGTATATTTTTTGTTTAAGCGGAACGCGCAAAGCTCTAAATTTTTCATAATTCACTTAGTAAAGTATTGCGTGTTGCTTTGTCAAAAAAAAAAAAAACTTCTGCTTACGACGTCACTTCAAAAAGGCTAACTGGGTTGGCTTTATAGAATTCACGGAGAGCTCCTTTGGTGATCTTCCCATTCCGACTGATGTACATTTTGGTGAGCGCAATATTCGTGATGTCATAAAAGGGGCTACAACCCGCTTTATACTAGCTCGTAGAATAAAAAACATAAGGCCAAACTTCCCAGCTGAGGCCGCAGTCTTGGCCAACGAACGTGATCTTAACGCGGAAATCAGACGACATGTAAACGAACACAAACGAGCCAAATGTGAGGAGCATCTCAGGTCTTATAACCTCTGTACCGGTGTTGGGAAATTATGGTCCACAGTCTAATCCGTGTCACAGGTCCGCCAAAGAATGTCGAAATCACCTTTGGTGACAAGACCTTCAATGACCCACAGGACAGGACAAGACGTGGAATCTTCAGGCGCGCGCATAAACACAAAAACTTTGCCCCCGTTCCCATTACCGCTACAGAGGTTCAAGAGGCCATCAGGAAAGCCTAAAATTCCAAAGCCATCGCTCCCGATGGCAAAGCCATGGTGCACCTTAAACACATCGGCGCTGAGGAAGTTAAGTACCTCACAGACGTCTTCAATCTGTCCTTGACCACACCTATCATACCCGATAAATGGAAGCAGGCAACTGTGGTCCTACTACTAAAGCCTGGCAAGTCAGCCAACCTTGGCGATTCATATCGCCCGATATCACTCCTCTCGCCAGTATCAAAGACACTGGAGGCGGTCCTACTCCCGCTCTACACTTCAAATTTGATGTTAGCCGAGCAGCAACATGGCTTCAGGAAAGGTAGGAGCACAACATCCGCCATAAACACTCAGAAAACTGACGGACTAAATCAAAATAGACCCAATGACAGGACGCTTTTAGTTGCTCTTCATCTCTCTCAAGCTTTTGACACAGTTAATCATGCGCAGCTGGTGTCCAATTTGGAAAATCTTCAAGTCACTAGCCGGCAGTACTTGGGGTAAAGTAAAAGAAACGTTGTTGGTAACTTACAAGGCAATTGGTCGGCTGATTCTGAACTATGCGTCGTCGGGATTACAAACGTTCATTGGAGTGAGCTGCAGGCCTGCCAAAACACCGCACTCAGAACCGCTACGGGGTGCGTCCTTATGTCTCCTATAACTCATTTACACCATAAGGCGGAAATGCGCCCAGTTAAGGAGCATAATGAAATGCTAAACAAGCAGTAAACCGCAGCACCCCACTAGGTAACTGTTTGAGCTGACTCCGCCTCCTAGGTCCGGCACTTTATTACAACACCGTTTGCTCTAGAGGTTAATTTTAGTAAGATATTTTCATAAATTTATTTTAAGATATTCTACTTGGAGTTGCCACTTGAGGCGGTTTATAATGTTGCCACCTATTTGATATTCTTTCGGAAATGTATTTTGAAAATTTTATTTTTGTAAATAAGAATATTGGAAAAAATGTGGGTAGGTAATGTGTTGTTCATGCTGAGCATGCATTTTGCATTTTAGCATTTAGCCCAAAATGCAGCATTTTTTCCATACAATTTTAAAAGCTAAACGCAACTAAATGCTACTTTATTTCTGCATTAGCTTTAGCATCTTCGAAGAAAGAGTACGAACAAAAGTTTCCTTGTATGAAAAAGCGAAAAAAAAATGTTGCATACTTTTGGGAGAACCGCTGTTCATATTAGGATATCTTCTCACTAAGCAAGTCAATGTACTTATGCAATAATTTTCCCTGTTAAAAGTTGCACTTTTTGAGGTGAAGAGTTTCCAAGATTGTTTACACACGAACTCACTTTTATAAAAGAAATGGAGTTTATCTGAAAAGGCAAGCATACTTCCACTTGCGATGTAGGAACGCACCTTAAGCATTCGAAAATTAGCTAAATGCGCATTTTCAAAATGCGGCAGCATGAACGCATCTTCGAAATGTACTACCGAAAACGGAAAAGGCTGCTTTTAAAACTCAGCATGAACACTAAATAAGACTACTGGACAAAATCGAATCGATCGGTCAATCAGGTACTATTGAATTAATTTTCTTTATCCTTAAAATGACCATGACCATAGAAATCAATCGATATGTCGTTATGGTAAAGTAAGATTAATCATTTACATTGATTTCAATAAGGTTGGTTGGATTAGTTGGTTATGTTAGTTGAGAGGATGAATAATTTAAGCTTTAAGTTTATTTAAGCTTGCTGGAACAACATTTTTTTCTGAGTGTAATATTATGCTTTAAATAAGTCTCGTAGCTATAAAATGTGAGTGTACATAACTTAACGACAAATAAAAAATTATACTATGTGACTTGAAAAAAAACCAAAAAAAAAAAAGTTTTTAAGTTGAACAACAACAATTTCTAATATTTGAGTTTTCATTTTAAATAAATATTTTAATACATTTACACACTCTGTGCGCTCTCTATTACTCATACCATAACGCGCATTCACTTTTTATTACTTTTTAACTTAAATTAGTTCTGCTTGATGGTAAAAGTACGTAAGTTCTAATCCTGGCCAGCTTTGAAAAAGTTTAATAGCTCTCGTTGCTGTGGTGCGGCCTATTGTCAGTGTGGCTACTTGCTTGAATGCTTTTGTTTATTATATTATTAAATATTGCTGAGCACAAAAACTTGCTCCTAGAAAATGGCTACTTAAGCGTCTTGAATGTTTGTCCAATGCCTACACTAAAATATTTTACGTTAGAGCAGTGTAAACACTTTTCACATAAAGCGATTAGCTCAAGAGATCTTCATCAAGTCCATAGTTGTTTTTATTATTTTTTGTTGTTACAAGAAAGTTTATTATTATTAGTTTATGCTTATAATACCCAGTTGTTTGAGAGCAGGGAGTATTTAAAAATAATGTTAGCTTGAGACGGTTTAGACAAAAGTAAGAGAGATAGACGATTTAAAGGTTTACACTCGACTCAAAATCACATAAACTTTTTGTATGACAATAACAACTTGGTATATAATTTAAACGTTTATAGCTTTAACTTCTATGAAAATACTTCAATTTATTCTCTTCACTTTGATGGTTGTTTTGTGTTGCCGACTTGGTATGAGGACGTCTATTTGTATTTGTTTGTATACAATTTGAATTTTTTTTCACGCTAATAAGACTAAAGCCTCACAAAGCCTAATGCTTTGAACAAAAAGGAGCCTATGTACAGCAACGTCCTATTATGCAGATAAAAAGTTTAAAAGTCAATAATGAGCAATTGATGAAGGTCTCTTTGTTTTTGTATTACCATAACGACATCAAAAGTCAATAATATATACTAGAATGATAGTCTGGTATGTATGTAGGTGCCTCTTGAAAATTTTGAGACTAAAAAAGGAAATTATTGCAGAATTCAAGGAAGTATAGTCCTATTTTTAGTAAACTAGGAAAATGAACTTCTGCTTTTTTGGTATTTTCTTAGTGGGATATAGACACTTTTCTAAGCCGTATGGGATCAGCAAAGGTAAATGATGACACAGTGGTAACAACACACTCTCGAGCACATCCAAAATTAACACTCCTTACACAGAGAAAAATGAGCTGGGAATGGATAAGAATTGACCGTAATTTTGGTTGACTCAACCCATATTTTGGTTGAATCCACAGATATTTTGGTTGATATGTCAAATCACTGTCAATTCTTATATATCACCAGCTCAATTTTCTGTGTGTTTATATCGTTCGTCCGTTTTTGACGCCTGTACAGACTATATATCGTCGCTCCCAACGAAGACTAACACGGTTGAGTTTTCTACGTCGAAGACTAACACACCTCGTTCTCGGCGTCGAAGACTAAAATACTTCGTTCTCTGCGTCGAAGTCTAACACACTGCGTCGAAGACTGACACAATTCGCATAGAACTGAAGTGTGTTAGTTTTCCACGCAGAAAACTGAAGTAAGTTAGTCTTTCGCGAAGAAACCTGAACCGTGTTAGTCTTCGACGCAGAGAACGAACCGTGTTAGTCTTCCACGCTAACTGAACCGTATTAGTCTTCGTTGGGAGCGACGATATAGACTAAATACGAAAAGGAAAATTTTGAAATTTAAAGCATTGAAATCTCATTATACAAAGTAGAGGCAAGTTTTTGCTATTGACTTTGGCCACATCTGAATTGCCTTTTACCTTAAACCGCAACCATCAAACAATTTCAAAATCACAAGGAAAAGAAATAAAATAATTTGATACTAAAGCTTTATAAGTAGCATTAAGTCCTATCAAACTAGGCTTAGTATCAAATCTTTGAAATTATGCAAACTAGCTGGCAGAAGAAGCACCTGTGTCAAACCGCAGGTAAGCATTTGCAACTATCCTTACTCAGCTCGCGCTATTCTTCATACTATTGACCTTTTTTTTCGATGCTGAGTTGTGCTGGTCAAACAAGTTGAGTTATATGAAAAATCGTAGAGCGAGATATGAGAAAAAGAACATATCATCCAAGTCAACATCTACAAAAAAAAAAACACTTTTGAACATAGTTTTGCCCAAACTTAGCTGCTGGAATGCGAGGCCATACATACATGTACCTAAGTCTATGTTCAAACTGACGGAATTCCGATTTACAATATGTAGATTGCAGTGGTTTTGACCTAACCAAATGCTCACCGGTTTAAGCTGTACTAATGCTGTAGAGAATTCCGTTTCCGAAAATAAGTTAATCTGCTTGTTATGCCAAGAAACTTACCGGAAACGATTGTTATATGTACATTTGGGTATATACAGACATATGAACTTATACATATCTCATCAAACTTTTTTTACGGGAGCAACAACTACTTCAGCCACATATATTTTATACATATGTAATCACTTTTTTATTTTTGTGCAGTTAATGCTTATTTTTCTGCGAAATAAAGTAAAATAAAACAAGTAAGGAAAGCTGTCTTCGGCTGTGCCGAAGGCTATATAACTTTCATGAATAAGCTTACAGCCTGTGTGAATTTAACATTAGCTCATACCGAAATTATCGGAACTATCGATTATATGGGGGCGATGTGTTGGCGACGGCGAGTACCGAAGAAGATATAATGATGAGCTTTACGCAGACGTGGACATAGTTCAGCGAATTAAAACCCAGCGGCTCCGCTGGCTAGGACACGTGGTGCGAATGAACGAGGACGCTCCGGCCCAGAAGGTATTTTTATCGGCACCCGCCGGTGGAAGTAGAGGAAGAGGGAGACCACCACTTCGATGGCAGGACCAAGTAGAGGCAGACCTGCGAGCACGCGGTGTCTCTAATTGGCGCCAGTTGGCTCAACAAAGAACAAAGAACGGCCAAAATCGCCTAGGCGGTTAAAGGCTATTTTAAGTAAGTAAGTAAGATGTGTTATTTCGTTTTACCATCGACATTCCACATTCTAAAAGAGCAATAGTTACGAAATTTCACGTTCATACCTATCTAATTACAGGAGTTATCTACCAAAATCCGGTTATCGGAACAATCGATTGTATGGGGCTATGTGAAATATTTATCCCATCTCAATGATTTTCAACATCGATATTGTACATATAAAAATATCAATACTTGCGAAAATTCACGTTCCTACCTGTTTAATTACAGGAGTTATAGCCAAAAATCCGTTTATCGAAATAATCGATTGTATGGGAGCTATATGTAATATCGGTCCGATATCGCTGGTTCCGACAAATGATTCCTATATATGAAAATGGTGGTCGCATACAAAATTTCAGCCAAATATATCAAAAACTGAGGGACTAATTTGCTTTCAAACAGACAGACAGACAGACAGACGGACATGGCTAAATCAACTCATCTCGTCATTCTGATCATTTCGTTATACTTATTGATGGGTCTTCTTCTTCTCATACTTACAAACATCGGACCAAAGTTATAATACCATTTCATGTTCATGAAAGGTATACAAATAAAAAATTAATATAAAATAAAAAAGGAAAAAATTAAAAAATAAAAAAAATAAAAACAAAATAGAGTAAAATAAAATAAGGTAATATAAAATAAAATTACTAAATTAAATTAAAAATCAATTAAATCAAATAAAATAAAAAAAAATAAACAAAAAAAAAAATAAAAAAATGAAATAAAATAAAATTAAAAACAAACAAAATAAAATAAAATAAAAAATAAAATAAAATAAAATAAAATAGAATAAAACAACATAAAATAATATAAAATAAAATATATTAAAATAACATAAAATAAAATAAAATCAAAAAAAAAAAAAATAAAAAAAAAATAAAAATGAAAAAATAAAAAATAAAATAAAATAATATGAAATAAAATAAAATGAATTTGAAATATAATATATAGCACCAACGCAGATGATTTTCAAAATCGTATGAGTAGTGCCTTCTAACCTAATCATCCCTTCCACTGACAAAGCCGGAGACCGTTTTCTTTTTTTTTTTTTTTGTTTGTTTGCTTTCAAGCTATCGAGATATAATCTTTTTATTCACGTATATTTCTGGCTCTTTACAAATGCTCCTCTTTCGACTAATGAAACTTTGTCCAAATAAAAGAGTGAATTCCAAAACTTGCTAGGTAGCCAGCAGCAGCTTATTAGTCCACACAAATACAAAACTATGTAAACAAATCCAGCCAAACGAGGTAGCAGCTTAGTCGCAAAAGCTTGACGTCAAATCGTATGGAATGACAAATAGCGGAAGGGTGAAATGTGATCTTCCAGTAAAGTATTTGTAGCAGCTTTAGTTAGCTTAACACTCAAGTTCAACTTAAATTTTTAAACAGGAAGAATGAATGGAAAAATAAGAAGGCGCTTAACAGATAACTTACACTGAGCGCAGTATACTAGCATATACGTTTTACGTGAATATTTAGATACTTGTAGAGCAAATCTTTTGAAATTCTAGTCGCAACTAGTTTGTCATAAATATTTTTAAGTCGGCTGGTAGATACTCTGAAGTACTTTTTTGTCTTGGAAAGCTAAACAAAATCCTAACTAATACAAGTTGAGTTCATTTGGCTTTGTAGCTTTAGTTCTTTCACTCACTTAATATTGGTTTTGCTGCAGGGCATACACTTGGTCATTTCAGTGTCTCTGTGCCAATGCCAGCACATTTTAATTTTAAATTAGATATGACAATACAACGTGTACTAGCACACGAAGTTAACAAACATGACAAAAATGAAGAACAACACTCTGACCATCAAAAATTGCATGATAAATGAGTAGGCGCCGTGATGTATGCAATTTATTTAATGCTTGTTGTGAGATTGTTGTACGGCTCCCAACTAACACCGATCAACAAAAAATCAAAAAGTTTAAGGAAACATCTATTCTCAACTTTTTCGCAAATTTTGTTTATATAACAGGATTATTTGTTGAACCACATATAAATTAAAAAAATTTTTAAAATGTTCATAACTTGGAACAATTTGCATGCAGTTTTTTCTGGGCGTTTGTGCATATTTGATTTTTTTTTCTGTTTTTTCCATTTCTAACAACTGAAACACAATTACAAAATCCGACCTATGTCAGAGTTCGTTCCCCTAAATAGATATGGTCATGGTGAGAAAAAACGTGCGCCATATGAGTTTTAAAAAGTTTCCTAAAAACTTGGTTATCAAATAGAAAAAAAAAACAAAATGGTTGACACCTTTTCGTTTTTCCCTTTTTCCAAAACTAGAGTGCGCCCAGTGGTTGAAATTCAACCACAAAACCTTATTCTAACTTAGGTACTTCGTTTTTTGATGTCCACTTTTATTTAACTATTTTCTTCTTTCCTTTTCTTTCCTCACATTATACACTACTAACTAACGCCGTCACAATTTTTATTTTTTTTTAGGTCATACCATTTTTATACCTTTCATGAACATGAAATGGTATTATAACTTTGGTCCGATGTTTGTAAATATGAGAAGAAGAAGAGATAGACCCATCAATAAGTATACCGAAATGATCAGGATGACGAGATGAGTTGATTTAGCCATGTCCGTCTGTCCGTCTGTCCGTCTGTCCGTCTGTCCGTCTGTCCGTCTGTCCGTCTGTCTGTTTGAACGCAAACTAGTCCCTCAATTTTTGAGATATCTGGCTGAAATTTTGTATGTGGCCACCATTTTGTAATATAGGAATCATTTGTCGGAACTGACATGATCGGACCAGTATAACATATAGCCCATACAACCGATTGTTCAGATATAAGGTTTTTTGGCCAAAACTTCCGCAATTAAAAAGTTAGAAACGTAAAATTTCGCAACTCGAGTACTTTCTATATATGTAGTGTATATAGTGAAAATCAACCAGATCGGGCAAATGTAACATATAACCCCCATACAACCGATTGTTCAGATATAAGGTTTTTTGGCCAAAACTTCTGCAATTAAAAAGTTAGGAACGTAAAATTTTGCAGCTCGAGTACTTTCTATTTATGTAGTGTATATAGCGAAAATCAACCAGATCGGGCAAATGTAACATATAGCCCCCATACCACCGATTGTTCAGATATAAGGTTTTTTGGCCAAAACTTCTGCAATTTAAAAGTTAGGAACGTAAAATTTTGCAACTCGAGTACTTTCTATTTATGTAGTGTATATAGTGAAAATCAACCAGATCGGGCAAATGTAACATATAGCCCCCATACAACCGATTGTTCAGATATAAGGTTTTTTGGCCAAAACTTCTGCAATTAAAAAGTTAGGAACGTAAAATTTTGCAACTCGAGTACTTTCTATTTATGTAGTGTATATAGTGAAAATCAACAAGATCGGGCAAATGTAACATATAGCCCCCATACAACCGATTGTTCAGATATAAGGTTTTTTGGCCAAAACTTCTGCAATTAAAAAGTTAGGAACGTAAAATTTTGCAACTCGAGTACTTTCTATTTATGTTGTGTATATTGTGAAAATCAACCAGATCGGGCAAATGTAACATATAGCCCCCATACAACCGATTGTTCAGATATAAGGTTTTTTGGCCAAAACTTCTGCAATTAAAAAGTTAGGAACGTAAAATTTTGCAACTCGAGTACTTTCTATTTATGTAGTGTATATAGTGAAAATCAACCAGATCGGGCAAATGTAACATATAGCCCCCATACAACCGATTGTTCAGATATAAGGTTTTTTGGCCAAAACTTCTGCAATTAAAAAGTTAGGAACGTAAAATTTTGCAACTCGAGTACTTTCTATTTATGTAGTGTATATAGTGAAAATCAACAAGATCGGGCAAATGTAACATATAGCCCCCATACAACCGATTGTTCAGATATAAGGTTTTTTGGCCAAAACTTCTGCAATTAAAAAGTTAGGAACGTAAAATTTTGCAACTCGAGTACTTTCTATTTATGTAGTGTATATAGGGAAAATCAACAAGATCGGGCAAATGTAACATATAGCCCCCATACAACCGATTGTTCAGATATAAGGTTTTTTGGCCAAAACTTCTGCAATTAAAAAGTTAGGAACGTAAAATTTTGCAACTCGAGTACTTTCTATTTATGTAGTGTATATAGTGAAAATCAACAAGATCGGGCAAATGTAACATATAGCCCCCATACAACCGATTGTTCAGATATAAGGTTTTTTGGCCAAAACTTCTGCAATTAAAAAGTTAGGAACGTAAAATTTTGCAACTCGAGTACTTTCTATTTATGTAGTGTATATAGGGAAAATCAACAAGATCGGGCAAATGTAACATATAGCCCCCATACAACCGATTGTTCAGATATAAGGTTTTTTGGCCAAAACTTCTGCAATTAAAAAGTTAGGAACATAAAATTTTGCAACTTGAGTACTTTCAATTTATGTAGTGTGTAGAGGAAAATCAAGAAGATCGGGTAAATATAACATATAGCCCCCATACAACCGATTGTTCAGATATAAGGTTTTTTGGCCAAAACTTCTGCAATTAAAAAGTTAGGAACATAAAATTTTGCAACTTGAGTACTTTCAATTTATGTAGTGTGTAGAGGAAAATCAAGAAGATCGGGCAAATGTAACATATAGCCCCCATACAACCGATTGTTCAGATATAAGGTTTTTTGGCCAAAACTTCTGCAATTAAAAAGTTAGGAACGTAAAATTTTGCAACTCGAGTACTTTCTATTTATGTAGTGTATATAGGGAAAATCAACAAGATCGGACAAATGTAACATATAGCCCCCATACAACCGATTGTTCAGATATAAGGTTTTTTGGCCAAAACTTCTGCAATTAAAAAGTTAGGTACATAAAATTTTGCAACTTGAGTACTTTCAATTTATGTAGTGTGTAGAGGAAAATCAACAAGATCGGGCAAATGTAACATATAGCCCCCATACAACCGATTGTTCAGATATAAGGTTTTTTGGCCAAAACTTCTGCAATTAAAAAGTTAGGAACGTAAAATTTTGCAACTCGAGTACTTTCTATTTATGTAGTGTATATAGGGAAAATCAACAAGATCGGACAAATGTAACATATAGCCCCCATACAACCGATTGTTCAGATATAAGGTTTTTTGGCCAAAACTTCTGCAATTAAAAAGTTAGGTACATAAAATTTTGCAACTTGAGTACTTTCAATTTATGTAGTGTGTAGAGGAAAATCAAGAAGATCGGGTAAATATAACATATATTTAGCCCCATACAACCGGTTGTTCAGATATAAGGTTTTTTGGCCAATACTTCCGCATTTGAAAAGTTAGGAACGTAAAATATTGCACCTTTAGTACTTTCTACATATGTAATGTGTATAGTGTAAGTCAGTACAATTGAACACGTATAATATATAGCCTCCATACAATCGATTGTTCCGATAACTCGGATCCTATTATTTTGTAAGTTTTTTTTAAATTATAACAAAGATGTGTAATGTGTGTAGTAAATATAGTTAAATTGAAACAGGCTGTACTGGGGATCGAACAGTGAAAATCGTGACGCTTATTCATGAAAGGTATATAGCCTTCGGCACAGCCGAAGACAACTTTCCTTACTTGTTTTATTTACCTTTATCTAAGGCTCACCTTCTTCAATTTTTTGTATTTTTGTTCTTTCCTTTCCTTTCCTTTCCTTTCCTTTCCTTTCCTTTCCTTTCCTTTCCTTTCCTTTCCTTTCCTTTCCTTTCCTTTCCTTTCCTTTCCCTTCCTTTCCCTTCCTTTCCTTTCCTTTCCTTTCCTTTCCTTTCCTTTCAATTTTTAATTTTATTTTTTTAGTTCATATAATTTTTTTATTTACCTTTTTCTAAGTCTCAGCTTCTTCAATTTTTTCTGCATTTTTTTTCTTTCCTTTTCTTTCCTTTTCTTTCCTTTTCTTTCCTTTTCTTTCCTTTTCTTTCCTTTTCTTTCCTTTTCTTTCCTTTTCTTTCCTTTTCTTTCCTTTTCTTTCCTTTTCTTTCCTTTTCTTTCCTTTTCTTTCCTTTTCTTTCCTTTTCTTTCCTTTTCTTTCCTTTTCTTTCCTTTTCTTTCCTTTTCTTTCCTTTTCTTTCCTTTTCTTTCCTTTTCTTTCCTTTTCTTTCCTTTCCTTTCCTTTCTTTCCCTTTTCTTCCCTTTCCTTTCGTTTCTTTTCCTTTTCCTTTCTTTTCCTTTCCTTTCCTTTCCTCTCTTTTCATTTCTTTTCTTTTCTTTCCTTTTCTTTCCTTTTCTTTCCTTTTCTTTCCTTTTCTTTCCTTTTCTTTCCTTTTCTTTCCTTTTCTTTCCTTTTCTTTCCTTTTCTTTCCTTTTCTTTCCTTTTCTTTCCTTTTCTTTCCTTTTCTTTCCTTTTCTTTCCTTTTCTTTCCTTTTCTTTCCTTTTCTTTCCTTTTCTTTCCTTTTCTTTCCTTTTCTTTCCTTTTCTTTCCTTTTCTTTCCTTTTCTTTCCTTTTCTTTCCTTTTCTTTCCTTTTCTTTCCTTTTCTTTCCTTTTCTTTCCTTTTCTTTTCTTTTCTTTCCTTTTCTTTCCTTTTCTTTCCTTTTCTTTCCTTTTCTTTCCTTTTCTTTCCTTTTCTTTCCTTTTCTTTCCTTTTCTTTCCTTTTCTTTCCTTTTCTTTCCTTTTCTTTCCTTTTCTTTCCTTTTCTTTCCTTTTCTTTCCTTTTCTTTCCTTTTCTTTCCTTTTCTTTCCTTTTCTTTCCTTTTCTTTCCTTTTCTTTCCTTTTCTTTCCTTTTCTTTCCTTTTCTTTCCTTTTCTTCCCTTTTCTTTCCTTTTCTTTCCTTTTCTTTCCTTTTCTTTCCTTTTCTTTCCTTTTCTTTCCTTTTCTTTCCTTTTCTTTCCTTTCCTTTCCTTTTCTTTCCTTTTCTTTCCTTTCCTTTCCTTTCTTTCCCTTTTCTTCCCTTTCCTTTCGTTACTTTTCCTTTTCCTTTCTTTTCCTTTCCTTTCCTTTCCTCTCTTTTCATTTCTTTTCTTTTCTTTTCTTTTCTTTTCTTTTCTTTTCTTTTCTTTTCTTTTCTTTTCTTTTCTTTTCTTTTCTTTTCTTTTCTTTTCTTTTCTTTTCTTTTCTTTTCTTTTCTTTTCTTTTCTTTTCTTTTCTTTTCTTTTCTTTTCTTTTCTTTTCTTTTCTTTTCTTTTCTTTTCTTTTCTTTTCTTTTCTTTTCTTTTCTTTTCTTTTCTTTTCTTTTCTTTTCTTTTCTTTTCTTTTCTTTTCTTTTCTTTTCTTTTCTTTTCTTTTCTTTTCTTTTCTTTCCTTTTCTTTCCTTTTCTTTCCTTTTCTTTCCTTTTCTTTCCTTTTCTTTCCTTTTCTTTCCTTTTCTTTCCTTTTCTTTCCTTTTCTTTCCTTTTCTTTCCTTTTCTTTCCTTTTCTTTCCTTTTCTTTTCTTTTCTTTTCTTTTCTTTTCTTTTCTTTTCTTTTCTTTTCTTTTCTTTTCTTTTCTTTTCTTTTCTTTTCTTTTCTTTTCTTTTCTTTTCTTTTCTTTTCTTTTCTTTTCTTTTCTTTTCTTTTCTTTTCTTTTCTTTTCTTTTCTTTTCTTTCCTTTCCTTTCCTTTCCTTTCCTTCCGTTGCTTTGCTTTCCTTTCCGTTCCTTTCATTTCCTTTCCTTTCCTTTCGATAACGGGGTAGCTCCTTGTTTCCATAGCAACCGCATCAATAGCAGAACTAACTTGTGAAATCACGGGTATGGCACTTTTGTTTTAAGGGTCTGATATAAAAGTGTGTTTAGACTTTTGTGCTTGAATTAAAAAAAAAAAACAGTAACTACAATTGAAAGGTAAGAATGTTAGTTTTGTGAGAAAGTGTGATTTAGGGATAAAAAAAGTAAAAATCTAAAAAAAAAAATTAGAAAAGGTTAGGTTCAGCGTTTTATGTTGGGTTGGTTTATATTTCCAAAGTGCCGAAGTATCCCCAGTCTCCCCTATATATGCAGAATCACAGTTGAAAAAGAAAAAGCGAAAAAACGTACGAAAGTGATTTTTTAGATAAGAAATAACGGTACTCTTACACACACATGCCTTTTATCATTGTACATATTCGTGTTGTCACAGCTGTCTACTTAGAAGTAAAGAGGAATGTATTTTTACAAAGCGCTTAAGCTGGGTAAACATGATTTTTTGTATACTTACAAATATGCATACTTAGATACCTTATAGAAACATACAGATGCCAGTAAAAATTCAATGGAAAAGCAAAAACGTAGGAAAATTTAAGCACGTACTTTTCGATTTTAGCTACAATTTATGAAGATGAAATGATTATATAACTTTGGTCCGATGTTTGTAAGTATGAGAAGAAGAAGAGATGGACCCATCAATAAGTATACGGAAATGATCAGGATGACGAGATGAATTGATTTAGCCATGTCCGTCTGTACGTCTGTCTGTTTGAACGAAAACTAGTCCCTCAGTTTTTGAGATATTTGGCTGAAATTTGGTATACGGCTACCATTTTCTAAAATAGAAATCATTTGTTAGAACCAGCAAGATCGGACCGATATTACATATAGTCCCCAAACAATCGATTGTTCCGATAAACGGATTAGGATAGGATTCGGCAGAATAAATGTGTGGCAAAATTGTTACGTATACGCTATGGTATCTGTCGTTGAAGGCTCATTCATGTTTCTGGCGCAACGAAAATTAAAAAAAAAAAATCATTGGAAATTTTAAAATGATGAATGTGCCAGATCTCGAGGAATTGAAGGAATATTAACGTAAAAACTATATCAGTAGAAAGAGTATGATGAGAATATAACCTGCAAAAACATATTTATGTCAAAAACTAAAATTTAAAATTTTGCGAAAGCAATAAACTTTCAAATACGATTTCCCAAAATTTTAATTTTAGCTCAATCATGCTTTTGGCAAGCGAGTAACGATATTATCTCGAACATACCATTTTCTGTTCAGGAAAGTGACATTCTCATTTATTTCTATGCTCAATGCCGAGCTTATCTAGCTCACTCATTATTAATTAGTGTTTTAATAATTTGCATGAATGCGAAATTGAAAAATAATGACAGCTGTGTCGGGTTGCTGCGCCATTTTCCAAAGATATTCCAAAAAAAAAAGCAAACAAAAACGAAACCCAAGCTTATTTCCATCAAACTTAATAATTTAATTTCATGCGATTTCAATCTACTACCAGCTCGCCCCAAATTTTCTTGCTAATCAGCGAGCTCGCTATCTAGCTCACTGCATAACCAACAGTTTGCTGCAAACTTCCGTTGGCCTTCATTTAATGCTCGTCAAGTTCAAATGACCAACGCGAGCAGATAATAGTCGAAATGATATTGCGGTCTGGTTTAGCAAAAGTGGCGTGAACAAAAACCAAAAGCTTTGCGGAGGGACTTAGCGAGTGCACCACAAATTGCAAATTGTTAAATATATTTTCAGCCAGTTTGTGTATTTTATCTTGCAGCAATGAAAGTTGACGGCTTCCTGCAGCATCAGATGTGCCAACAAAAGCAACTGCAGCTAAAGGAGAACTCTTGGTCCCGTCACTTCGTCTACTTCAACTGCAAGTGCGCATAAACTGTTCGTTAACTCTAAATACAATACCAAAGCCATACTGAGCTAAGACGTCTGTTGCCGTTGGCATTCCGGCATTGGAAAAGTTATTTGCGGTTCATTATTCATTGTAATAATGTTTTTCGTCTAAGAAGATGGTACCTACTATCAAAAGCGGTTGGAGAAGAAATGCGACTACAAGGCAAAACTGTTGCTGTCTAACACTCAGTTGCAGCAAAGTCACTGCAGCTTCGAGGAGCAAAAGAGATCAAGCGCTTCAAAGTTGTAAAGGCGCTAAATTTATAAGATGTTTTTTTGTTGTGCTTTGCTCCTATCATTTCACTTTTCGTATCTTCGGTTGCAACAAGTAAGGAAGTGTAACTTTGAATGTAACTGGACTACCCCCATATTCTTAAAAATTAAAGAGCTTTTCAAAATTACAAACTTTCAGTTATAGAAGCTTTATGAATCAACTAGCAGACCCGGCAGACGTTGTCCTGGCCAAACGTTAACTTGTTTTCATTTTTAAAATGTGACTTGTCCTCCTCATTTTAGCTCCACAACCTTCTTCTCGTCCACCCCACCTTCATACATAATGACTTAAAATGACTCCTCTTAAAACTCTCATGAACACTTTTCATTTTAGTCCCATTTTTCACAAAAACATTTTAGCTCCACTCCTGGTTCACGTGTTGATCAATATCTAGAAACCTTGGTCTTATATATGAGAAAATACTAAAACATGTTAAATCACCACCTTTCATTTGATACTCACATCGCACTAATACCACCCAGGGTCCTGGTTGCCATTTTAATTAATCTGCTTACGTAATACTTGAATGGCTCCTAAATTACTTATCGATAAATAAATCGTAAAGGACCAGAGTGCAAATGAAAGCTGTGGTTTGACCTTTTCGTTTGATACCAATTTTGTGCGAATATTTCAAAGTTTACGCGAAACTATATCTTTGCCTATAACTCTGTTATCGATAAATATATCGAAATCAGCCAAAGTGCAAAGGAAAGCTGTGGTCTTCCCCTTCTTTTGTGATACCACTCTTGTTCGAATATACCAAAGTTTACGCGCAACCACGTTTTGGCCGATAACTCTGTTATCGATAAATATATCGAAATATATGAACCAAAGTCGAAATGAAAGCTGCGGTCTTCCCCTTTCGTTAGATACCAATTTTGTGCGATTATTTCAAAGTGGAAAAATATATAGGGTATGTCGAGTGGACTAAGCAGGCTCTAGCTAGAAAAAAAACAAGACCTTTACAGTTTTAATGGCATATTCCCCTTAAATTCTACAATCGTGGATAAACTAGGCAGGCCCCACTGTCTCCTAATATATTTTCTAATCAAGGCTTAACCTGAGAAAAACTAGGGCCCTTGCAAAATATATTGCACGCAAATTTGGAAGCACCATTTTCAGGAAAATCTATCCAGAGCTTAGGCTAAGTATAGATTTTCATAGATTATTTTTTACCCGGACGGCCCCATATTATTTTAAGGTTGCCGTCTGGTGATGTCTCAACTAAATTCTGAGAATCGGACAAATGCCGTCGAAGACTTTCATGTTACCTTTCTGAGAATAGTTTAATACTAAAGTATTAAAAAAAAAAAATGTACGTATCCCCCAAAAAAGTGTGCGATTAATCTCTAAAGTTAGTTGTCCGCGATAAGTACCTTAATTTCAATTTGTGTAGGGTACTTATTGGTATTGACAGTAAACTTGTCCCACCGAATATTTAACAGAACAAAGTAGATCCAAAAATAGGCGTTTAGGCAAAAAAAAGGATCAATAAGTGTTTTCATAGGACACGCTCAAACAAAGTTGATGACCCCAAGCCATATATAGAGATCAAAATTGGTATGGGTCGCATACTCCTTTGTGACCGGACTAGTCCTAGACTATTCGCAATTTGTGCGGGGATGCTTCTTATCTTTTGGTAAAGTCGTTCATGAATAATTTAAGCTCTAAGTGACTTATTTGGGTTTGGTTAAGAGCACCTTGTAACTATCTTTTGTCACAGCACAACTGGGTATAAAAACTACATAGAAATCGCAAGCATGCTAAACCCACCGCAAACAACATCCGTTATTCGCATACACGAAGAAACCAGCAACCGCAGTTCGTCGGACGCGCTGTCATATTTTTTGATGTAGATTGCATTGAAAGAGATTCGGATTTTTTGACGTATTTATTTATTTATATTTGTCTTGTGTTCAATTTGGATTGTCATTGTTGTTGATGGCGCTTAAGAGATTTAAAGAAATCTAGCCAATTTATTTGATAAAGGGTGTGCTTCTTGGAAAACGACCTTGATTTAATTTTGGAATATATGTTTTTGCTTTTTTAAATAGGATCATAATATCGTACTTGCTTGGAAAAAGGGAAAAGCAAGAGCTCAATAGCCTGATTTGTGGAAGTTATCTTTTTAGGCGACGATTATTTTTTTTATGGAGAGTGAAATTTGGAAAGGAAATAATAAAACGTATTGGAAAAAAAGATTTTTAGGTGCGGTTTTTCAGTACAATTTTAAACCACAGAAAAAATTGACAAGAGTTTATTCCATTGGCCGTTTAAACTGTGTGTAAACTCGCCCTGAAGTTTAAGCTAGGTACACCGGAAACTGGGCCTCAGTGTGTCTATCGTTCAGCAGATATCGCACCAGCCAATATAGGTAAATGGAAGGTATATTCGGCCGTATACCAAATAATATATTTCCAGGCAAGGGTGCCACCTATCCCCAAATTATTTATTTCTTCGTATATCGATCAACACCTCGGGGTGTTGCTACTTCTGGCGATATTCAGGGTTGCCACCTCTTTTTTTTTAATATTGAGCAAGATACGCCAATATGTGTGTCAAATGAGAGGTGTTTTCGGCCGGTTGCCACCTAACAAAATTTTATTTATTGCTTCGTACATCGAACAACATTTCGGAAACGGGTGAATCAATTTGGATCAAATTTGGCATATTGATAGTTTTAATTGGATGTTGCCACTTCGAACATCGATAATCACTCATCCACAACAAGAACTATCCCTCAACTATCAAAAAAAAAAGGAACCGGTTGAAACCTAGCTACAGCGGTGCTACGTTAGGAGTGCTATGTTAGGAGCGTCCGAATGGGAGCTGGTTAAGAATGAGTAGACAAGTAACGGATTAGGGACAACTGTCAGGATCAATGGCATCGCCATGTAAAAGTTGAGAGTTGAAAGCATTGTTTGGATATTGAGCAAGTTCAGTACTAGATCAATTTGCCGCATGGAGGCTTTGAAAGGCGTTTATCAAATGTAGTTTGTGGTGTTCTTCGGTTTAAAATGAGTTTCAGAGAATTAGGTCGGTCGTCTTTTTGGAGAAATTTGCTCTCGCGGGTTGATTGAAGAGAGTGTTTTGACTTCAACTTTTTTATCACAGAGAGAATCTGTATTATCGGGATTCTCCATATAGCAGAATCCCGGGACAGACGCTCCTAAACCGACACCGTTACTCCTCCTCGAACCATTTAGATGGCTTGTTGAAGGCCATCAAGTCTTTTATATCCAGCTCCGTGACCTGGCGTAGGCTAACCAGGAAGCGCATTCTCGTACCACTTACAGCCGGGCAGTTGCAGATGAGGTGCTCCCCCGTTTCCTCCTCCTCGTCATCTGTGCAGTTCCTATAGCATCGTCGGTGGGGCACACCTAGCCCTTCTGCGTGCCTACCAATAAGGCAGTGCCCAATTAGTACACCTATTAATGTGGAGATTTCTCTTAATTTCGGCCAGGTTTTTTTTGGATATCTGGCACCCTGGAGATTGCAGCCATCTTTCGTTGGCTTGGCGGAGTGTTTACTCTTTCAGCATAAGCTTGCATGTGGCAAACGGCATACCTAAGCGCTCTTAATCCCGAAGAACATGCTTGGTTGTGCCCTGTCTCGCAAGTTCGTCTGCCCTACAGTTTCCCTCTATGTCCCTATTTTCCGTGACCCATGTCAGGTTCACGTGGTTCCATCTCTTGTAGAGATCGATGACAACTGAGCGTCAGTTCAGAGTTGAACGAGTAGGAGCCAAGGGATTTGATGGCCGCTTGGCTGTCGCTGAGAATAACAATATCCTGTCCGATAGTGTGTTGACCTAACCAAGCCGCGGCGTCCATGATTGCTGAAATTTCAGCCTTGAAGACACTGCAGTGATCAGGTAGTCTGAAGGAAAGCGCAAGGTTCAGATCCTTTGAATAAACCACTCCTCCAACTCTGCCGTCTAACTTCGAGCCGTCGGTATAAATGGAAGTGGCGCCATGAGTGGCGGGACTCCGATCCGTCCTCTCCCAAATTTTGTTAAAATGGAGCTATTTTATGAGAATAGCCATCTTTTTTACACTTGAATTTCTTAGTTTTTCGAGTCCATTTTGCTATACAAAATTGTGGCATACGAATGGACTATTATTCTTGACGGATTACACATACAAATGTTAGTGCAGTGAGTAGAAGTGCGCTTAAAATGCCAGTTCGAACAAATTTATGGCCATCTTACCAATTTACAAGAATGTAAACCCTAAAAAGCACCCATTTTTAATTACAGTTGTTTGGACTTTATTTCATTCAATTTTGAATATTCATCAGCGGGACTATGAACGGAAAATAATTTATCGTTTCAGAAATCCGCAATGCCCGCAACTAACACAATGCCGCAAGCGCACGAACCGCCAAAATAAAGTTGAAAAAGGCGGCGTGGAATATTCGTCTATTTTTCAGCGCCATTTTTGCCACTTTCTCACATTTCACTGTTGCACATCTGGCATTTTGCAATAAAGTACTCATAGTCTTCTTAACGCCTTTATTGCATTTTTTGCTTCTTTCGCATTCTCCGCACATTCACCGCTCTGGATGCTATAAGTCTGTAAGTTTTTGAGTGCAGAGCGCTTGAGATGCATTCATTGGCATGCAGCAGATTCTTAAGAAGAACCAAAGCTTGAATGCTAATAACTGCCAACGCTTGAACGACCCTTCATCCACAAGATAGTCAGCGAAATTTCATTTTAATTATTAAACTGTTGATTTCATTTTTTGTGTTGCCACTCTTACCGCTAGTTGATTTTTCAAATAAATGTCAGAAAAGTTTGTGTTGAAAGGCGGCAAACTTCTTGGGCTGCACGAGTTTTGCATACACTTTTTTTTTTTTAGTGAACTCTATTTCGAGTTTTTCTTGGCCACCTTCGGTACTGTCAAATGCAATTGTGTATTGTATCTTGGGTGTCTATTGCGGCAGCCACATAACGACCATCGGACAGCTGCTGTGGCTAAAGTTAAGAGTCCTTGAAATCCTTGATGCATTTTCTTATGGCTTTCAGAGTTTCAGTCAAAGGTCCAATGTTGTTGTTACTTGTGCTGTTGGCAATGCCGTAAGCCGTTTTTCAGTTGCTTTTGTTGGAAGCTGTTTGTTTGCCGTTGGCTGTCTTTTCCTCTCAACAAAAAGAGTCGTAGGTTCTTCGGAATGGCCGCGCATAAAAATAAAAAGCAATTAGTGAAATTAATTGCTCAAGTTTCGCTTTGAAATATTCAAAGTGCCGGATTAATTTACTGCATCACAATTCGAAGAAGAAAGTGCACAAAAAAGTGTAGACGGATGAAACGGCGGAGCAGAGATGGCAAATGCAGACGACAATGCGGATGTGTCTTTTTCCGTAAAATTTTTTTTTTCGTAAACTTGAAGCCGGCTGCCGGGCGTTTATCCAAGTAAAGTGGGATCCATTGTGGTACGGAAAAAACGGGTTAGTTAGTAAACTTCATTAGAACTACCGGCAAGTTCAGTGTTGAGACGTGGAATGGAACTTTTAAGGTAGAGGTGTTTAATTCAGCTATGAGCCGTATATTCACCCAGACAGTGCTCATTCGTTTCTTCCTCTCCAGCGTCTAAGAAGTTCCTTCAACATGTCTATAACCTAATGTCTGGCCTCCCTGCATGACTACCAGAGGGGCGGTGCCCCGTTATTGCGGAAAACACATTAGCAAGATCTGCATTCGTCACCAATATGTTTTAAAACTTTTTGAAGTTAACTTCTTATGCGGCGAGATTAAGTTTTGATTGAGAGTAAAATTTGGGAAAATCGCTGATGAGGCAACGGAAATAGAAATTGTAGCCGACTTTCAATTGTATGTTGCAGACTTTCAGGCGATTTTCACCACGATGTTTAGCTGTGCAAATCAAATAGGAGGTGAAATTCTAGAATCTAGCTAACATTGCACAAATTGTAATAGTTAGGCCGAGCAGAATTCATGGTATTTTCGACCGTATTCCAAAAAAAGATAATTTCAAGCAGGGTTGCCACTTAGGATTGCCACCTAGCCACAATTTATTTATTTTTTCGAATATATCTCGGGAACTGCTGGACCGATTTGGACAAAATTTAGCATGCAGACAATTTGTTTCATTCTAAGATTATGTACATGCTAGTTGCCACTTAGGGTTTTAGGGGTTTACAGGGTTTCCACCTATCCCCTTTTTTTGTAAACATACAGCTAGATATGCCAATATGGGTATCAAATGAAAGGTATTTTGGGCAGTATTCCAAATATGACGATTTCACGCAGGGTTGCCACTTAGGGTTTCCACCTAACCGCAATTTACAACCCCTTTTACAACTCTCCTTCGTATCTTTCTTCACATTCACACTATCTCCCTCCTTTCTCATCATTCCCCTCTTTCCTTCCACCACGCCCCTCTTCCTCTATATCCCCTTTTAATTTAGGCCTAATTCTATCCACGTACCGATTTTGTTGGAAAACGCACCATGTATATTTAATATTTTCGAATTGATCGTTTCCTTGATCCACCTCACGGAAGTAAGAAATTGTGAATCTAAACCGTTCTCGAAAACACCTTATTCGTATTTCGTTAATTCTGAATGTAAGGAGTTAAC
>CAXKVI010000001.1:30177830-30205330 GCA_964058755.1 Campiglossa producta | reverse complement strand
AGCTCATATAGTCTCTATGGGCAGGCTTTTCGTTAACTCAATAGAAGTAGTTGTTATCAACAAAAGCAATAACAACAACAACATGGCGTACTGAGTAGTTCGAGTGGCGTAGGTCGTGGGGCGTTAAAAACTTGCAGACTTGACTTTATTTTCTAACTTTGTGCTGTTTTTGCTATTGCTATTGCGTTTTTTTTTTTTTGTTATTTGATCCAAAGAGTGGCATATTGACATTGCGATGTTGGCTGTGTTTATAGGCTGTGAATGTCATGGCACTTAAAGAGGCTCAAGTTCAGTTCAAGTGTACTTAGGAAGAACACAAGCACTCACTTATTGTGTGATTTTTTCTCATATGCATAGTTAAGTGTGTGTGCTTGTGTGTGTGTGTGTGTGAGTACACTTGATATGTTGCTAAACTAATCGCTGAGTTGCTGAAAGCTGCAGTTGTGACAACAAATTGTTATACAACTTGAAAGCCAACACTTCTCACATTCAAAATTTAAGGAAGGCAAGGATATCAAAATCAAGTGCCTGGAATGTAAATATATGTATACTTTCGTTTTTCCCTGAGGTTTCGATTCAAGGGCATTCTACATATTTGCGTTTTCTTGATGTCTGCGCCGACAATTTGTCCTTATACCCAAAAGTGTTTGACAAGCTTGTGGAGGATCATACGTAGAAAGCAGCATTAAATCTTTATTGACTGTAAAAAAATCATAACCAGATAAAACAGATGATCCAATCAAACTTATGGAAATCAATTAAACTGTTAATAGTGCCTTGTCAAAAGGTTGGTTTTTTCATATTTCGTTTTTAGCATCAGTTTGAAGATAGTATTGCCACCTCTAGAACGAACTTTCTGATAGGGTGGCTGTCTCCTATTTTCTCCAATCACCAAAAGCTTCCCAATTCGCGTCAGTCTATACCCGGCACAGGCAACTAGTGTAACAATTGTCCGAAAATCTGAGAGCCTAATTCACACAGCTTATTACGCTTCCGGCCTTTCGAACAATGAAATTGTTGCTGTGCTTGTGAGAGCGCTATGATTTCACCGACCAATCAATGAAAATCGTTTGTTATGCTCAGTCTCCCACAAGAAACGAGGAAGCAAACCCATCCGCTGATGCGATGACCGTTCTTTCACTAATACACCCTGAGTTCAAATTATACCGGGCCCTGGTTTATAAGCGCATTGAAATAAGTAATTCCCCAAATCTTCGCACTTACATTAGTGTCGGTGATTATGTCATAGCGCGAATTTCTTTTGCTCTCCCTTATTCATCCACTTCAAGGCCGCGGCAATATCAATTGAACGTCTATCTGCCACTGTCGATGATTTTTAGTGGGTATTCGTTTTTTTTCTCCTTGGTTTGTTTTTTTATTTCGGCCAAAGATTTTTTTTCAAGGGATTTCGCTTTTCTTCCTCTCATTTGGTTCATTTGCCAGTTATTGAACACCTTGGCAAATGGTAGTGGTGATAGCGTCATTGCCGCTTGGCGGTTTATTTATTGGAAAATTCGATTTCCGTTTTTATAACGTGACATGGTCTTGCGGCGAACTTTGGCGTTGAGAGGCTTTTGGCATAGCGAATATGAATGCATTCGTAGGAGTAAATTTTCTGTTTCAGAGGAGAACACTTTTGATAAAGTAGCTGTTGTGTAGTCTTATTCTCTTAACTCATGACATAAACCTCTCTTACACTTATCATCTTACACTTACATCTTACTTGTACAAGAACAAAATACATAGAATGTAACTTTTTCTTAATAGAACCCCAGCGCAAAGAAGTGTACACATCTAAAATCTTCTCATTGCATGATTTTAAAGATTCCACACAAGATTTTATCCGCTTTGAGTTTAGGAATGATAGGCGTAATGCCACATACATGGAAAAGGAGTCCACATGACTATGTTTCGTCGCCATTGCTCGGTTAGAGATAGAGGTAGAGGTAGAGGTAGAGGTAGAGGTAGAGGTAGAGGTAGAGGTAGAGGTAGAGGTAGAGGTAGAGGTAGAGGTAGAGGTAGAGGTAGAGGTAGAGGTAGAGGTAGAGGTAGAGGTAGAGGTAGAGGTAGAGGTAGAGGTAGAGGTAGAGGTAGAGGTAGAGGTAGAGGTAGAGGTAGAGGTAGAGGTAGAGGTAGAGGTAGAGGTAGAGGTAGAGGTAGAGGTAGAGGTAGAGGTAGAGGTAGAGGTAGAGGTAGAGGTAGAGGTAGAGGTAGAGGTAGAGGTAGAGGTAGAGGTAGAGGTAGAGGTAGAGGTAGAGGTAGAGGTAGAGGTAGAGGTAGAGGTAGAGGTAGAGGTAGAGGTAGAGGTAGAGGTAGAGGTAGAGGTAGAGGTAGAGGTAGAGGTAGAGGTAGAGGTAGAGGTAGAGGTAGAGGTAGAGGTAGAGGTAGAGGTAGAGGTAGAGGTAGAGGTAGAGGTAGAGGTAGAGGTAGAGGTAGAGGTAGAGGTAGAGGTAGAGGTAGAGGTAGAGGTAGAGGTAGAGGTAGAGGTAGAGGTAGAGGTAGAGGTAGAGGTAGAGGTAGAGGTAGAGGTAGAGGTAGAGGTAGAGGTAGAGGTAGAGGTAGAGGTAGAGGTAGAGGTAGAGGTAGAGGTAGAGGTAGAGGTAGAGGTAGAGGTAGAGGTAGAGGTAGAGGTAGAGGTAGAGGTAGAGGTAGAGGTAGAGGTAGAGGTAGAGGTAGAGGTAGAGGTAGAGGTAGAGGAAATTGAGGAGAAAAAGGAAATAACATTTTTCCCATAATGGGCATGCTGAGGTGAAAAGTGAAAAAAGTTATTGAAAATTTAAAGGGAAAATAAAATTAAAATTTAATGGGGCACGTAAAATGATAGCTAAAGTTAAAGGGACAGGTAGAAAGAGAGAGAGGAAACGATTTGTGCATTGACAGTACCGATTAGAAACTCAAGATGTTATGGATAAGGGAGAGAGGGGGATAGAAAAAATTATAAGATGGGGAAATATAAGAAGCCCCAAAATAAATAAAGGTATACCGGTAAGGAGACAGAAGGAATAATTTTTCAGATGTTGAAATTTTTGGGGCAGAGCAAGTTCTTTCGACTCTGCTACTTGCATATAAATTATAATCGCCTTTCCACCTGATTGAAGGTGTCACTTGTACCTACTACTTTGGATATATTTGTAAAATCATCTGAGCTAACGACCTTTGAAATAATATACATGGAGCACCTCATCAGCAACTGCCTGACTTTAAGAGGTGCGAGAACGCGCTTTTTGGAAGTTTCCTAGCCTACACCAGGTCGCAGAGCTGGACATAAAGGACTTAATGTCCTCAAGTTATCTAAATTGTTCGAGGAGGAGTAACGGTGTTGGTTTATGAGTGTCAGTCCCGGAATTATGCTTTGTTCAGAGTCCTGAAAACACAGGGGTTCTGTATATGGCCGGGTCCTGGGACTGACCTAAGAAGGTGAGAGTGATTTGGGCACTGAGAAGATGACGCTGAGAGCTTACAATTTACTTAAGTTATCAAAACGCTTCCATAGAAGTAATTAAGGTTTCCTTTTTTACTTCCGTCATCTCATGAAAAGTATCTTATATTCCATATACCTAAATTCAGAACGATTTAGACTGCGTAAAAGTATGATTTCCTACAAAGAAGCTTCCTGAGTGAACACCTTCGCTTTGAGCTGAGATGCTCATATCACATCAATAAATAAACACTTTCGGCTGGCAATTTTTCACCAAACGAGCACGTGATAGTTATACGAGTATTTTAAATTCTCGTTTACTAAACAAGAATTATTTTTTGCTCTTCCTTCTTTTTTCAACTTTAAAATTACTTGTCATACCACACCGCCAAAAGTTTCCACCATTCTGTAAGTACTTTGCATGTAACCCATACCGTTTCCAAAAAAACATAAAAATTCACTCCAACATTTCGCATGTAAAAGTTTATATAAGAAATTCTAGACATTTTTTAAAACTTCACTTACCGCTTGGAAAATGCTGCGAAACAAGCAATATCAGAATACTGAAGAACTGTGTATAGCCAAAACTGGAACGTAAGCAACGTAAATAAGTTTGTTGCTGTTGTTGTTGCTTGTGTGCTGGTTGTCTAGCGTAGCTGCAGCTGCTCCTGCTACTATCCTGCATACTGCTGCCATCACAGCTTGCCATACTTAACAATTTGTTGTTCGAACACAGCCGTCGTTGCACCTGTGACTGAGACTGCGATTGGACGTGAAATGTGTTGGTGGTGGTATAGTGCAGGGTGGCAGCATTGGCATTAGCAGCTGTAACGTTGGCAACATCATCATTGGCTAACTTCTTCTTCTTGTTTGCCACTTTGTAAAGTGTTGTGTTATGCTGCTGCAAGTTGCTTTTGCTGTCATTCATATTGGAGGTGGTGAGGATGACAGCGTTCAAATCTGTGTCAGCTGCACGCAATTCTTCCTGTTTTTCTTCCCGTTGTTGTTGTTGTTTTTGGTGTTGACGGAAGTGTTGCTCTTCGTATTGATGGTGCTGTTGGTCGGGGTTCTTTTGCTGGTTGTGGCCCATTGAGTGCGTTGTCCGAGCTGCAGGTTTCGTTGACATTAATTTACAGTTTTTCGCTTTTAAGTTTGTTTGAAAGTGTCCAAATCTTTGTTGTTGTTTTTGTTGTAATTTTATGCTATTTTCTGCATAAGTTGTCAGCAGCGTCATTTTTGTTGTTTGCGCACAGCAGGCGCCCTCAACACCTCTCAATTGTCTACTCGTCGCCACAATTTGCAGCTCGATTTGTTTTTATAATCACTTTTTATTCGTTAGCTATCTCTCCTCCTCTCTCTCACTGTCACTTTGTACAATTTTCTCCCTCTATTTTACTTGCAGCTTAGTTCACAATTGTTTTATTATATTTTTTGCATTTTTTGTTGCTTCTGACCAAATGCGATTTTCTCGTTTCTCAAGTTGAAAACTGCAATTTTAAGTGCATTGAATTAATTATTTCATTGCACTCGCAGTACCGCTTGCTCCCCGCTCGCGCTGTCTCTCTTTCGTGGGACACAACTTGCCACATGAATGTTACACAACTAAGTTGGGCTTTTGTTTCAGCTTAGTTTTCGGCATGCACGCCACGCCCACTTTTTTGTTCTATTTTTAAATTTATTAGATTGGACTTTCTATCGTTCAAAAGTTTTGTCGCTTCTTCTTTTGGTGTTGTTTTGTTTTTTTTTTTTTTTTTTCTTGCTCCCGTAATTTACTTCATTTGTAGCGCACAATTTTAATTACTCGAAATGTTGTCCAAATTCTAGAAAGTTTTATTTCTTTCGTCTTGAACGTGCACTCACTTAGCGCCAAGTGTTCATCGATTGATACCCGTTGATAAGTTTTGGGCGTTTGTTTTTATTTTATTTTAGTTATTTTCCTTTATTGGCAGTTGGTCTAAAGTTTTAGATAATCCCTTGGTTTCTCTCGAAATAGTTTTTGTAATACCGTCTGCCAGTTTAAGGAAAGTTTCAAAGAGTTAATCTGCAATTGAAAAAAAGAAAATAATTTAGTTTTATAATGAGCAGAACTAGTGTTCTATGACTAGGGATATCATTGAAGCCAGCATACAGGTAGCGGAATCGGAAATAAATGCTTTAGA
The DNA here is from genome assembly GCA_964058755.1 of Campiglossa producta. Taxonomy (NCBI): domain Eukaryota; kingdom Metazoa; phylum Arthropoda; class Insecta; order Diptera; family Tephritidae; genus Campiglossa; species Campiglossa producta. Next base: position 30,199,753 of record CAXKVI010000001.1, on the reverse strand, counting down.
TATGATTTTTCACAACCGGAATCGGAATCAGAAAAGAAATTGTACAGACCAGGGTACAAGTAAAACAGATCTCGATTTTTTTTTTCGATTGTATAATACAAAAAAAAAAGTATTTTATTCATCCGAAAGCGAACTTATCTAAAGTACCTACGACAAACGACAGCATTCTGATATGATTCCGACTCTAAACAGTCACATAATTGGAACAGAAATCGGTATGTGAAGTCTAAATCACTGGTGACCAAAATTCAAGTTTAAGCAGGGGAAGAAGAAGACATCACCAATTCGAGGAAAGCTCCAAGTGGATATCGATTCGAGATTCCATACTGGGGATCACCTCCATCCTCCTTCCAGAGAATCAGAAATCAAAATGTCGATGCATTCAATTTTTTTTGTGAGTTTTCCGCAACATTAAATCTGTCTCAGAGACGCGCTGTGGATATCCCACACTACCAATTGGAGTCACTCATGCTCATTGCGTGAAGTCTCAGTGCCTACCAGGTGGGAGTACATTAGGGTGTCTTTATAATCAAATGTACAATTTTTTTCCAGTCTCACCCCCTAGACAGGTTGCACCACGGTCAACTATATCGCACATAAACTTTTCCCCGTTTGGAGATTAAGCGTGTCGCATGGGGGCCAAATCTCAAATTGCCCAATAGAGACTCAAAAAATAAATGTGATTTTTCTTTTTATTTAATACTCTAACCGCCCGATTCTGTGCTCTTGATAAATTTGACAATCTTAAAAAATTATAAAGAAACAAATATTTTTATCAAGTGTTTTGAATTCTGCGTAAATAAAAATTATTTAAAATTAATTTGAATAAATTAAAATTTGTTTTTGACGTAAAATTCAAAATCGCTAGACAAAAATATTTTTTTCTTTATAATTTATCAATATTGACAAATTTATCAAGAACACAGAATCGAGCGGTAAATCTATATCACTATTTTCGAAGATATCATAAAAAAAATTGGGTTACTGTTGGAAGGCGTGACGCAGGGGGATTTAAGTTCAGACTACTAAGTAATCCCATGAAGACTAAAAAAAAAATTATTCTTTGTATCTAATAGTTACTCAAATCGATAGCACTATTTTCGGAGAAACACCACAGGCATGTCGCGGGGGTAGTCTGAACTTTAAACCGACCCCGCCGCCTCCTCCCGCGACTTTTGTGTCTTCATAATCGTTTCCAATCGCGACCGAAATTTGTGGGTGATATCATCGGTTATGTTACTTTCTATTTCGGGGTTGATCCCATGAAAACCTGGTGATAAAATTGTCTCCCTACAAATAAGGACCACCAATCAATTTTAGTTATTTTTTTAGTTTGATTAAATGTCTGCCGTATATGGATCTGTCATGCTTTCAAACTACAGAGCATCTTCTGGTACTAGCCGACTGCCTCGAGATCGCTTGTTCTGAACTCGGATGAACCTTCGGCTCGTGTATTTAAGACGCGTTTTTGGACAATCAATCCTACCGCGGGTACCGCGGGTATATCTGTAACTACTAATACTATATTTGTATCTACTAAGCCCCTGACCAGATGGGTCTGAACTTAAGAAAAATCGAAAGATCCACTTCCCTAGCCTCTGCCAAACTGTCGAAAAAGCGTACGTACTCCCGGAAATTGTAGTCCCCTTGATTGTTGTTATGAGCACCGATGAAGAAAGTGAAGAGTCGACTCCTCTTCCTCTTCGGTCCACCTGAGAAAAATTTTCATTCGAAACTATTCTGTGGGGAATTTAGTTTTATGAAGTCGAGATTATAATGTGACTACGATTCAAAGTGGGCGTGATTATATGATATGCGCTATATCGCCGTTCGCTTCAAATCTACCGTCACGGTATTGCCATTTTGAGTCGGTTAAAAGAATTCGAAGGTATAGTTAGAACATCAGGAACTATGCGCGATTTCCCAAAATTTTCATAAAAAAGTTGGGTAGAAAATTGAGTAAGAGTTTGATAAGTCAAGATTTATATAAACAAACCGAAAATCATCACAACTTTTTTTTTCTTAAGTTAATCTGACTTGTAGGTACATACCTATTTGTAAAATAAAAAATTAATGGAAGTATTTGTTCCCTTTATATAAATGTAGTCTTAAAAAGCAGTTTTTTCATTCTTTTTTTTTGTGGATAACATTCGCATATAAACAACACTAAAGCTTTAAACGACACCAAAAAAATGCGATCATATTTTCCACTACCACACACTGTCTCTTTTTTGTTGATATTTGTTTACAAATATATAAATTTTTTAAATTCATTCATATTTATGTGTATGCCTTTGTATTTGTATTTATATAGACACATAGCCGCATGTGAACCATTTTCTGCGTTGCTGCCATGTAAAGCAAACAAAATTCACCAGAAAGTAAAATGTAAACCCAAATTTGTACAGCACAAAAATATCAGCTTTTGAATATGTATGAAAGTGAATTTTGCAAGTAAGCAAATAAAATATTTTTTACTTATAAATAAAAAATTGAATGGAACGAGTGAAAATACTAAAGTGAATGAAGCGAAAGCAAATGAAAACATTGCGACATTAATATGTTGCCAGATTTTGTTTCTGGCTGTTCCAATTTATTTGGCAACATAAAATTTGTGTACAAAAAAAAACAAAAATACAACAACAGCAACCATATAGAACTGCAGAAAAACTGTGAAATTTATACATATAAATACTATGATCGTATTTGAGTGCACTTAAAGGCGTGCAAAATACCGTGTAAACTGCTTTAAAAGTTAAATCTTGTTTGCAACCGGTCTTTCAAAGCGTATCTTTTATTCGCAATCCACATTTCAGTCGAAATAAGGCAGAATAAATGTATCCGATTTTTCATCGAAAGTTTTGTTTCTGTTGTTAAATGTAGAAAAAAATTCAACAAAATTTAGTTTCTCACAGAAACACCAAAAAAGAGTGCGACGTCAAGTCGATCGAATAGAGTCGCAGAAATTGGCGACATATAAACCATCCAAAGTTTGGAAGAATGTTGCCGAATACTTTACATGCATTCATTACATCGGGAGTTAACCTCAAAAGACCTCGAATGTATTTTTTAATCTGAAATTATATGAAATCATATGTTTCTGTCACACGACTTGACATCATTGGATTAAATCTTATGGCGTTTTCTTTTCTAGAAAAAGTGTTGCCCTGTAGATTTTTCTTAGCTCTCTCTAAGACTTATAGGTTCATTTCACAAAAAAGTACCTCATAAGTAGGCAGAGGGACACCACTATATACAAATTAAGCCATTTTGATAGGCGCCAAACTGCCGAGGACAAAAGTTACAGTTTAAGAGGGCAATATTAGGGCAATGTCGATAAAAGAAAACGCCATTACATATTAGATTTGACATCAATTGGCATTTTTTAATGTCACATGATATGAAATCAACTGGTCCGGTAACATTAATGTTACAGGACTTGACATCAATTGTTTAAATGTCACATTATCACAGGCATTTTTTCATGTCATAGGAAATGAAGTTATATGTTCTTTTCATATGACATGACATCAACATCATATTATCACGCGATATAAAATTATATTGCAAAATGACATAGAATCATGCACAGAGCCAAAAATGCCTAAAAAAATAGAACGAAAGTCATATGATATCTCTATAGATTTTCTACAAGAAGAAGTTCTTTTTATATTTGAAGAGAAAATCTTAATAATGTTGAATAAATGCCACATTATTCCAGGCATTTTGTCATGTCATATGAAATAAAGTGATATGTTCTTTTCATATGACTTGATATCAACATCTTATTATCACGCGATAAGAATATTTTCTTGTTCAAAGAGTTTAAATTACTTAACATCAATTGACACTTTTAAATGTCGCATGACATAAAATCAAATGGTCCTGACTACAATTAATTAAATATCACATTACCAGAGGTATTTTTTAATATCACACGACATGAAGTCATATGTTCTGGTCACATGACTTGACATCAATTGCTGAAATATTACATTATTAAATGGAATTTTTTTAATGTCACATGATATGAAAATAAATCAATTGGCATTTTATAATGTCGCACGATATGAAATCAAATGGTCCGGTAATATTAACACACAGGACTTGACGACAATTTTATAAATGTCACATTATCCCAGGCATTTTTTCATGTCATATGAAATAAAGTGATATGTTCTTTTCATATGACTTGATATCAACATCTTATTGTCACGCGATAGGAAATCATATTTTCTTGTTATTAGAACTTTACATGACTTGAAATCAATTGACACTTTTAAATGTCACATGACATAAATTCAAATGTTTCTGGCTACAATTGATTTAATATCACATTACCAGAGGTATTTTGAAATATCACACGACATGAAGTCATATGTTCTGGTCACATGACTTAACATCAATTGCTAAAACATTACATACATTATTTAAGATATATTTCAATGTCACACGATATGAAGTCATAAGTGCTTATCACATTATCGTCACAGGAATTCACACTTGTCATATATGTAAAATGACATTGTATATATTACATTACTGAAATCATTTGTTAGTGACTGATAAATATAAAGTCACGAGTTCTTGTCGAACGATTGACACATGTGATCAATTGTCTAAAAATCAAATGATATTAAAGCATAATTTACATTGTATAGCGTGTTATAATGATTAATCATCATTTGATGAGGTATTTACTTGTCAATACAGATAGGTAATCCTACACCGAACTTTAACTGATGGTGTGAGACATTGGCTAATATCGCATGATTTGAAACAAACTTCTTTACAGCAATTAAATTATACATCCAACGAAGACAACATTTTTGCAATAATAAATTTCTGTACTTCAAATATCACGTGATGAAAGGAAATCAGACAGAAATTGTATTGGAAATAAGCGAGGCATACTAATGAGCCTTGTACTGAGTATAATGAGAGGAAACTGAAACCACATCATATGACATAACATCAACTGTTGCCATATCAAACAACTAAAGCATGATTAAACATCAACCAACTAAATATACTTTATCACTCCCAACAATTTTTTCAAATATAGTTGTGATATTTATATACCTAAACACAAGACGCCCTTAACCGTATTAAATAAAAAGATACTATTTATATACTTTTTAACAATAATTTATTAACTATCACGCCTTTCAGCAATCCACAAATTTTGCACAATATCAAAAACACGAGTTTGCCTTTTTATAGCAATAAATAAAAGGCAACACAATACGGCACACGACCCAAACGAACGAATGTTAAAGCGCAACTGAGGGTGAACACAAGGGTTGAATGCTGATATAAAGACAGTCGTCTCAATATCGATAAAAACCAAAAAATTGAAATCAACCTTAGGTTGGGTTGAAACAGCTGTTGCTATTCAAAAATTCAATAACACTCAATGATGCTCATTATCATGAAATATTTTAGCAACCCTAATAAGATGGTGGGTTGAATGGTAGCATACGTACGATAAAATAAATGGCTAAGTCTTATTTTTCGCCAAACTTGAATTGCTCTTTATGATATTCATTAGGATGAAAATGATGCCGGCGGGCGACATTGGGTGACGTGGGACATCAGAACGAAATAGATATTAACTGCAGGCGATTTGTGGTCTTAATTAAGTTTCAAGTAATTAAAATTTAGATTTTTCGCGATTTGTCGCTTTAAAACTTCTAATGATATCGATTCACAAAAACTACAGCCAAATACCTCAAAGCGGGGAACCTTTCATCAATTTTACTGTTTAAATGGGGTTTTCCAATTTTGGTTGTCTTTAAGTGGCGGATCTTTACACGTGTGTCGGAGGATACTACCCTCAAGTAGAATCAGGTATTTGTGACTTCATCCATGACAAAAACTTCACCCAGATAAATCAAATCTCGGCTACTTTTCTTTCAATCTTATTTCGAGTTCACTTGGGTGTTTTAGTTAATAAAGAATATTGTAAAAACAAGTAAGGAAGTTTAAGTTTAGGTGCACCGAACATTAAATACCCAGCAGTAGTTTTCTGAACGGGATAATAATGATATAGGCCCTAGGAGGATTTACCTACCAATTTATACTATTTTAGCTATTTTCCTTACCGAATTTAAATATATGTGATTTTCGAAATATTCCATATCGAAAGTGAGCGTGGTTGAAGGGCGATTTTATCAGGTATACTCCTCATAATCCTAGTATACCTTGTTCCAAATTTCATGATTTTACCGTAATCAGTTTACAAGTTATGACCAGTCGAATTTTCAAAAATAAAAGTGGACGGTGCCACACCCACTTTTAAAAGTTTATCAAAAAATCTTAATGGAATGACTAGGGGTTCATCCGACCAAATTATATCATTTTGGCCATTTCCGTTACCGAATTATGTTAATTTATATGATTTTCGAAATATTCAATATCGAAACTGGGCGTGGTTGGAGGGCGATTTTTTCCATTTTCATTAGGTATACTCCCAACGATAATAGTATGCTTTGTGCCGAATTTCCCACAAAATGCGTCCCTTAAAAGTGGGCGGTGCCACGCCCAATTAAAAAGATTTTTCAAAAAATCATTATAGAATGACCACGGGGATTTACCTATAAAATTATAACGTTTTAGACATTTCAGTTACCGAGATACGTAAATTTATGAGATTTTCGAAATTCTCGATTTCAAAAAAGAGAATGTGGTTATTTTACGATTTCGCCCATTTTCAATACCACCTACCAAAAGTATAAAAAATATCATGCAAATATATCAATTTTTACTCAAGTTATCATGTACACGGACGGAGAGACAGACGGACATGCCTTAATGAACTCCTCTTTTCAACCTAACAACTTTTATATATGGAACTCTATATCTATATTGATTATTTTACGCCGTTACGAAGTACTGTTATGTGGACAAAATTATAATACCCTTGTACTAGTACTAAATAGTACGTTGGGTATAAAAATAATGAGTTTAAGAATACGTTCAAGTAAACATATCGCAAATTAAAGAGCATACATACATTACAGAACCATTACATATTCAGAGTTTTACATGAACATGGAAAATTTTGTATGACTAATGACAAACCAGAGCAATTCAGCAAAGAAAAACGTACAAGCATACAAGACAGATATGATGAAAATATAAAAATGAATGACCAGCAATTTATTCTGTTACGCTTTATTGATTTGTGTAGAAATACCGCAATTTACGCAATTTACATGTTTGCATAACACATTCGTCCACATACAAGCACACATACATTCACATACACACACACATACACACACACACACAACCCACTCGCATATCCCATAAATAAACAAAACATAAAAAGTGCTTAAAAAGCCAAGTAAGAAGGAAATCGGAAATATTATGTAATCCCTTTTGTGTTGCATATCCGTTACACCCAACACACGTCCAACACATCAGTCCACAATCGATGAGGTGAATTTCAAATTTATATGCGAAGCGATTATGATGCATGAACGCCAAGACAACTGAATACTCATACAGCAAGAAGATGGAATGTGTGGGTAATACGGCCGGACATCAGTAAACAAAGGCAACATGAAATTAGGGGGACGGTGGGGGATAATTTGTTTTATGACCATCAGTCGGTCTGGCATTTGGATATATGTACATACATAGGTGTAACATGGAGAAAACTAGAGAGGCATGTCGTGTAAGAACACTGGTGCTGAATTAACTTTTTTTGAAGGAGAACTGTGGATACTAGGTGATTGACTCAAAATCGGCAAAGCGAGGGGCTTATTTCAGGGTGTTTTGATACATAATATAATTTGATCAAAGAGTCCAAATACGAATGGGATATAGAGGAAGAGGGGCGTGGTAGAAGGAAAGAAGGGAATGAAGAGAAAAAGGGAGGGAGATAGTGTGAAGGCGAAGAATGATAAGAAGGAGAGTTGTAAAAGGGGTTGTAAATTGTGGTTAGCTGGCAACCCTAACTGGGAACCCTGCTTGAAATTGTCATATTTGGAATAAGGCCGAAAATACCTTTCATTTGATACTCATATTGGCATATCTAGCTCTATATTTAAAAAAAAATGGGATAGGTGGCAACCCTTTAAACCACCCTAAGTGACAACACCCATGTATATAATCTTAGAAATTGTCTATATGCCAAATTTTTCCAAATCGGTCTAGCAGTTCCCGCGATATACGAAAAATAAATAAATTGCGGTTAGGTGGCAACCCTAAGTGGCAACCCTGCTTTAAATTATCTCATTTGGAATACGGTCGAAATTACCTTTCATTTGATACCCATATTGGCATATCTGGCTCTATATTAAAAAAAAAAATGAGCATAGGTGGAAACCCTGTAAACCGCCATAAGTGGCAACACCCATGAATTCTGCTCGTCCTACCTATGTTAGCTAGATCCTAGAATTTCACCTCCTATTTGATTTGCACAGCTAAACATCGTGGTGAAAATCGCCTACGCCTGAAAGGCGGCTACAATTTCAATGTCCATTGCATAATTTCCGTTGCACCTTCAGCCGTTTTCTCAAATTTTACTCTCAATCAAAAATTCATATCGCCGCCTAAGAAGTTAACTTCAAAAAGAGGCAGAGCTATATTCAGGGTGTCTAGGTCTCTCTTTGTACTACAATATCAGCGACGGTTCAATATTAGTTTTATTTGCGACCGCAAATGGATGCAAAATCTCTTCAGTAATAGTGCTTGGAGTTGGTCTTTACTAGGCTAATAGTCCTACAGCAGGTGTTACAGATATAATGGCTGTATTTTCACGTGGCTTATCGCAGAGATGGGACCATACAAAAATCTTTCGTTACGTTAGAATATTAGGCCTATAGAGCTTCTCAAATATTGAATCAAAGGAACAGAAATAGTATGACGTAGCCATAAAACATTTGTCAATAAACATCCAACCGAACACTCTCTGGTTCTCTTTCCAAATGAACTAGTTTAAAAAGATAACCAATCACATTTTGTTTTACCACCAACATAAGAGCAAACATTAAAGTGCTTACGAAACTGCTTGTATCAGAAATCAGATAGACTTCGATTGAAAGACGAATTGCTGGTAGGAAAATAAACAAAAGCACTAGCAAGAAAAGCATAAAGGATACAAGCGATACTGCCGGCAGGCAAATATATTGTTGAGATGTATGAGTACGATTGAGCAATAAAAATGGACATAGATGTGCATGTATGTATGTGGGTATATTTACGGATTCTTGCAAAAAAGTTTTACGTAAATATGGGCATGAAATGGAGAGCGTAGCAGTAGGTTCATGTATGCAAGCACACCCACTCACAAACAAAATTACAAACAAAAAATAATAAAAAGAAGGATGTACTACTCTTTACGAAAGTGGGTAGCACTCATAAGATGTCAAAACTTTCGATGAAGACGTAGAGTGTAGCAGTTTGTAAAGATCGTCTCAATGACGAAATGAGCTCGAAATTTTATTTTTTAACAAACAAATATAAACAAAAGCAGGAAGTGGAGAAACACCAGCATGGTGAAGAAGACATAGTCATCCATGCTTGCTGTATCGAACTGAGCGCTTAATTTCAAGGCAAGCGAAAGTAAAACGTAACGTTGACGATTCTAAAGAAAGTAAACACAACTACAGCCAAGAAATGATTGATTTTTCGAAGATTGAAAAAAAAAAGCAAATCGTATGTCAAGATGGACTCAATTTAGACGTTTACAATATTGTTAGGTGCTTGGGGTGGGAATGTATTGCTTGGTGGAGAAGCAAATAAATTCCATTCAATTGGAAAATTACTAAGAAAAGTTGAAAAAATATGCAAAAAGAGTGAAAGAAAATATTATATACCCAGCTGCGTAAACCGACCAGTGGTAAGCGATATCTAAATTTTCCGTTTTCTGAGAGCAGCACGCATTGCTGCGGTTGTCAAAGTACTTTGTCCTGTGTCATCAACCACGATTCCTGGTCTAATCACTTCTCTCATGTACCAAAAAACTAATTTTTAACTAATTTGGACGAAAATGAACTTGTACTGAGTTGAGGACCAACGGCCGGCACGAAACTGGCTAACTCTGTGTGAGAGGCTGTCACAGTATCTTTCGATGAAATGGTCTGGTTATGTGATCGGATCTTACATCGGATATTTTAAAACTTAAAATGAGCTCTTCTTACAAATTTGTATAACGCCCTTTATAGGCATTATGAAAGGCACTTTAGGCCGCATACCAACTAAGATATTTTCAAGTAGGGTTGCCACCTAACGGCATTTATTTAATCCTTTCTTATTTATTGACCGGTTTTGATGATATTCTGGTATATTGTTAGTATCCTTCATTTCGATATATTTTACTTCGGTATTGCCATTTCGACCGATTTGCAAGATTGCCACCTATCTCATTATCTTTTATTATTGAGCAAGATATGTCAAAATATGTATCAAATGATGATCGACCGATTTGAATGAAATTTTGGTATATTTCTAGCATGCTTCATTCTGAGATATTTTACTTAGATGATGCCACATCGAGCCATTTACAGGGTTTCCACCTATCAAAATTTGTTTTAATATTTAGCAAGATATGCCGAAATGGGGGATTCAAATGATAGATAGTTTTGCCGCATACCAACTAAGGTCTTTTCAAGTAGGGTTGCCGCTTAATGTTTCCACCTAAGGGCATTTATATCTTCCTTCGTATATCGGCCGCAATCTCGGAAAGCTATTGATAGATTTGGATGCAATTTTGGTATATTGACAGTATGTTCATCATCATCATTTATTGGCGCTTAACCGCCTAAGCGATTTTGGCCGTCGCCTATCAAAGCACGCCAGTCATTCCTTTTTAGCGATAACTGACGCCAATTGGAAACCCCAAGGGAGTTCAAGTCATCCTCCACCTGTTGTTTCCATCTCAGTCGAGGCCTCTCCCTTCCTCTGCTGCCGAATTCGGGTGACGATTGGAAAACCTTCTGGGCTGGAGCTTCTTTGTCCATTCGCATGACGTGACCCAGCCAGCGGAGCCTTTGGGCTTTAATTCGCTGGACTATGGTCAGATCTGCGTAAAGCTCGTACAACTCATCGTTAAATCTCCTTCGATACTCGCCGTCGGCATCACGGGAAGGACCATAAATCTTCCGGAGAACTTTTCTCTCAAATACTCCAAGGGCCATCTCATCTTCTCTTGACATTGTCCATGAATCTGAGCCATACATCAGGACAGGTATGATGAGAGACTTATAGAGCGTGATCTTTGTTCTTCGAGAGAGGACTTTACTTCTCAATTGCCTACTCAGTCCAAAGTAGCACTTGTTCGCAAGAGTGATTCTCCGTTGGATTTCTAGACTGATATTATTTTCGGTGTTAATGCTGGTTCCCAAATAGACGAAGTCCCTCACAGTTTCAAATTTGTAACTATCAACAGTGACGTGGCTGCCAAGGCGCAGGTGCGCCGATTCTTTCTTTGATGACAGCAAATACTTCGTCTTGTCCTCGTTGACCGCAAGACCCACTTTTTTCGCTTCTTTATCCAGTCCAGAGAAGGCAGCGCTTACGGCGCGGTTGTTAAGGCCAATGATATCAATATCATCGGCATACGCCAGCAATTGCACGCTCTTGTAATAGATTGTACCATTGCGGTTTAGCTCTGCTGCTCGAATTATCTTCTCCAGCATCAGGTTGAAGAAATCGCACGAAAGGGAGTCGCCCTGTCTGAAGCCTCGTTTGGTTTCAAATGGCTCAGAGAGGTCCTTCCCGACTCTGACGGAGCTGTTAGTATTGCTCAACGTCATTTGGCAAAGCCGTATAAGCTTTGCAGGGAAGTCAAATTCAGACATGGCGGCATACAGGCAACTCCTTTTTGCGCTGTCAAAAGCGGCTTTGAAATCGACAAAGAGATGGTGTGTGTCGATTCTTTTATCATGGGTCTTCTCCAGGATTTGGCGTATCGTGAAAATCTGGTCGATGGTAGACTTACCAGGTCTAAAGCCACACTGATAAGGTCCAATCAGCTTGTCTACGATGGGCTTCAGTCTTTCACAAAATACGCTAGAAAGAACCTTATATGCGATATTAAGAAGGCTGATTCCGCGGTAGTTGGTGCGGTTAGCGGGATCGCCTTTCTTGTGGATTGGGCAGAGCACACTTAAATTCCAATCTGGAGGCATGCACTCGTCTGACCATATTCTGCATAAGAGCTGATGCATGCTTTTTACCAGCTCTTCGCCTCCGTGTTTGAACAGCTCGGCGGGTAGTCCGTCTTTTCCAGGCGCTTTGTTGTTTTTGAGCCGGGATATAGCTATCCTCACTTCATCATAGTCAGGTGGTGGGACGACTTTTCCATCGTCAGGGATTGGGGTATCGGGTTCGACGTCTCCCTCGCAATTTAGCAGTGAGGAGAAGTGCTCCCTCCATAATTTAAGTACACTCTGTACGTCGGTTACCAGGTCGCCATTATTGTCCTTACAGGAACTTGTCCCGGTCTTAAAACCTTCCGTCATCCGCCGGATCTTTTCATAGAATTTTCGGGCATCATTCCTGTCAGCCAGCATCTCAAGCTCCTCACACTCACGCCTTTCGGCCTCACGTTTCTTTTTTCTGAAAAGGCGTCTCTCTTCCTTCTTTGCCTCACGATAGCGTTGCCATACACTGCGGGTTGCGCCCGTTCGCAACGTCTCCCTGTAGGCAGCGTCCTTTTTGTCCGAGGCAGTGCTGCATTCCTCATCGTACCAGTTGTTTTTGCGGGCTCGCTGGAACCCTATAGTGGCCTCAGCGGCAGTACGTAATGAGTGAGAGATATGCTTCCATTGCTCGGTTGCATCGTTAGGTCGAGGATTGCTCTCCGATAGCAGGTGTGAGAGTCGAGTGGAGAAATTGTCAGCTGTCTGTGTCGTGCGCAGCTTCTCGACGTCAAACTTTCCTTCCGTTACTGTGCGCACTTTCTTTGCTACACAGAGGCGTGTGCGTATCTTGGCTGCAACAAGATAATGGTCCGAGTCGATATTGGGACCACGAAGGGTACGCACGTCCAGAACGGTGGAGCTATGTCTGCCGTCGATCATGACATGATCAATCTGGTTTCTTGTTCTTTGATCAGGAGACAGCCATGTGGCTTGGTGTATTCGTTTATGCTGGAACCTGGTACTACTGATGACCATATTGCGAGCAGCGGCGAAATCAATCAACCTAGTGCCGTTGGGGGATGTTATATCATGGAGACTAAATGTTCCAACTGTTGGACCAAAGACTCCTTCCTTGCCCACCTTCGCATTAAAGTCGCCGAGCACGATTTTGATATCATGTTGGGGGCAGCGATCATAAGTCTGTTCAAGTTTATCGTAGAAGGAGTCCTTCTCTGCGTCGTCCGTCTCCTCAGTCGGCGCATAGGCGCAGATAAATGTTATGTTGAAAAATTTCGCTTTGATGCGGATCGCAGCGAGACGCTCGTCCACGGGGGTGAACGCTAGTACTTGGCGGCGAAGTCTCTTTCCCACTACGAATCCTACACCACGCGCTTTGCCGCGTGTCTGGCCACTGTAGTATACGTCACAAGGTCCGATGGTCGTCTTTCCTTGTCCCGTCCATCGCATTTCCTGCAGGGCGGTGATGTCAGCCTTTGCGTTAACGAGGACATCAACCAGTCGGGCAGCGGTACCATCCCTTGAAAGGGTCCGGACATTCCAGGTACATGCCCTAATATCCTTCTCGTAGTCCTTATTTCGTTTTGCCGGGTCGTCAACATTAAAGGGGATTCTCGTCCGAGGCTTTTCTTTGCTTTTCATTGGAATAAAGTTTTTCCCTGGCGGGTCCCAAACCCAGCGCACAACCCGTCTCCGGGATTTTGATAAAAATATTCACACATTTATATGACAGTATGTTACATTCTGAAATATTTTAGTTGGGTGATGCCACTTCGGCCAGTGTAGTAAAAGTAGTAAAGAAGTGTTAAGGGCCACAATCAGCATAACCCTGTAAAAACGGTGGAGTACGCATACTACTCCAAAAAAAATCCAATTCCATATAAAAAAGGTGCTCCAATTAACATGGCGATGTCCTAGGATTGGACCACCTAATCCAACTAGGAGTACTCCATCCCGTCCTCCAAGGAATACCCACAAAAGGTTCAACTAGACTACTCCAGTTGGAGTAGAAAGCGTAGCGAGAGAGGAACACCTACTTCAACTCTCGCTTTACGTTGGAGTACTCTATGGAGTACTAATTGTATACAGGTGGCCCAATCGTAGGACATCGCCATGTTAATTGGCCGACCACCATTTTTGTATGAAATCGAACTACTACTGGATATTCAGGTAATGGAATACTGTATAGAGTATTGATTAAAGTACTTTGCCATTTTTGCAGGGTAACCGGGTCAGCATGCGGATATATAAATAGTTCCATGGTAAGTGAAAATTTTTCGGCAATAAGGATGAAAGGAGAAGATCAGTCATTTTCACTTTGAATGCTATGAGTCTGATGGTCAATCAAATTTAATCATGTAGAAAGCTTGTGCAACAACCACAACGGCCGACATAGTAATCAACAAAACAACCCAAATATCTTTACGTACATACATATGTATATGGAAGCTTTTATGTACTGAACCAAATTTTCCAGACAGATAACGCTTTGTTCCAAAAAAAAAAAATAATGACATTGATGAGCTCCGCAAGAATTTATATTATTTTTCTATTGTAATTTTAAGCCCTTGTATACATGATTGTGAGCATATGTACGTATGTATGCATTCAATAAAAACCTACTTTGGTACAGCAAAAAGGAAAGCAAGCTAATAAAAACTAAAAAGTATTTGAAAAACTTTTATTATGTCATGCAAAGTATCGATACTAAAAAAAATTTGTAAAATTTACAAACCGTAATGAAAACTTTTTCTTTATTTGAGGCAAATTGCCAAATAATATGGTAAAATGCGCAAACTTACGCATTCGGTATTAAATTATTTATCAATTGAAAAATGTGTAACGTACATACATATGTACAGCTGAGAGCAGTAAAATAGCAGTATATTATCAAGCCGTTAATATCACTTAAGCAGCTTCTTTCACCCTCGAAATGATGTATAGTTTCGGAAAAAGTCGAGATGTTGCTTGAAGTATTCGAGAGAAGACTTTTACACAGAGAAAAATGAGCTGGGAATGGATAAGAATTGACCATGATTTTGGTTGAATCAACCCATATTTTGGTTGAATCAACAGATATTTTGGTTGATATGACCAAATCACTGTCAATTCTTATCCATCACCAGCTTAATTTTCTCTGTGTGTACGAATAAAATTTAACGCTTGCAATTATTCATTACTTTATCCAATTTTGCAACTGTATAAACATTTGGCACACTTAAATAGCATTTCCCAAATATTTTCACAATCAAAGAGACAAATATCTATAGATTTAAGTATTGAGGTATTTATATTCATGTATATATTTGTGGTTGTGTATAAATTCGAATTTATATGTATATGTATTTTGTGGTATGCATAAATGCTCTCTGTGACATCCCCGAAACCGATGTTAAAATACCTTGACCCTTAACTCGACCTCATACACATACATATTTATATGTATATATTTTTATACATTTGCTATAAGTAGAAGCCAAAAGAATTTTTATATATGTATATCGATTTATTACGCTCTGTTGTTGCTTCATGCACACATACATACATATCTAAGTTCATGAGTGCCACATATGTATGTATATGTGTATGTATGTGAAAGGAGAAAATTATGACAGCCGGAAATGTAGGAAAGAAAATTTATTATGAGAGTATAAACTCTATGCTTCACTGATCCGAACGGGTTGCCTATTACTTTACTACGAATGTTTGGGTAAGTGTGTGAGTTCGGACGATTCAAGCGGGATGCTTGGCATCGTAAACTAGTTGGCCAAAAGCCCACCGGGGAACACTTGTCGTCATCGTAGATAATAAATAATTGTTGGGGCGACACTCAATTCTCCGCGGCGACAGTAGTGTATGTGAGTATATGCTCATGGTCATAGGATTCCAACCGGATTATCGGAGTAAAGAATTTCGGAAAAGAAAGAAATTTTAGAAAAATACACACAGTCGGGCTTAAATTCTTTTTTTTTTTTGCTCTCACATATTTAATCTATATATATAAAATTGGATGTATGTATGCATCTATGTATGTATGTACATATGTATGTATGTAGCTTATGGACTCGAAACGACTCGGCCAATTTTCTTCAAATTTTCGGGATAGCTTAGTAGGCGCCGGGAGAGTGTTTCTGTATAGTTTTTTTTTAAGGAAGTGAACCCTGGACCGCCCTATTCGAAGTTATCGTACAAATGGCTGGATTTACTTGAAATTTGGTATGTATGTACGTAGCGTTTTGCTTAGGTTAAAGTATGATATGATTTTTCTTCCGGGAAGTGGACCAGGGACCGATCTGTTCTAAACAATCGTACTTATGGCTCGATTTGCTTGAAACTTGGTGTGTGAGTAGCTATATGCTCAGATTAATATATAGGATAAATTTTCTTCCGGAAAGTGGACCGAGGACTGACTTATTCTAAACTTGCGTATAGAAGGTTGGATTTACTTGAAATTCAGTATGTAGGTAGAGTTATGCTTAGGTTTCCCACGCAACTTTTCTTCCAGGAAGTTTACCAGGGCCCAATATATTCCAAACAATCATATTTATGACACGATGAGCTTGATATTTGGCATGTGACTGGCGCTTCACCTTGCTAAAATATGAGATAATGTATCTTCCGAGAAATGGTAAAAATGGTAAAACCTTATTCAGGTAATTCAGGAATTTCTAAAACATTTAACGGTCCCTGCAGTAAACGTATCCATCCCTTATTTCGATAGCTCTACCGTTTTCGAAGTTATCGGCCGATTTCGTATATATCGAACAATATTTGGATCCGCCGTTTAACTTTGGGAGGGATAACATCTGTCTGGCAAAATGAAAAAAAAAAAATCAAATTAAAAAAAAAATTAAATAAGAAAAACTTAAAAAAAAATTTAAAAAATTAAATAATGAAAAATATAAAAATCAAATAAAAAACAAAAAAAAAATTAAAAATTTATTAAAATAAAATAAAACAACCTAAAACACAAAACAAAAATGAAATAGAAACGAATGAAAAAAATAATTGAAAAACAAATTAAAACTAAAAAACAAAACAAATAAATAAATAACATAAGAATAATATGCAAAAATAAAATTAAAAAATATTCAAGTATGCAAATTAAAAAAAAATTAATTAATGCAAAATAAAAAAATTAAACTAAAAAAAATAAAAATTATAAAAAAAAAAATTAATAAAATAAAATATAAAAAAAAAAAACAAAAAAGAAATAATAAAAAAACGAATGAAATAAAATAAATAAAATTATCTAAAACCAAATGAAATAAACAAAATAAAATAAAGTAAAATAGTCCTTCCCACAATATTCTAGTTGATTTTTTTTTTTGGAATATCACAAATTATCTAACAAGCCGATAATTAACTTTGCAAACTAATTAGTAGATGAGAAACGGAATGGTCAATTCAATTTTTAATTACCCATCAACTCATCCATATACATTCCACCAAAAAATTCGAAAAAAAAATTTATTTCGGGTGACAAGCAAAACAAATCGTCGCTCCCAACGAAGACTAACATGGTTCAGTTAGCGTGGAAGACTAGCACTGTTCGTTGTTTGCGTGGTAAACTAGCACACTTCGCTCTCTGCGTCGAAGACTAACACGCTTCAGTTTTCTGCGTAGAAAACTAGCACGGTTCAGTTTTCTGCGTCGAAGACTAACACGGTTGAGTTTTCCACAAAGAGAACGAGTTTTCCAACGCAAAGAACTGAAGCGTGTTAGTCTTCGTTGGGAGCGACGAAATTAAGTTCATCCAGAGGAAACAGCATTCATCCAGTCAGTATATTTACATCGTATGATATATATTTGCATATACATATATACATTAGGGTGATTCAGATAAAAAAAAATTCGGTTTTTTTTCGGTCTTACCCCCTGAAACTTTAGGCATTGACGAGAAAATAAGCCTTGCAAAAAATTAGCGCTCTAACTTAACCCTTAGGGGTGGCTATTTTTTTTTTTCGCCCTTTCCCACACATTTTGTACGTAATGGTATTTTTTTTCAAAGTGAATTTTCTTTCAATTTTTGAAACTTTTTTGAAAATATTTTTACATACTCTTAAAATTGAAGCTTTGAGGCTTCCAAACTGGTAAGCCATGTGCGAATGGCTTAACTATTAAAATAATTACAGCCATTTAAAATTTCAAAATTTTCAAAAAAGTTTCAAAAATTAAAAGGGCGGAAAAATAGCCACCCCTAAAGGTTAAGTTAGAGCGCTAATTTTTTGCAACGCTTATTTTCTCGTCAATACCTAAAGTTTCAGGGGGTAAGACCAAGTCGAAATTTTTTTTGAATCACCCTAATATACATGCATAACTTATGCGCAATGATAAGTGGAAACCCGAGCTGTTCTAAAGGCTTTCCGACGCAATTAGTAACAAAAAATGGCATTGTGGACCGAAATATATGTACATACATATGTTCTTTAGTAAAATCTTTATAAACATGTATTAAGTGGGAGAGTAAAAAACACGACATTGGTAAGTTAAGCGTCTACAACCGGCTCGCGAGCTGAATGTCGCAACGAATAATAGTCTTATTGCTATACTTTGATGGCGAAAGGGGATAGTGGAGAAACAGATAAAAGTGAAGTATGCAAAGAGTAAAATAAAACAATGAAATGAGCGGTGATTGACCAAGCGAATGACGGCATATATAGGTAGGAACGTATGTGGTCATCCACGTATAAAAATACCCTGCTTGAAAGACATTTATTTTTCTCCTTCCTCTCAACTTTTTCTTCCTCTAACTCTCTTTGAAGATAGATACCTTAATTTCCACTCTTCACATTACCGATGCCGTTTATATGTATATCATCTATCCTACCTCCGAATTCCCCTATACATCTCTCTTAATACATTTTATCTTCCTCTCGTTCACCCAAGCTATTTATCGTAAGTTATCTTTCTTTCTATCTATCTTTCGGCCGACTCATTCTCTTTTGCTTATCTTCATCCCGTTTTGGGGTCTTCTATTCTTCCCTCTCTCTTCTTGTATACCTTCCTTTTCCCTCTCTTTTAATTAACCCTCGTTTTTGAGTTACAAAGTTCACCCAATATCTATTTTTTAACTGTATCTGGTCCTTCTCTCCGTCTATATTTCTTATTTATTCAACGCCCTACTTTTCTATTCATCCACTTCCCCCTTCCGTTAGCTCCTTATTTTCCTTGTTCCTCTCTTGTTTCTCGTTTCGTCTGTCCCCGTTCTTCGCTCTCTTCCCCTTCCCCTCCCCCTCTCCATCCCACTTTTACTTTATCCTCGTGTTTTTCCCCTTATTTTCATACCCTCTCTCTTTTGATTTTTCTCCCTATGTCTCCTTCCAAATGTATCTCTGTATTCTCTGTATTTTGTTTAATTCTATAATTCTCAGCGATACTACTTCATATTTAGAGTTAGTTCTGGACTAGTCCCATGCTTATGCACGGTGTATATTAATGTACTGACGTATTCCTGGTTTTGTCTGTATACGTTTGTGTCTTGTCTCTTTAAGTGGGTGATTCAACTCGACAGTCAACGAACCGAATTCAATTTAGTTTTTCGGGCAAAGCAACAAATTGCCAAGCTAAAAAGTAATTAGCCGATTGCGTTGGACAGTAGCTGAGATATGCAACAACACAAATAGCAACAGAAAAAGCAATGGCCGGCGACAATGTGGCAGCAACTACTATGATTGAGGAATATAAGGACGTTTATGTGTATGTGCGGCGATGTGGAATATGCCCTTTGGTTAATGAATGGCAGAATGACAGCACAGCGTAGCGAAGGGACGGCTATTCACTTCTTTAACGCTAATTACCACAATAGCAACAACAAATGACGTTACTGAAGCAGAAACAACAAAACTGAATGTCAGATGTAATGACAGTGCGGTTGTAGAATTACTGGATCGTGCGACAATCTGCAATTTCAAATGCAATTGCTGGCTAATGACATACATACAAACATGCATCTCCATGAACATACATAAAATAAAAGAGGCAGTACTCCCACGATTTCTAGCTCTGCGAAGCGGCGAAAGCAGTGCAGTAAAAAAGTTAAATAAATTAAATTAAAATAAACTGAAAAAAAAAAATAAAAAAAAATAAAATAAAACAAAATAAAATAAAAAAAAATAAAATAAAATAAAATAAAATAAAATAAAATAAAATAAAATAAAATAAAATAAAATAAAATAAAATAAAATAAAATAAAATAAAATAAAATAAAATAAAATAAAATAAAATAAAACAAAATAAAATAAAATAAAATAAAATAAAATAAAATAAAATAAAATAAAATAAAATAAAATAAAATAAAATAAAATAAAATAAAATAAAATAAAATAAAATAAAATAAAATAAAATAAAATAAAATAAAATAAAATAAAATAAAATAAAATAAAATAAAATAAAATAAAATAAAATAAAATAAAATAAAATAAAATAAAATAAAATAAAATAAAATAAAATAAAATAAAATAAAATAAAATAAAATAAAATAAAATAAAATAAAATAAAATAAAATAAAATAAAATAAAATAAAATAAAATAAAATAAAATAAAATTAAATTAAATTAAATAAAATAAAATAAAATAAAGTAAAATAAAATGAAATGAAATGAAATGACATAACATGAAATAAAATAAAATAAAGTACAACCAAAAATATATAAAAAAAAATTAAATAAGTTATAATATAAAAAGTAGTAAAAATCAAATAAAACGAAATAAACTAGAATAAAATTAAGTAAATTACAAAAAAAAAAAAAAAAAAAATAAGCAAAAAAACGAAATACATTAAAAATAAATAAAACAAAAGGAAATAGATCAAATAAAGTTCTTACTGGAAGTGGATGTCATCCACTGGAAGTTTGTCACACTCCTCTCCCCATCGTTTCAATTAATTCCTCAAACGGTCTCTTGCGCAAATTTTAACACTGCTTCTCAATCTTCCCCTTGACTTTCGTCAACCTCATCGTCTTTTTCGTCTTACTCTGGGAAGCAGGATTTTGGCGGCATTTTACATAATCACTTGATTCAACCGCATCTAACCAAGTATGTAGTTGGATTTTTGCTACAACTTTATCCACACACAAAAATGTTACTCATACGCCCTGCCATACCTCTCATAGAACTTCCTTCATACATGCATACGCACAGCTAGCTCATAACCACGCCTAGCAAGTGCAACTCTGTGAATATTGCAACGTAGAACTGGTTATTGTTTTTGTTTTCTTTTCTTTATACTGACCAACCACTGTCGCCAAGGTGAAGCTTGTATGACGCACGCTTCACATCAAATTGCCAATTTGCGGTGCAATTGTGTTGATTTCGGCGGATGTGAGCGCGAGTGAATGAAGCCTGGAAGCGTGTGGGTGAGATTGCTATATCCTGACATGCTATCAATGCAATGCCTTTAGGTTTTGAGACCATGCACGGGTTTGGCTGTATGTATGTATGTCAAACTGTCTAGATCGATCGAGTAATCTGAATGTATGGGTATTATGCACACATTTCCAAGTAGAGTGCAATTAAAAGATTCAACAGAGGATTACAAAATTAGAGAAGAAAATTCAGAGATAGGCATTGAAGCTGTGCTATCTGCCTCCACCGCAAAATTGTCCACTTGTGAAAACTTTAAGAAAACTTTAGGATTAAACTTAAGAGTCGGCCTTTCGTCCTAGAAGAAACACCTACGTATAAGGATAAGTATAAGTATAAGTATAAGTATAAGTATAAGTATAAGTATAAGTATAAGTATAAGTATAAGTATAAGTATAAGTATAAGTATAAGTATAAGTATAAGTATAAGTATAAGTATAAGTATAA
>CAXKVI010000001.1:30067830-30172830 GCA_964058755.1 Campiglossa producta | reverse complement strand
CAGGCGCGTTGGCGAACACAGTCTTTAAGTTCAACTTATCAACGGTACATTCGATTTCGTCATTTGCAATAGCTATTACTTTTACCGTGGACCCTTTTGCAGCTTCAGCAAATCGTTTAGAATTAAATACAAGGCACTCCCTTTTTAAAACTTTATTTCGGACAAATCGTTTTATAGCTCCTCCTAATTCCGTCGACAGGCCCTTTTGCCATGAGCGGTAGCGAAATAATTCCAAAATAAACGTTAACTTCTTCGAGCACATGTATGCCTTGGGAGATGTACCGATTTTTAAATTGCGATACCGGCCCATCTGACCATATTCTTACTTCGTTTATATATTCTGGCAAGCTCTCTAATATTTTGTTGAGATAAACCAGAGCTGTTGTCTTGTCGTGGTTGCGATTGTCCGAAACTAATAGTATGGAATGCTGTGCGCCTGTGTGCCACAGAGATGCAGTAAATAAAGTAATTTGCGGATGCACCCAATGAAAGCTTTGGACCTCGTCCTGCGCTATGCACGTATAATTTTCTGCAAAATCTATTTGCAACAAAGCAACCGAATTTGATGAGGCAACGAAAACTTTATCTCTCTGATAGCACTCGGCTTGACATCTTTTTATATACGAATGCTCGAAAAACTTTGGAGTCTGATTGAGTGTGTGTACAACTAGATCTTCGAGAGTGCCATTATTCAATGTCTTTCAGATTTTGCCTTGATTATCCTTCCACTCATACCAAGTTACCTTTGAATGGTCGCCGTTGTATGCGTTAACGTATTGCGAAAATTTGTTTTGTAATACATGTTTGCAATTGTCGCAAGTATGCAGCCAGCATTCTTCTGTAGGGTGTTTACAAAGGACTGATTCTATGAAGTCATGAGTGTATTGGGGAAACTGTATAATTTTGTTTAAAGCGTTTAGCGATAATATGTAGTTTTCATGATATTTGCATAGGCAAACATTATGTGGTAGCTTGTTGAAAAGGTATATATGCCTGGGTCGAAGCTCAGCGAATTTGCTGCTTCCGACAACATTACCATATTTTTCGATAAACATAGAAAAAGTTTCTGAAACTGATGTATATAAATGGCGAACCTGAAGCTTAAGCTTAAACTTATTCTTTGTTCTGAATATTACAAAATCTTTAATTCCCGGAGCTTGTCTACTGATGCTGTCGCATTCATAAAAATCTAATATTTTTTGTTTGACTTCCTCGTTCAAACACCTTTTGCTTGGAGGTTGCAAACGATTTAAAGCGTCATCATTCTCGCATTCGGCTAAAAGCCTTTTGAGAACCTCCTTACTTTTCAAAGGACAGCGTGGCAATGTTCTACGAGTACGAGCGGCTGCCTTTCCGACTGATTGGACATTAAACTTCAACGAAGGAACAGGGTTAATATCAGACATTCCTTTTTTCTTTAGCCTGTGCTTTTCTACGCGTTTCTGAACTTTTTGTTTTTGGGCGTCCAGCAAGGAGTTCTTTTTATTATAAGGTAGGGTCTCAATCAAACGTTTTTTCTTACCACGGCTTTTTCTGGCAAACTCCTTTATTTTGACTTTGTAGTCCTCATACTTCCCTTCCGTTTTGAGCTTTTCCCTCATTTTTTTCATTCTATCAGCTCCCGACTGAGGCATCGTAAATAGTTCTAAAAAATAACAAAATATCCGCAAATTTTTTATACTTTTCAAAATTTCACTAAGAATTAAAATAAAAGTAACATGTAATGCCTGGTTACTAAGATTCACACAGTATAACATATATAAAGTAGTTTTTTAACAAGGTATTTAACAACAAAAAAAAAAATGTTTTTAGTTGTCCTAAATTGTTCAAGAATATTTAAGTTAGGCTTATGCGAATGTCATTCTGGCATTTATTCATCATGATTTAATATATTTACAACAACTTAGCCATATTACCAACTTAAAAACAAAATGTTGGTTTTTTCGCTTTCATCAATCTCTGCCATGGAAATTCCCAGCTATGTATGTCAAAATATTCTTTATTGGCACAAAAGTTATTGTTGCTATTAGTTGGCTTTATTAGCTTTTTAGCTAGAAAAACAGCTATCTAAATTTTATAGTGACACCTTCCTTGTGCTACTCCTTTTCTTTACCCGCTATAATACTTTACTCATGGTTTTAGTTTGAAACCTGCTATCCTTTTTTTGTACAGACAAAGAGAGATAAAGATAATTAATTCATTGCCATACACCCACAGCTTTTCGCTATTATCTACGTCAACAACTAATCAAGACGCTGTAAATTACATAAATCACACCGATACACACACATACAGGGTTGCATGTTTACACCACTGGAACTAATGAACACACAACCAATATGAAAGCAAGTAGTGTTGCAAGCAACTTTAATTTTTTTCTTAACCTTTTTTTCTTAACCTTTTTTTCTTTGGGATTTTTTTTTTTTTTTTTTTTCTGCAAGTTTCCCAATGACAAGCATTACAATTAATTTATTAGGTTCATTAACTCGTTGCAGTCACCCACTTATACACACATACACATAAACACATACACACGTGAACATGTTTATAATGGATATTCGCACAATTCGTTGTGAAAGGATGTCCACAAGCAGACAATGACTTAGATTTTGATTCTATGAGCTTCTCTCTGGGTATTTTTTAAGTGTTTTTTTTCGTAGTATATTCCCGTAGGAAATATGTTCAAAGAGACATCGGACAGACCTTTGTCCTACGGTTTTGTGAAGTCGTCTTCAGCTATTGGTTTCCTTGTAGGGTTGCTCCCAAAATCCGGATCCAGGAGGCGCTCAAAAATATCAACACCTGATAGAGATTAAATAACTACCATACTTAGCTTATCTTCACAAGTACCGGAATATGTAGAACTCACATAAAAACTCAATTTTTTTTTTTTTTTTTTTAGACTAAAAATGCATTGTCAGTACATAAAAATACGGTCTGGGGTGGGCACGTGCCCCCGATCTAAATCCACCCTTGATTGCTCCACATACGTTAGTAAATACAAAGCCATGCATAACCAATTTCATTTGGCCGTGTTGCGTGCAAGCCCACACTACAAGTTAGCTCCTAAAAAGGCGTAAAGCAAATTGGTAACGGTCAGCGCAGGAAATCGACAATTTCGCTTCAGTAACCAACAATAGACGGAAGTTAATAATGGATACAGGAAAAGTGACATTCTTTGCAAGCGAAATATGTACATAAACCAAGCTACACAAGAGTGCGAAACTTTCTGTTCTATTGATTAAAAATTACTGAAGGCAGCAAAACAAAGTGCTTAACACCCAGCTGTATTTTAAAATCAACGATTTTGTCTTTATTTTTTTATTCTTTTTTATTTTATTCTTTATTTTGTTTTATTTTTATTTTTTTTATTTTATTTTATTTTTTTTATTTTTTTTATATTTTTTTTTTATTTTCTTTTATTTTACGAACTTTACAAATTTTGTGGACTTTTGATCAATGGAATAATTTTTATAAAACTATTCTTTTTTAGTTTTGGCGAAAAGAAGTTGAAAAATATTACAAACAATACCAACTACGATGATTGCAACTTCACACTAAGCAATGTTTGGTGTATTGGTTACACACTGAGGTTTAGAAATTCCTAATCTCCTTGGTTCGATAACCAGTAAAGGTGATGAAATATTTCCAAGCAACAATACAAAGCGGTTTGGGAAGATCCTTCTACAAGATCGAAATTGCAATCATCGTAGTTGGTATTGTTTGTAATATTTTTCAACTTGTTTTCGCCAAACAAAAAAAAAATAGTTTGATAAAAATTATTCGACTTGTCAAAAGTCCACAAAATTTCCAAAGATCGTAAAATATAATGACCAATCTCGGGAACCGCTTGTCCGCTTTGGATAAAATTTTGAATATGTATAGATATTATGATTGATTCTAAGACTATCCACTTGGAGGTTGCCACCGGGGCGGTTTACAGGGTTGCCACCTTCTCAATTTTTGTTTCTTTTTGTAGCAAAATATGCCACAATGGGTATCAAACGAGAGGTATTTTCAGCGAAATGCTAATTAAAATATGGTTGCCTCCTAGGGTTGCCACCTTACCGAAGTATATTTGTATATCCGAACTATTTCGGGAACCGCTTGACCGATTTGGATGAAATTTGTCTCATAGATAGTATGATTGATTCTAAGACTATCCACTTGGGGTCTGCCACTTGGGGGTGTACAGGGTTTCCACCTATCTCAATTTTTTTAAATTATGGAGTTAGATATGCCAATATGGGTATCAAATTAAAGGTATTTTCGCCGACATACCAACTAAAATATTTTCAAGTAGGGTAGCCGACCAGGGTTACCATTTTACGGGATTGTATTTTTATTGTCTATTTTTGGGATCATTTTTGGATTATTTCAGGATCATTTTGAGTTCATTCAGGGGTCGCTTTGGAATAATTTTGGGGCTATTTTGAAATCATTTTGGGTTCAATTTGTGATTAATTTGGGACAATTTCGGGCTAATTTCTGGGTCATTTTTGGAACATTTGTGGGTCTTTTTGAGGTCGTTTTGGGACTATTTTAGGATTATTATGGGATCATTTTTGGCTAATTTTGGGGCCATTTTCCGATCATTTTAGGTACATTTAAGGGTGTTTTTGTAGTCATTTGGGAATCGTTTTTGGATCATTTTGGGTAAGTAAAGTTAGCGCTAAATCGATAGCGCCGCCGAGCAACCTCGGTCACCCAGGTACTTTAATGTTAATGTAGATCTTTCAGATTTTTCGATTCAAAATTGTGTGCTCTGCCACAACGGGGTATACAAATTATAACAAAGAACTTGTGCATGTGCAATAGCATGGTATGTAAGGCGAAAAACAAAGCAGCATCAAAAAAAGACAAAAGAAATATTTAGTTACGTATAATGAAGCTGAAGCATCCGCTAAATGCTTACTTGTGATCAACAGATCGACAGCGATTGTCTCATTGTTTGAAAGGTTGTCGATTTCTTCCTTTACTCCAACAATGTTTTCGCCAGCCATGTCATGACACTTTGCGTTGCTCGAATGCCATTCTATGAAACAGATACTACACTATTCGGAAGGTTGACGCGTCGATTTGTTTTTAGCAAAATCCACCCATAGAGCAAGGAATATCCGGAGGAAAACTAACAACAACAAAGTGTTGCAACAATGGTTAGCTCTATGTATTTGTGTTTGAAAGTGTAATTGAACTCTACAAATATTTGATGCGAATGATTCGAAATTTTTACCCAATATATGTAGCATGCAACTCAAAATTATGAACAAAACTCTGTGATTTGGTGGGAGAAGTGGCTGGCTCAATAAATGCAGCAGTGCTGTATTTTTTTAGAAAGACATTGCAACAGCAACACGAAAAACTAACAAAGCATACCTACTCCTCCTAATCGCCTTTATAATAGACTTAGTTATCCAATGTGCCATGGCATTATTATTTCAGTTAATGCAAGCAGCACAAAAGCCAGCTAACCAACCAGACAATGCCTTTCTCACAATGGACTGCACAAAAAACAATGGCGGAAAAATGCAAAGAAGAAACACACAAAAATTTATTAATGAAAAATTAAAATTTCCTTCAGTGAAGTTTCGCTTTTGTTTTGTGCACTCTTAATAATGAAATCGTTTTATTATGACTTCATTTCGTAGAACGAATATTTTGACAGTGCAACGTATAATCCACTGTTGGCTGTCCGGTACAACGCATAGCTGACTGCTTATGGAAGCTAAAGTAAACAGACACAATTTCGTGTTACTACTAATTGGTTAAGATTAGGAGAGAAACAATGGACAAATGAATCGTCTATTTTCAAAACCGGCCATCTCCACTCAATTCGTTTGTGAGAAGGCCGGGCTTGAAAATGGACGATTCAAATATTCTATCGTGCTCTTTTTAGTTGAGGGTATTGAAAAATATTAGTGTGGTTAGTGTGGAGCCGATTGCTTAAATCTATGTGTACTGTTCCAGCCGCTCGCGCTAGACCTTTGAGCTGAATATGTCAAAGAGAGCACACTGGAACTGCCTAATATATCATTATTCATCTCAAGTTCTAGAGATGATAGAGATAGGTGGCAACCCTGTAAACCGTCCCAGGTAGCAACCTCCAATTGTCGATAGAATTGTTAAGTCAAGATCAAAATTGTAAGTTTGTCATCATCAAAACTTTGATTCAACAAAGTTGGATTTTCAAATCAATCCATTGTCGATAGAATTGTTAAGTCAAGATCAAAATTGTTAGTTTGTCATCAACAAAACTTTGATTCTACAAAGTTGGAATTTCAAATCAATCCATTGTCGATAGAATTGTTAAGTCGAGATCAAAATTGTTAGTTTGTCATCAACAAAACTTTGATTCTACAAAGTTGGAATTTCAAATCAACTGTGACAATGTTGAATTCAAAATGTTTTCCTTGTTATTGACTAGTAAATTTAAGCAATGTTTATTTGAAATTATTTCTGCTCAAAACGACTATTGAATTGTTAAATCAAGATCAAAATTGTTATTTTGTTATTATTACAACGTTGTTTTTACATAGTTTTAATTTCAAATCAACAATGACAGAATTAAACATATTTTATTATTGATCAAACAATTTTGGCAATGTTGATTTGTAATCATTTCTGGGTATATCTAGAATTGAATTGTTAACTATAGGTTTGTTTACTGACCAAAAAAAGTTCAGAGCAGGTAAGAGCAGAGCAGAGCAGGGCAGCTGTCAAAAGAGAAATAGAGCAACTTAGAGCAACTCAGAGCAGAAATGCCATGAAACACTTGAATCTCGATAGTTTCTTTTTATTTGGTCTTTTTTTGTTTAAATCTTCAAAATTAATGCAAATTCACTTATACAAAAACATTGATTTTCTTGCAAGCTAATTTTTTTGAAGTTTTCAAAAATTAATTTTTTCCTGACTGACAATTGCTTCACTGCTCTAACTTACTCCACAAAAAAAGCTAGAGCAGAAATTTGTGATCTGGATTACTCTAGTTTTGTTTTGAGCGTACTCATGAAACAAAAGATAGAGCAACCTAGAGCAAGAAAAGTGTTCGTCAAACACAATTTTGTGAAATATCTCAATCTCGCGTAAGCTAGAGCAGCCCAATAAACAAACCTTATATTTTTGTAATTAAGTTTTTACACAAAGTGCCAATATTACAATGAGATGGAAGTGTATTAAGTTCGTTTTCAAATTGTCAAAAGATCATTGATGTGACATGGCACATATACACACAAAGCACATAATAGCTCCCTCTCCCTCAAGTTGGCATATGGCCTTTGCTTATTTACCGTATTTTCTTATTTAATTAAATTCTTCATCTTTTTCTCCTTCAGCAGCCAGCCAGCAAGTCAGTCAGCCAGCCTGCGGTTTTGATCTCAATTAAACGGCTGATTACTTTGATATTTTCTGCTTGCCTGCATCGATTTTACGGGATTATATTTTAACGATGCCACACCATGCTCCCTCATTTCGAGCCAGAGTCATCCACCTTCAGCCTCAACAATAATACCAGCCATTTGGTTGGTCTCTAAATAATTTCTTTATATTCATTTTAAACGCTGAAAACGGAAATCAAAGCAGCGGATAATACGACGAAAAGCCAAGCGTAAGAAAAGTAAAGTGAAGCAGTGAAGCAAAGTTAAAATCATTACAGAAAATGAAAATACTTACAAACACATGCCGTCGCATGGAAAAGATATATTTATTATTTAGCAGATGAAGACGAGCTTCTTTGGGTGATGGCTGCGGTGGATTTTACGCTCCAATGAGAGAGAGCATTTTTTTATTCGTAATTAACGAGCGTAATCACTTAATGTAATTAAAATGTTATATATGTACATGTAACACGGGCGGGCTTTACGGATCGCATAACGCTAAAGTGCTAGCAAATGCTTTTGTATATTTGGTAATAAAGGCAGCAATATTAGAGCCAGTGCCGGATTAACCCTAAGGCAGGATTAGCAACTGCCTACACGCCCCGCATAGACCGGGGCCTCGTCGACCCACAAAAATATATATATTCTAATAAACGAAAATTTTATTTGAAAACTGGTATGAAATTTCCCAACAACAATGTTAAAGCAATTCACGATTAATATCGCATGATATTCCGGTCAAAATAAACATTTGAAAAAGCATTATTTTCAACAGAGCCAAATTTTGGTAGAGATCTCATATTCGCCGTCAGAAAGAAAACGTCAAAAGTCCCTATCGATCTTCCAGAAAACTTTAGTATGCCTAGAAAAATTTTTACTTACCGAAGTTTCTCATTGACAATGAAAACAGTTATTTTTGCATAGCCCATAGTTTTCGAGCTAGATCCACCTTTTCTCTATGAATAATAAAAAATATACTAGTCTGGTAAATTTAGTTTATCTTGTATAAGAAAAACTCCCACAGAACCAATTTTTTGTAAGGAGCCTAGTTTCACCCCCAGGAAGAAAACTGCAAAACTCCCCATTTTTTAATTTTTCTCCAATTTTGCCCCCAAATAACTTTTTTATTTTTAAGCTCTCTAGAAAAGTGTCGCTCTATGGGTATTTTTGTTATACTAGATAACTCCATTTTCCCAAACTAGTATTTTTGGATATTATGGATGGAGAAAAGGTGGCTCTAGCTCGAGAACTATAGGCTTTACAAAATAACTATTTTCATTGTCGATGGGGAACTTCGTGACAAATAAACGGCAAAACAAAATTTTTCGACGCATACTAAAGTTTTCGAAGAAGTCCGTACATGACATATATGTACATATGTATTTTCATATAATTTCAACCACTTCGATAAAGAGGATGTCAGTTTACGAAAGTAAGCATGACATAAATAGCCACCAATAAGTCGGCGTAGATTATGATTCACTGTCGATAAATCTATAGGGGTATTCACCACAATAAGTCCTAAAATGTCACTTTGCTGTAAGTATACCATTTTCATCCATATGGTTTCTTCAAAAACTGCATCTTCCAGGGGCCCGGACAGGATTTTTTCCTACGGCACCCGAAGGTGTTAACCCAGCCCTGATTAGAGCACACATTTGTGAGACTTTTTGTGTGTATGTGTTTATTTTTACTCCACTAAATAATCAAAATCATTTTCCTGGAATAATATTTTTTGGTAGGTGGAGTTGGGCGGGGAACAAAACTTTATTAATCAGTAGCTGTTTTCGTCAATATTGATCAAATTTAGTGCAGCTGAGCGGAAAATGGCAAAATATATCAAATAAACTTGTGATAAATTACAACGTACTGCATTGAAAAGGAAGGATATCGTCGCTCGCTTGCCAAAAGAATGAATGTGCCAAAATTTTAATTTTGGAAAATCGCATTTGAAAGTTTATTCCTAGACACATATAGTTTTCAAGTTAATATTTCTTCAATTCCTCGAGATTCGGCACATTCATCATTCGTCGCTCCCTTGCCAGAGGCATGAATGTGGCAATTTTACAGATTTTAGTTAATAGGCTCACGTGATTAACCTCTCTTTTCTCTATGATTCACGAAAATCCTGGGTTTCCAAAGTACAAGGAATCCCCGTCAATTTACAATGCCATTTTCATGAATGTGTAGTTTAATCTCTGAAAGTTGTGCTACACATTCATGTTTCCGGCGCAATAAAATTGTATAAAAACTGAATTAAAATTTTTTTTTAAATTTTCGTTTTGCCAGAAACATGAATGTGTAGCAAAATTGTTACGAATACGCCATGGTCTCATGCAACATATTCATGTTTCTGGCAAAACAAAAAATAAAAAAAATTTAAAAATTCAGTTTTTAAACATCTTTGTTGCGCCGTTCCTTATTCTGGCACAACGAAAATTTTATGGGATCTGTCATTTCTCACCCTAACGGCATGATATAGCCTTTGCCGAAACTTTCTCCCATATCTTCAAACTGGAAAATAACGTTTGACGGCGATATACAAATCTACTGGTTAACCGGAGTTACCCCTGCGGCTTAGCGGCTTAGAATATGTCCGAGGAAGGCATGGCGTCTGTAAGAAGCGACTAATATGCACATAGGTAATGTCACTCACCTTTCATTGCTCATCTTCTTCTTCCTTTCGGCTGGTTTTGGGAGTGTTTTAGTCGTTAGCAACAACAACAACAGGGTATCTAAAATTTCTGAACAGAAGGGGGAAATCTTGCGATCGATTTTTGAGTAACTACCCGCTAAGGCTAGAGGCTTGAAACTTGAGACCTTTTTTAGAACCCGGGGACAGTGGAATTCCTCATAAAAAAGTTCCAGTAGGTGGCGCAGCTATCAAACTATTTCGAATATTCGATAAAATGGAAATTAGCAGACACGATTAGTGCGATCGAGCCTTGCCTTAAATATTCCAATTGAGAAAAAGCCAAAGTAAAAGCTTGAAACATTTTCTTTAAATATCCCTCACGTAATGCCTACAGCGTCTGCTTTCATTTGCATTACTCAAATTAATTTTAAATCAGAGTTTTTCATTACAGACAAATAAAATTGACAACAATAAAATAAATGTACAACACCAACAGCACCGCAAATAATAGGAAAAATTTAAAAAAATGTGACCATAAAAATTAATATGAAAAATTGTCATTAAACTGCAAGTCATTTGTGAATTCTTTGAAAGGCAGTAAAATCAGCAAAAGCAAAATAAATTTTATTTTTAAGTCTCCAGTTGACTACAACCAGCTGCATCCACCGCTCACATCCCTGCACGACGGCCCAACGCAATGCGCCTACTTTTGTCATTTTCCATTATTTCTTGCAGCTTCCTCATTTCCCTGACTAACGACGATGCGATATTTGTGTGCCCGCGAATTGCATTTACAATGGGTCTGGTGTAGAGTGGTGGGCCTGACGTGGTGGTGGTTCGTGTATCCAGGCGTTTGGATTACGTTTATGCCGTAATAATGGAAATAAAAATGCAACAGCACAACAACAACAACAACAGTAAGTGAGCAATCGCATTGCTGACATCAGAGGCACAAAAACAACAACCAGAAATCTGTCCCAAGTCCCCAAACAATTTTTTAAGATGTTTCATGACTTTTTTACGCGACGTTGACTTTATGCCATTAATGCATGTTACATAGATACACACATCACACTACATACATTAAAACAGACATACCCAACAGTAAACAGAACTATGTAGTGGAAAACAATGTCGTAATAGTCAGCAAATTGTATCAATCTGTATCTGTATCTTTAGCTGTATTAGCATCTGTATCTGTATCTGTAACTGTATCTGTATCGTTATCTTTATCTTTATCTTTATCTTTATCTTTATCTTTATCTTTATCTTTATCTTTATCTTTATCTTTATCTTTATCTTTATCTTTATCTTTATCTTTATCTTTATCTTTATCTTTATCTTTATCTTTATCTTTATCTTTATCTTTATCTTTATCTTTATCTTTATCTTTATCTTTATCTTTATCTTTATCTTTATCTTTATCTTTATCTTTATCTTTATCTTTATCTTTATCTTTATCTTTATCTTTATCTTTATCTTTATCTTTATCTTTATCTTTATCTTTATCTTTATCTTTATCTTTATCTTTATCTTTATCTTTATCTTTATCTTTATCTTTATCTTTATCTTTATCTTTATCTTTATCTTTATCTTTATCTTTATCTTTATCTTTATCTTTATCTTTATCTTTATCTTTATCTTTATCTTTATCTTTATCTTTATCTTTATCTTTATCTTTATCTTTATCTTTATCTTTATCTTTATCTTTATCTTTATCTTTATCTTTATCTTTATCTTTATCTTTATCTTTATCTTTATCTTTATCTTTATCTTTATCTTTATCTTTATCTTTATCTTTATCTTTATCTTTATCTTTATCTTTATCTTTATCTTTATCTTTATCTTTATCTTTATCTTTATCTTTATCTTTATCTTTATCTTTATCTTTATCTTTATCTTTATCTTTATCTTTATCTTTATCTTTATCTTTATCTTTATCTTTATCTTTATCTTTATCTTTATCTTTATCTTTATCTTTATCTTTATCTTTATCTTTATCTTTATCTTTATCTTTATCTTTATCTTTATCTTTATCTTTATCTTTATCTTTATCTTTATCTTTATCTTTATCTTTATCTTTATCTTTATCTTTATCTTTATCTTTATCTTTATCTTTATCTTTATCTTTATCTTTATCTTTATCTTTATCTTTATCTTTATCTTTATCTTTATCTTTATCTTTATCTTTATCTTTATCTTTATCTTTATCTTTATCTTTATCTTTATCTTTATCTTTATCTTTATCTTTATCTTTATCTTTATCTTTATCTTTATCTTTATCTTTATCTTTATCTTTATCTTTATCTTTATCTTTATCTTTATCTTTATCTTTATCTTTATCTTTATCTTTATCTTTATCTTTATCTTTATCTTTATCTTTATCTTTATCTTTATCTTTATCTTTATCTTTATCTTTATCTTTATCTTTATCTTTATCTTTATCTTTATCTTTATCTTTATCTTTATCTTTTTCTTTTTCTTTTTCTTTTTCTTTTTCTTTATCTTTATCTTTATATTTATATACAGAAAAACCTCCCGTACTAGTTTTATTTCGTTTTAAACAGTGCCTTTTGATGAGTACTTTGATTTTCGACTGGACGATAAGTACATATTTATGCTTTGATCGCGTATACGCCACGAACGAATTGGCAAAGCTTTTGCCGCGTTGGTTCAGCTTATGGCGCATAAGTCGTATTTGCCGCATCGCGTCACATCCAACTGCAGTGCAAAAACCAATAAAAAGCGCAGCACCGCAGAGCAAAAGTAAATGCGATAAAACAATAACAACACCAACTATAACAAAAACAAAAAGAGGAAAACATTCACCATAATGGATAGTCATTGAGCTGGTCGTAATGCAATGTTGCACGTTGGCAGCTGCGTGTCACCGACTGCGAGGCCAAAGCATATAAAACCAAAGCATCCACCAACCACCATCCAGCGTCAACCAAGCACCCAACGAAAGTCAGTCAGCCAGTAAGTAAGTGTACATTGCAACAGCATTTCGCTGCCCCATGCGACACGCGCCAGAGCAACGTTCAACAATTGCCGCCTCTGTGAGAGCGCGTGACAACGTCATAACGGCTAAGAGCCAACAAACACCATCAGCAACAACCATAGCGGCTTAGTATGTTGCGGTTATGAAAAAAAGAGCATTGAAAACCTTTACACACATACATACATCCACACACATACATACATCCACACACACACGCACACAAATAGGTCGTTGAAGTGGCGCGCGGTGGCAAGCTCAGATACGTGGAGCAATGTTAGTGTGCGGCAGGTGTGGAGGAACCTGAACAATTTACACACTTTAGCCCAACACCTCTCAACATTCCCGTTATTGTCATTGTAACCGCGCTGTTTTGAAAGCGAAATAATGCACAAACGAACAGGCGGCCTGATGAGAGGCTTTGAAGCATAAGAGATAAGGAGATTGATGTTTAAGTGCAACATTGTTGTAAACTTCATTTGTTTATTTAACGCTTTGATGTTTTAAATTTTTCTTTAAATTTTTCATGTCACTTTCGAAAGGTAGAGAGGTTGATGCAGAGACCAGTGGTGAATAATTTAAGGCTGAGGTGTGGTAAATAAAAATTAAAAAAATGAAATAAAATTGGTTGGGCCGTTCCTAAAATAATGGTGGGTATACGAAATAATATATTAATTTCGGCTAAGTGGCAAACCTAGCTGAAATTTTTTTTTAATACGGCTTTAAATACCTTTCATTGTATATCCTTATTGGCATACATAAATTTCTTAAATAATAAAGCAAAAAAAAAATCAAATAAGTGGCAACCTTGTAAACCGTAATAAGTGGCACCCAGAAAACCTAAAAATGAAGCTTAGTATTCAGTACATGTTTCTTTTTGATAGAAAATATTACCTTTAACTGCATGTTCACATATTAGTGCGAATTTATCATATTTGCAGCTGTCAAAATTTTGAAAACAAAGATGTTAATATGTGATGATAAATCTATTTAAAAATTAATTTTATGCATATTTAATAACAATATTGCATGACTTTTTCTATGAAAAGATAATCAAAATGTTGAGCTAGCTATCTTCACAACATCCACATGCACTCTACTTTATCACTATTAGATAGAGTAATGCATTGTAAAATCTCTATGTTTTTGTCTAAATATCTACATACTTACATACATACTTAGTTATATGAAATGATTTGTCGCATGAAGGACTTGATAGCAAACTGCAAGTCTCTCTAGTGGCGAGAGTACATAGTTCTAGTTATTTGTTGTCACTTGCATGATATATGATGCACCAGATGAAATTTTCCCCAGCTATGCTGCTAGACTAACTGTCGTAACTGCCATTTATGTACATATGTATGTATGTCTATATATTAGATATGCTCGCAACTTGGCTAAACATTTGATTTCATAAATTTTGATAACCAAAACCATGAGCCGAGGAATTTGTGGTTGCACGTGCTGGATTCACTCCAGAATGTATACACTCATGTATACGTATCTTAATATATAAGTTTGTGTATGTGTAGATATCTATGGCTTAGACTTCTGAGATGCTATATTCGTGCCAACTTTTGAATATTTTGCCAAAAAGTTTTGACATCTTCAGCAGTGACGCTCGTAGATATATGTATATATGTATATATATATGTGTGTATGTTCCTTGTATTCAAATAATAATGCAAAAACTTTTAAACATGATTACGATGAACATATCTATACATATACAGATGCGTACTGTCCCTTGATTTATCCTAAAACTTCAGTGATTTGCAGTCAACACCAGCAGCTCCGAAGATTTTGATGTTTTGCTTTGATTATTTTATTTCAACTTTAGATATTTTCTGAAAATATTTAGCAGAGGTTGATACATCTCACCCTCTCCTTGATTTCTCTTTTTTCCTGTAATTTTCCTTTTTACCATTTTGTAGAGTTTTTTTCTGTTTCTTTTTTTACATAGTTTCGTAAATTTTTTCAATTTCGCTTTTTATATCAGTTATTTTATTTTATTTTTTATCCTTTTTTCATTTATTTTAACTTTTCTAATTAAGTTTAACTTAGTTTTATTTTATTTTTAATTTATTTTATTATTTGATCTCATATTATTTTACATTATTTTTTTTTAGGTATTTTATTTTACATCATTTTATGTTATCTTACTTTAATTTTCGATTGTTACTTTACTTTGTTTTACTTTATTTTATTTTATTTTATTTTATTTTATTTTATTTTATTTTATTTTATTTTATTTTATTTTATTTTATTTTATTTTATTTTATTTTATTTTATTTTATTTTATTTTATTTTATTTTATTTTATTTTATTTTATTTTATTTTATTTTATTTTATTTTATTTTATTTTATTTTATTTTATTTTATTTTATTTTATTTTATTTTATTTTATTTTATTTTATTTTATATTATTTTTTTTTTTTTTTTTTTATATATTTTGAATAACTTTATTTATTTTATTTTATTTTATTTTATTTTATTTTATTTTATTTTATTTTGTTTTATTTTATTTTATTTTATTTTATTTTATTTTATTTTATTTTATTTTATTTTATTTTGTTTTATTTTATTTTATTTTATTTTATTTTATTTTATTTTATTTATTTTATTTTATTTTATTTTATTTTATTTTATTTTATTTTATTTTATTTTATTTTATTTTATTTTATTTTATTTTATTTTATTTTATTTTATTTTATTTTATTTTATTTTATTTTATTTTATTTTATTTTATTTAATTTTATTTTATTTTATTTTATTTTATTTTATTTTATTTTATTTTATTTTATTTTATTTTATTTTATTTTATTTTATTTTATTTTATTTTATTTTGGTTTATTTTATTTTTGTACATATATCTGATTTTAGCTTATGTTATTTTTTTTTTTTTTTTCTTTAATTTAATTTAATTTTATATTGTTTTACTTTACTTATAATTAAATTTGATATGCAGATATTAAGCTTTATTCTAAGATCTTGACATTGAGTATTTCCACTCATGTGCATTACAAAGATACCAACGGAGAATATTTTCTGCTAAGGTTGCCACCTATGCCAACTTTTTTTATTATTTGGTATTTTCACAACTTTCTCTCCCGAGCGTCGTAACGCATTTGGAAACAAGTTGTTATATAAATATTACGCTTCGCCACTCATGGCGATTTTTAGACTTGCCACCTCTTTGAATTTTTGTTTAGTATAAACTAAGTTACGACGGCCGACTTGGTGTAGGCGGTAAAATAAAATTCTTTAGAAAAAAGTTTTTCTAACGGGGTTTCTAACGGGGTCGCCCCTCTGCAGTGATTTGGAAAATTGTCCTAGTGTATTTCTGCCATACAAAAATTCGCAGACAAAATTCATTTGCTTTGCAGGTACCGTCCGTAGTCGGCAAAAAAACTGCAAAAACATTTTGGGATCATTTCAAGATAATTTTGTTACTGTTTTTTATTTTAGGATCTTTTTAGTGTAATTTTGGGGTAATTTAATTTGATATGTGACAATTTTAGGTGAACTTTATAAACCATATACGGTTGGTAAATAAGATTATGCAACAAGTTCGAAGAATACCCAGCAAAGCTCAGCCAGCCAGGTACCTACTACTTCCAAATGTGACAAAAATGCACTGATTACGCCAAATGCACTGATTACGCCAAACCGTCCTAATAGTACATTTACACTGCACCAAATTCGGCAAATTTGGCGCTTTTTTCCATACAAATATCATTTTCCAAACTTGGAATTCCATCACATTTGACCTCATTTGCCGAACAATACAATCCACAGTTCCTCAAAATAGCAACCCTATGTTCCACATTTACAATTGCCCTATGCATAACAATTTGAACAATTTTTTTTTTTAAGAAAATCGGCCAATTCTACCAGGAAAAGACAGAAGCCTTCTTGACTCTTCTTTTATTATTACTCTACCGGTGTTTAAAACATAACGGTGGTGCATTTTCTTTTGGTGGCTTTTTGCCCTGGTAGAAGATTCTTGCAGGGAAGGTAAAGCCAAATGCAAATTTGCCAGTGTAAACGGTGTCGAACTGGCTCATTTGAATTCGCCAAATTTGGTGCAGGGTAAATGTACTATAAGCAATACAATATAATAGCATATAGGGACTTGTTCAAACTACTCATTTGGTGCACCATTAAAATGCTTCACATTGCATAACATTATTCGCCTTTAAACTATGCTGGCACGTTGAGAATTTAAAGTGTTACCATGCCTTTGCATTTGTAAGCATAATAAAGTTGCACAAAATCCAAAGCCAAATTCCAAATATTTAGTTGTTCTCTGATTTTAGAATTTCCTAATAATTTATGCTCAAAAGGTAATTAAATTTCTATGTA
The DNA here is from genome assembly GCA_964058755.1 of Campiglossa producta. Taxonomy (NCBI): domain Eukaryota; kingdom Metazoa; phylum Arthropoda; class Insecta; order Diptera; family Tephritidae; genus Campiglossa; species Campiglossa producta. The sequence goes on along the minus strand of CAXKVI010000001.1, from coordinate 30,155,459 downwards.
TATAACAAACAAACGCACGTACTAAATTAATTGGCATTCTGTTTATTGGCTTTGGCAACAAAAACTTTTTTTTTTTTGCTGGTTTTTGGTAACTTCCAAACTGCTACCTCCCAACCCACTTCAATAATAAAATTGCATAACCATTTCACAGGCTAAAACGCACCTAAACGGCGAGCAAATTTTGATTTTATTTGGAATTTTTGTGGTTAGCAATTTATTAATGTTTCCTAATTTAGTCAAAATAGTGAATATTTATATTTTTTCCTGCAGTATAGTATACACTAGCAAAAAAGTAATTAAGCAACGAAAAATTTCAAATAATTTTTTTAGTTTTGTTTTTGCTCTATAAAATTTTTAAAATTCACAATTTATTCCGAAGCTCAAATAAATCGATTTATTAATTCCGTGGTTAGTTCTTTCGAGCTCGATTTAATGATACTAGTATCGCTTGTGATCGAAAACTCGACCAATAAATCTGTAGGGGGTCGTGGGGTCGCCAGTCCCATACCCCCCATCCTTAAATTTCGGAGACGCCCTGAAAATGTACCCCCTTCATACTTCAGTTTTCTCAATTTCCTTTCCATTGGTGCATATTTCATTCAAATCGGTCAAACGGTTCGGTCACAGGAGGTTCCTAAAGTTTTTTATGTGGTGTATTTACTTATACATAGATATTTAGTACGAAAAATTGATTTATTTTTATTTTTTTGTCTTTCTTCTTTTTTGAGAAGTCACTTTTTTTCACTGTTGCTTAAAAATATTTTTCTCACAGTGTACTTGTTTATACATACATACATACGTTATACAGTTAAATTCATAAAAAAGTATGAAAAAGTTTCTTATTCGTAGTTTGTCTGGAATTGAACATTAAACAGTTAGATGCGCGGTCGTGCCCAAATTTAATCAGTCTATCTGAGATGTTGTATGTTCAATCTCTCTAACTAAATTTTAGTAAAACTTTTTGAAAAAGTAGACCTAAGCCATAAACGATGTAGTTTTCATAACAAAGCTTCATAACCAAGCTTCGTTGTTTCATCATAAACGGATGTGAAATTATTGAGAGTGAAGCTTTAAAAATTAATTTGCACAAGCATTTGTGGTGGTTCCACGCCCATTTAAAATTTTTTTTTAAAAACAAGTAAGGCAGTCTAAGATCGGGTAAAGCGAACATTAAATACCCAGCGGTAGTTTTCATATGATTTTCGATATATTCCTTTTCGGAAGTGGGCGTGATTGGGAAGCGATTTCGTCCAATTACATCAGGTATACTCCTATGTACTATGCTAGTATACCTTGTACCAATTTCACCGTTCTACCGAAATCAGTTTAAAAGTTATGACCCGTGAAATTTTCAAATATGCCTCCCTGAAAAGTGGGCGGTGCCACGCCTACTTTTAAAAATTTATCAAAAAATCATAATAGAATGACTAGGGGATTCATGCTACCAAGCTATATAATTTTAGCCATTTCCTTTACCGAATTATGTCAATTTAAGTGATTTTCGAAGTTTTCGATATCGAAAGTGGGTGTGGTTGGAGGGCGATTTCATCCAATTTAATCAGTTTTACTCCCAACGATTCTAGTATGCTTGGTTCAAAATTTCATGGTTCTACCGTAATCAGTTTAAAAGTTACGACCAGTCGAATTTTCGTTACGTAGTACCGTTATGTGGACAAAGTGATAATACCCTTGGACTAGTGCTAGTACACTGGGTATAATAATTCAATGTACCTATCACACTTTTTATAAATTTATCTGCTTCTATCGTTGAAGCGTCGCATTTTATTTATCGTTTGAAATTTTCAATATCAAAAAAGGGGAGAAGCCACCTTCCTTGGAAGAGAATTAGCGTGGATCTATGACAAAATTCATTCAAATATCTCAATTTCTCTCAAGTTTTCATTTTGGCGGCCGCCTTGGTATAGCGGTTGTGTGCTCTGCCTACTACACCAAGTATCTGGGTATCGCAAACCGGTAAAAGCAACATAAAAATTATTTAGAAAACTTCTTAGCAAAAAATCATTTTGTGCCGTTCAGAGTTGACAAAAACTGTAGGTTTCGCCAACTTGTTGGACAAGAAATTGGAAGCGAAGCTCGGCACAAAAATCTAGTTAGAGGTTATAATGTTTTGTATCGTATTTACGGACGAATGTATGGTCTGTAGTTTATACCTTGTACTTCAATACCCTGTACTAGAGATGGGCACCGTGCATGTTTTTGGTCACGACACACACATGCGTGTCTCCATGTGCTCGTGTTGTCCCCATGTGCTCGTGCTAAACGAAAATTCAATAAATTTTTAGCTTCGATAGGTTGTTTTTAAATCAAATTTTCAGGCAGAGCGTTGCTGAAAAAAGTCTGTAATAGATTAGACTAGCTTGATTTGTAGGTGAGGTAAAAATCCGAAAAATCGTCTGTGTGGAAAACGTTCTACGGATACATCTGATAAACTTTCATAAAGAAATTATGCAGTTCCGTGACGTGTCGTGTTTTAGCGGCTTACGCCGCGCGTGTTAGTGCGTACTATCGAAAGTGTGTGTTCGTGCCCGTGTCGTGCCATGCACACGCTCATCTCTACCCTGTGTACTAATACAGTTGGGTATAACAAATTAATAAGCTTATACACAATTATGTATACACCACATCAATGAGTTCTCCTTAACGCTAAAACTTTTAATAACTAACAGCTGACATTACTGCTATTTCAGTTGAATTTCTGCATTCGAAGCTTTGAATTTAAAAGTTATTCTCAATTTCGAAAAGCATCTACATACATAATTTTGTAAAATGCAATTTATTGTTAGTACAATATCTCACTTCAATATTTCCATGCTCACAAATTCGTTTAGTTTTTCGTTGATATTATTCTCGTAGCTTGCATGTCTACATTATTGTTTATGAGTTTTCGAAATTGGCCGAGTCACATGCATGTGTGTTTATGATTGCATGTACATATGTATTTATATCAGAGAACTGCACTTATATTAAACAAGAGTAGCAGAATGCGGATAGCACTCGAACTAGTATAGAAATTAATTTTAGTCTCTTACTCGCGTTAGAGATAGCGAATTTGAGAAAAATTCCAATTCCGAATAAGAGCACACAAGCAAACCCACTTAGTTCACGTTCGCGAAAAAGAGGGCGACAAGAGAACTAATTTGCGAGCCCCCTGCCCCCTTCGGGATCAAAAAATTCATATTTTTCACAGTAACTCACAGCATATTGTGTAAAAGCTACACAAAAACAAGCATGGAAAGCTGTTTCGACCGTGCCGAAGGCTATATACCTTTCATGAATAAGCGTGACGATTTTCACTGTTCGATCCTCAGTACAGCCTGTGTGAATTTAACTTTAGCTCATACCGAAATTATCGGAACTTTCGATTATATGGGTGCGATGTGTTATATTAGCGCAATCGCTTTGACTTTTAACTTCGACATTCCACATTCTAAAAGAGAAATAGTAACGAATTTTCACGTTCCTACCTATCTAATTACAGGAGTTATCTACTAAAATCCGTATATCGGAACAATCGATTGTATGGGGGCTATGTGAAATATTTATCCAATCTCAATGATTTTCAACATCGAAAAATATAGTAAAAATTACACAAAAAAATAAAGTAAAAATTTGTATTATTTTTTGTGTGTTACCTCCGACTTACTGCAGATCTATGTTATGTAAGCAAATCCCTACTTGTGCAGCATTTATTATATTCTTATATATTTTGTTTTTTACTCTTATATGCAATAAAACGCAGCAGGTAATTTATGTTACACGAAAGCGTAAAGTTCAAATGAAATTATAATTCATGACACGCATTAAATGCAACGCAAGTGCCAACAGACCCGCTACCAAAAACATGCATTCTTCTCTTTGCTTTTGAATTTTTCGTACTTCTCGAAATTGGAATGTAGAAATACTTTTGCAACGTGTTCTTACTTCCAATCATGTACGGAATATTGCAACAAAAAAAAAAGCTAAATTATAAATGGTGAATTTTAAATTTATAATTTCAGACAAGCGTTTATAGCCGGCTTGAGTAGAGGTGGGGGCAATTGAAAAAAAGTAGCAAGATGTTGAGAATTTATTCGAAGATGTTATTAAATTTTGCTTAAAATTTATACTTGTCAGAAATATGTTTTTAAGGGTGTTAATTCAAGGTACAATGAAAATTTTAAAAGTTAATATTTTTGAAAAAAAAAAGCAAAAAAAAAAAAATTCAGAATATTTTGATGTATATCAAACTTATAATACCAAAAAAAACTTAGTCAGAAATTTATTTGCGAATTTTTTTTGATTTTTTCTTTACCATTTAGTATCCCCTTGAAAGTGCCAACAACTTTTATTGAGAAAATCAATTTTGAATATTTAGCAATAGTTTTCGAACGAACCCAATTCCAACAATATAATACTCCAAAATGTCGTATAACTTATATAAATAAGAGCGCATTCTTTAAAGAGTATGCGCATATTAAAAACAGCAAGCACAGCTAGAATTAATTTTTTCCCATTTTCAATCAATAAAAAGTCACTTACAATTCAACTAGCTGCAATAGGGCATTTTATACGAAAAAACAGCCTACAATATTTGTTCCAAAAATAAACATCTCAATGTTTCGTAAAATCAAATAAGCTCATTATTTATTCGCTATAAACTGAAATGTAGGAAATAAATAGACCAAAATTGAGTAGTAAATTCTTTAGACCTTTCTGTTATGTCTTCTAAAATTGACTTTTATTGCGGTCATAAAAAAAGTTTTAATGACCCTACAAAGCGCTAACCTCCCGACAATGTGTTGATGTAACAGCTTCAATTTCATGGGACCACAAGCACATTTGCTTAGCTTTTTTTGTAGGTCGTATAGAAGCAGTGCATACAAACAAACACATTCCTTCTAATACTAGATTTAATTCAAGCAGGTTCACATATTAACAACGAGAGATTTTTATGGTCATAAAGTTCCTTGTATTTATTTTTCATACATTTTTAATGGCGGCCAGGGCGTATACGTAATAATTGGAACTAAAATAGCTGTGGGTGCATCAATGAAAATGTTGCAGTTTGTTTTTCTTTTCAGTATTAAACAAGTAAGGTAGTCTGAGTTCGGGTAAACCGAACATTAATTATCCAGCGGTAGTTTTCATATGATTTTCGAAATATTCCATTTCGGAAGTGGGCGTGGTTGGGCAGCGATTTCGTCCAATTACATCAGGTATACTCCTTATTATGCTAGTATACCTTGTACCAATTTCATCGTTCTACCGTAATCAGTTTAAAAGTTATGACCGGTGAAATTTTCAAATATGCCTCCCTGAAAAGTGGGCGGTGCCACGCCTACTTTTAAAAATTTTTCAAAAAAATCATAATAGAATGACTAGGGGGTTATCCAAACAAACTATATCATTTTAGCCATTTTCGTTACCGAATTATGTCAATTTAGGTGATTTTAGAAATTTTCGAGATCGAAAGTGGGCATGGTTGCAGGACGATTTTATCCAAATTTTATCCATCGTTGTATAGTTATCAGTTTAAAAGTTACGACCAGTCAAATTTTCAAAAATGCTTCCCTTAAAAGTGGGCGGCGCCACGCCCACTATAAAAAATTTATAGAAAAATCGTAAGAGAATGACCAGGGGATTCACCTATAAATTTATATCATTTGAGCCATTTCAGCTACCGAGATATGTCAATTTATGTGATTTTCGATATCGAAAAAGGGGGCGTTGATATCATCCCATATCTCCCATTTTCAATAGCAACCTATCTTGGCCAGAAAGTTACCAGTATACAAACTTTCATGCAAATATCTAAATTATCATGCACACGGACAGACGAACAGACATGCCTTAATGAACTCCTCTTGTCAACCTAAGAACTTTCATACATGGAACTCTATTACTTTGTGCCGTTACTAGTACCGTTATGTGGACAAAATTATAATACCCTTGTACTAGTACTAGTACGCTGGGTATAAAAACGAAGTAGATAGATAAGAGTATATTTCAAGACTTCTGACATAAAATTTCTGATACACATTTATACGAAAAAAGTCTGCTCAAATGTCAGAAATCTTGCAAACATACATCTACATATATCTATGCTGTATTTATCCTCAACCAGAACATAGTGTTGCTACCTTTAATTTAAACTTTTTTATCATCAATCGAATTGCTCACTTTTACAACAATGACAAACCAATTAGAAAAAAAAATGTGCCACAAAAATAGCACCAACATACAAAAGCAAAGAGTTGAAGTGTTACACACTCAGCATTCTTGCTACATCCGTATGTCAGCCTACATACATATGTATATACAGATAAGGGCCTTTGTATGGTAGACAAATCCTTTTGCGTAAACTTTTATTGTTACTGAGCGTTAGTTTATCATTTTGCAGGTGAGCAGACATATGCCCATACATACGTATGTATGTATATACTCAAAGGCAACAGGAGACAATGAAATTTGTTTATTTTCCAAAAATGGTTCGTATCCCATAATAAAACACCAAATCGATAGAAATGTATTGGTTCAAAGGCGGAATTTCGCTCATACAAAAGTGAAAGACTAGTTCGCATAAGACCAGATATTAAACGTTTTTTTGAAAAATATTGTCGTGTCCAGAGAAAAAAAAACTTGACCTTGCAAGCTTAAGATCAGGTATACTCCCTATTATAATAGTATACCTAGTGCCAAATTCCATCGTTCTATCGTAATCAGTTACGATAAGGTCAATAAGTTACGACCAGTCAAATTTTCAAAAATGCCTCCCTTAAAAGTAGGCGGTGTCACGCTCACTATAAAAAATTTATGGAAAAATCATAAGAGAATGATTATCCTATAAAATTATATCATTTTAGCTATTTCAGCCACCGAAATATGTCAATTTATGTGATTTTCGTAATTTTCGATATCGAAAAAGGGGGCGTGGTTGTCATCCGATTTTGCCCATTTTCAATAGCAGCCTACCTTGGCGAGAAAGTAAACTGTATACAAAATTTCATGTAAATATCTCAGTTTTTACTCAAGTTATCGTGTACACGGACAGACGGACGGACATGCCTTAATGAACTTTTTTTCCAACCTAAGAACTTTTATATATGGAAGCCTATATCTATCTCGATTATTTTGTGCCGTTACGTAGTACCGTTAATTATAATACCTTTGTACTAGTACTAGTACGATGGATATAAAAAAGACAGCATCTTATAAGTATGGCACACTAAAGGATGAGACTTTGGAATGAAGCGTAATAGTGGCTATGCAGAAAAAAGTCTAATATCAGTAGGTGGCAACCCTAAGTAGATTTTTTTTCGTTTGTATTTCGGATTTTCCAAAAAGGTGATTAGAAGATATGTATATACTAAACCGACTTTCGAGCATAGCTTTTGTTTTGTCAGAAACCAGTTTCGGGGATTCTCTATAAAGCCTGACAACGAGAAGAATTAATTCTCATTTCAATGTTTACGTCAAAAGGTTATAAATAAGTTAAAGGTATCCAAATTTCATACAAATATGTCAAGTAGTTTTAGAGATAATGTGGTACACTAATTGGAAAATTTTAAGTTGAAATACCACTTAAAATATCTTCTCCGGTCATTGAAGCAACATTTCGGACAGTTGACCACCTTATATACAATTTAGGTATAAAGCACTTTCCAACATACATAAAGGCTGGTTTTCATTATGTCAAATGGTGTCAAATTCCATCGATTGTACGAGATTTCGTCGATAAAAGTTGCCAAAATTTTACCTAGTGAAAACCAGCCTTAACTCATAACGAGTACGACTATGCCAGGCCCCGGCCGCTAGTGAGACAATTGTCACACAGATTATTACGCTCTTTACTTAGCATCTCGAACAATGACATTGTTACTGCGCTTGTGAGAGCGCAATGACTGCACTGACCAATCAATGCATGTAATTTTTTACGCTCAATGCTCACTTGCAAGCAACAACTGGGCATTGTTGCTAGTAAGCGGCGAAGCGAAAACGGATGCCATAATTCCATTAGTGCGATATCTGCTCGTTCACTAACACAACCTCAGTTAAAATTTTGCTGTTGCCTAGCGTTAGTAAATTCAACTTGTATATATTAATCTTTCGAACATCAATAATAATTAAAAAAAAATAAATCAATTTCATTATATTTAAAATTTACGAAAAACAAACGACGGCTATTTGCGCATGCGAGAAGCTAATGAATATTTCAGCATAATCGCATGATGCAGTTAAAACAAATTTTTAGGAAAAAAAAAATAATATTACTGACTGTGCGAACATATTTGTAAATAATTTCAGTAATAATGCGCTCAATCACAATTTACTCTTGTCAAATATTTACATATCTGAAACGCAATCAATTTAATTACAGGCAATGTCGATATTGGGTTTTCAAAATCCATCCAAATGCGATACATCTGAGCGGATTTACACGCTTAAGTTATATGCACGTGATGATTTGTTGTTGTTGTAATATACTAAATTATTCATCCAGAAGCAGCTAAAAGCAAATTGAATTGATTCAATTGCTTTAATTACTTCAAAACCAACAAATTAGCTGTTGTTGACATCTCTGCGGCATTTATAATTAAAAACCAACGTAATTTTTTTTTTTTAATTTTTCATGCAAGCCAAAAGTACCCACAGGAAGAAGTTCTTTCTACATTTGTAGAGAAAATCTTATTAATAGTTTCAAAGAGAAATCACATATTACATATTGAAAAGATGTTCGTTTTAATATTTCAGTACCTGGGTGACCGAGCTTGTTCGGTGCTATCAATTTAGCGCTAACTTTACTTACCCAAAATGATACCAAAATGACCCTAAAATAATTCCAAAATAATCCTAAAATGATCCCAAAAAGACCCTTAAATGTTCCCAAAATGATTCGAAATTGAACCCAAAACGACCCAAAAATGATCTCAAAATGACCCCAAAAACACCCTTGAATGTACCAAAAATCATCCTTAAATGTAACCAAAATCATCCGAAAATGACCCCAAAATTATCCAAAAATTATCCCAAATCAATCCTAAAATAATCCCAAAACGACCACAAAAAAAACCCTCAAATGTTCCCAAAATGACCCAAAAACTATGCCAAAATTAACCAAAAATGATCCCAAAATTATTCCAAATTAATCCAAAAACGACCACAAAAAACCCTCAAATGTTCCCAAAATGACCCCAAAATTATCCAAAAATTATCCAAAAATTACCCCAAAAATTGTCCCAAATTAATCCAAAATTTAACCCAGAATTATCTCAAAATAGCCACAAATTATACCAAAGTGACCCCTAAATGATCTCTAAATTATCCTGAAATAGTCCAAATATAAATAAAAATATACAATACAAATACAATTCGGTAAAATGGTAACCTTAGGCGGCTACCCTACTTGAAGTCGGCGAAAATACTCATACTGGCATATCTAGCTGCATAATTTAAGAAAATGTAGATAGGTGGCAACCCTGTACACCCGCCTAGTGGCAACCCCCAAGCGGATAGTCTTAGAATCAATCATACTATCTATGTATATGCCAAATTTCATCAGTATCGATCAAGCGGTTTCCGATATAGTCCGGATATACAAATATACTGCGGTAAGGTGGCAACCCTACTTGAAAATATTTTTGTTGGCATGTCGTTGCAAATACCTTTCATTTGATACCCATATTGGCATATCTTGCTACAAAAAAAAAAAAAATCGATAGGTGGCAACCCTGTAAACCGCCCCAATGTGGATAGTTCTAGGATCAATTATACTACTTGAATATATTTTAGTTGGCGACATGCCAAAAAGGCTTACATTTGATACCCATATTGGCATATCTTGCTCAATAATTTAAGAAAAATTAAATAGGTGGCAACGCTGTAAACCCCCAGTGGCAATCCCCAATGTATAATCTTAAAATCAATAATACTCTCTCTATGCCAAATTTCATCCCAATCGGTCAAGCGGTTCTCGAGATATTAACGGATATACAAATATACTGCGGTAAGGTGGCAGCCCTAGGTGGCAACCCTACTTGAAAATATTTTAGTTGGCATGTCGCTGAAAATACTTTTCATTTGATACCCATATTGGCATATCTTGCTACAAAATTAAAAAAAAATATCGAGATAGGTGGCAACCCCGTAAACCGCCACAAGTGGATACTCTTAGAATCAATCATACTATCTATAATCAAAATTTTATCCAAATCGGTCAGTCGGTTCCCGAGATAGTCCGTATATACAAATATACAAGTTTAGCTCGTTTAAAGTTATAAGATATATAAAAGAGCTGTTACCTTTTTATACTGTTATGTAAGTAGCTAATTAAGTCATCAGGAAATCTGAATATCAATACGTGGATCTGTTGATAAAGTTTCATAAAGCTTTCAGTACGTACCTGCAAAGAACAAAACAAAAAACTCAATTAATAAAGAAGCAGTTCATGAATTCGTTTTTTTTTTTTTTAATTAATTTTGGTATAGACATTTAGGAGGCATCTAAGTATGTACCCTGAAAAAAGAATGCGGTTGAGTGTCCCTAAGTCCCCAGTGAATTACTGTATGACAATGTCAACAAGGCATCTACTCTTTGGCATTGCCTTTCGTGGGTCGACAGGAACTAAATGGACACTGGTGAATTCCTGGTTCCAAAGTGTCAAAGTGCGTCCATAGAAACGGTGAAGACTATGGTGAATGGGGTAGGTGGTAACCCTGTTAACCGCCATAAGTTGCAACCCTGCTTCACATTATCATATTTGGAATACGGTCGGTAATACCTTTCATTTGATACCCATATTGGCATATCTACCTCTATATTTAAAAAAAAAAATGGGGCAGGTGGCAACGCTGTAAGTGGCAACACCCATGTATATAATCTTATCCAAATCGGTCAAGCAGTTCCCGAAATATACGAAAAAATATATAAATTGCGGTTACGTGGCAACCCTAAGTGGCAACCTCGCTTGAAATTATCTTATTTGGAATACAGCCGAAAATGCCTTTTATTTGATACCCATATTGGCATATCTAGCTCTATATTTAAAAAAAAATGGGGCAGGTGGCAACCCTGTAAACCGCCATAAGTGGCAGCGCCCATGAATTCTGCTCAACTCAACTATTACAATTAGTGCAATGTTAGCTAGATCCTAGAATTTCACTTAATTTCAATTTGATTTGCACAGCTAAACATCGTGGTGAAAAACGCCTGTGCCTGAAAGTCGGCTACAATTTCTATTTCCGTTGCATAATTTCCGTTGCATTATCAGCCATTTTCTCAAATTTTACTCTCAATCGAATTTTCGCCGCCTAAGAAGTGAACTTCAAAAATTACAAAAATCTCAAAACCTGAAAATTCAAAATATCTCGAAAACTGTTCCACTTTTAAATCAAATGTTTACATATTTGGAATCAGGACAAAATTCTACAAAGGAATCATGCATCAAATGTGGAGGATAAGAAAATTTTTGAAAATTTGTCGGCCAGTGTATTGGTTATTCAAAAAAATTAAAGTACAATTTTCGGGACCATTTCAAATGTACGAAAGTGGAATCCATGGCTGAATTTAAATTTAATTTTTCTATTGGGCATCTAAGAAAAAATAAAAATTTTAAATGAGTTTTCCCAAAAAATTACATCTGTTTACAATAGAATATGCGATATGTGCTTAAAACATGGGTCGGCAGATTTGTAAATGCAGATGTATAAGTGAGAACGCTTATACACGCGCTGTGATTGTCCGAACTATATTTTTAACATTCGCTGACCAAACAAGCGACACCCCCACGCGATGTGGTTTCGCCCCTTGCCCAGCGACGACTAAATCATTTGGTAAACAAAGAGCACAACGTGTCTGTGTGATGAATCCAACTTGTTTGACTGATCTTAAGATCTATGGGGCGCCGATGCTTGGCTTAAAACCATTTTTTTTGTCTCACTGTAGCCCAAAACCTGTTAAACTTTTCAAAGTGAAAGTAGAAGGAAACATTTCCTTGCCAACAGTTGTTACGGCAATACCTGATGTTGTAACGAAGCAATGCCTGTCAGGTGTTGGATTTTTTTTTTTTTTTTTTTTTTCGATAAAAAAAATGAATGGAATCCGAGGTTTGGGATGTTTTGGAAATGCCAAAAACACACTTGCATGTGTTTTCACAAACCCAAATACATACCAACTGACTTGCCCTGCTTTGTAGACGCGAGCCAACGTCAACAGGTAACTACAAATTTGTAAGTGAATTCAACAATTTGGTGGAGGGTGGGGAAATCTTTTCGGCCTGGAGGCAACCCAGTAGCTACCCACCTACATATTACTTACAGACATACGTATTCTGACTACAATTTCATGATTATGCTTAATTAAGATACTTTTTGATGGTTTCAGTACATGTAGCTTCCCCACAGGTGCGCTGCTTTGAATACAGACGTATTTGTATTTTGAAAATTTGTAGCTTCTAGCGCTAATGTCGTGTTGCACAAAACCCCAAGCCTATAAGTACTAGCTGGATTCACAACAAAATGATGCGCGAGTTGTTATATATTGGGCGTAAGGGGGTTAACCACAGTGAGTATATTCATACGGAATGGAAATATACAAAATTCCAAAGAACTCATTGAAGTTATATCAAAGCAAACAAAACTTAACATGAATGTAAATAATATGCATGCGGAAGCGGATACTCGTATGTAGGCATGCAAAATGCAAAAATTTGCTCGCGAATTCAGGCGCAGCGTCACGATAACGATATTGCGTTTTATTCCGAGTAATATCTCTGCACTGTTTGTATGTATGTCAGTGTAATGTGCCCTAGGTGGCCACATAAAGCATGAATGAAATATTCACTCTACTCGTCAGACTAGAAATATATTCATTCATACCAGAGCTGTTAATTGAATGAATCAAAACAGTTACAATTCAGGATTTATTCATTTTTTCAAATGTTTTTCGTTGAATTTAATTTGAAATTCCATGTAGATACGATTTGACATGTTGAATTCATATCTTCCATTCAAAGAATTAAAGAATGCGAGAAAGTAATTCAGTTTGAACTGAATTGCATCGAATTAACTCTCATTCAATAACTCTCTCAATTGAATGCCAACTTTGCTGAATCAATTCAATTTTTCAATTCAGTACTCTCGAAATTTAACTTTCAGAGGTGATATTTGCGTACTTTCAGTCTTTAACATGCCTGGAATTGATTTGAAGCTGTCAAAATAGTAATAAAACACGAGACTGCCATGTATCATTGTAAAATTTGGCCCTAACTCTAAAATTTTATATGTGATGGATTATATTTCAAGTCTGTTGATTTTAATGTAAATAGGCCAAAATTTTATTGGAACCATTCAGAAACTGAAAGTTATATTTATATATTTGTTCAAAACTTATTTCGGCTATGATATTGTCTTCGGAAAATTGTTTTGAAACTATAAGCCCGAAAATTTGGTTCCGTTTTCTTTAGCTACGGCAACTCTTACTCAATGTTTTCATATATTTACATACATACATAAAATATTGCTGTTTTTAGCTGATTTCTCGAAGATTATGGCAAATTTTTCAAGAAGGTAAGTAGAAAATAATCGTCACATAAAAAAGGAACAACATGAAGTGCAGATCCATCGTTTTATTACAGGGAAAGTAGAGAAAAACGCGTTTGAAAATTCGAAGCGGTAGACGTCAAAATGCAGCGCACAGTGTTAAAATTTAGATAAAAATGCAAACAAAATTCCGTGTTTTATCTACAGACCCGGAGTTGATGGACTCGTAAAGAATATAGCTTAAGGCTGCGAGGTTCTTGTTTAATGTATTTATTTTATCTTGTCATAATATAAACGTAGGAATAAATTTATTGAAACATTTGATTTAATTTAATTTTCACTTTTAATATTATTTCCCTCTGGAATATTTTAAGACATAGAAATTAAAATTACTGTCTACCGCCGCTGACTTGCCATATTGAAAGTACCTGGTGCAAGTACCGAAACAGGTCACACCAAAAATTCTTTGAATAAGTTTTTCAAAACGAGGCCACCTTCGGCAGTGTTCGGCAACGCTCCGGGGGATTTTCAGCCAAAATGAAAATGCCTTGCCAGATACTGTGTAAAGTTGGGCCAAAGAAATTGTAGGTCTCGCCAATGTGTACTAAAACTTAAACCACAAATTGGAAGACAGGCTGGACCTTATCCTCTTAGAAGGTATTTGTATTATTATTATTATTATTATGAGTATTCCACGATGTTTGGAATTTGATGGTGCTACGAATGATCTACAGAAAGCAGCTATTAAGATTTACATAGGCTAACTATAGACTCATACAATTCAACTCGAAGGTGAAATATGTACATTATTTTTTGATGTGATTAAATTACATATTTGGGGAGGTTTTATCAGTCCGCAAATATTATAATATAACGAAACCACAGATATGTCAGTAATCCCATCTGACTGAAGTAAATGCGCAAAATTCAACACATAGATGTTTCAAGTCAAACTATGGACGTGAGGTAACTTCTTTTTTTTCAGGACAATTAAAACTCGAAATGTCGGTAAGGCAAATTCGAAAGCGAGGACCATATATGTATGTCATACATTTTACTTAGCTGCTAAATCTTTCAAAAAATCCCACCGATTCTGAGATAAATGAGAAAATAAAAAATTTGGATTTGTCGAAATTGCTACACTGTGAAGAGCGGCCATGTTTTTTTCGGTTTATAAACAAAACAAAAATTTGAAATATGAAAAGTAAAAATTTTTTATAATTGACAAGACCTCAATGCAGAACCATGCCTAGCGGGAAATATATTATAATTAACATGTCGTTGCATCTTTGCCTCTGATCTTAAAAAAAAAATAAAAATGTATTATTCTTTACCTAAAAGCTCATCCTAAGTCATGAATATTTCATGTATATACATACATAGTAATTATCATACAAAAATATAAACAAAGCGAAAAACACGTTCGTAAAAGCAAAAATGGCATATCAAGGAAAAGTCCATCGTTTGGAAAAATTGTCTATTTTTCTCATCTGTCTCCCTTAACTTTTTCTTTTATATCTTTCATATTATGAGTTTTACACATTTTTCATGATCTTCCAGTGCCGTTACGAATCACTTTCGACGCTTCAATGCAAAATAATGTATGCCACATTAAATTACCCAAATATTTTTAAATGCATTTTTACAGTTTTGGTGTAAAATTTTAGAAAATTCGTTATCTAGAGAGCAATACAAAATGTTTTATGCAATGAAACTGGTTTTGAAAAATATTACACTTAGAACGTTATTCGCGATGATGCTTCAGCTGACAAGCACTGTATGATTGTTTAGTTCTTTTCCAGCATTTGGTTTACAACACTAATCACATGTCAAAAGCCATTAAAACTTTTCTGTGTATGTACTAATTAAAATTAGAAAAAATCAAAATTAGGCAATTCAAAATTTAAGACTGTCATATTTTCTTTGTTGTCATTTCTTATATAAAATTTGAATAGCACAATAAAATTAAGCAACCCAATGCGCAGGTGTGCTATTTTGCTTTTCCTTGTTTTTTCGTTTTCTCTAGTTTCAAAAGTAAAAGATCACGAACACAAAAATTCAATATTTTCTGACAAATTTGTATGAAAATTTAATTTAATGTATTCAGACACAACATTCAACTCATGTAGTGCTCTCAAGTGTTGTGTTGTTGAAATTGTACATAAAACTATAAAAGACCTTGTGAATTTCCTTAATAATAAACACTTAAGCTGTAGATGCAACACCGCAACGTAGATATATTGTGATAAGTCCTAATACTTATGTAAGATGTCAGAAACGTACCTCACTGTTACAATTTCCTACTGGTGCGCTTATTGTATCATGAAATGTTGTCATTATATATTTTTTCTTTGACATTTGAAGTCAATCCCGGGATTGTTTTTTATTAGTCCCGAAATCTCGAAAAGCAGTTAAAAAATCCCGAATGTTTAAAATAGCTAGTTTTTTACGAATAATATGACATTAAGTTGGATTAAGGCAGTTTTTTGAGCTTTTGGTTTTATATATAATCATAAAAGCAGGGTATAAAAATTAACACCTAATATTACAGCCCACTTATGAATGGAGAGAAATTTTATAAAATCCCTAACTTTTTCGCTTGTTGATTTGCATTAACTTCCAAAGCAGCTAGGAGAAACCGTAAGAAGATGTTTGGTTATTCCCGGTCTTGTACTAATATAAAAATATGTAAAGAAAAAGTTATAGGATATATTTAAACTCTACTTACATATTTTTTATATATATTTAAGCATCTTGTTGGTAATGAAAATAATATTGATGTACTGTCTTCAGTTTGTTTGTTAAAATGTATAAAATATCTAAATAATACATATTCGGGATCTCGAAACTTTTGGGCTCACAAAACTAAAATAGCTGCCATCCCTACTATGCCTTTAAGGTGCTGTAATTTTTATTAACCCGTTTCTTATCCGTGATAAAAAATGTCCTGAATTCGACACTATCGCCGACCAGAACTCCGGTCACCCATTGAAGACTTGTAAAAAGGCGGGATACTACCAAACAGCCACGTCGATTGTAAAATCGCGGATTTATTGCTTTTACGAGCTTTTTTCAGGCACTTCAGTAATATGTACAGTTAGACACAAAATTAAAGATGTCTTTAAGAATTTGGACAAAGTTCAGGGGAGCTTAGCAAAATGGCCATCCGACATTAGTTTTGTAGGACAATCAATTTCAGTGGTATGATGTGAAAGTTAGAACTAATTTAAATATTTTCCTGATTTTTAAGAATTTTTTTCGATGCAACGCATGAACAAAATTTAATTTCGCATAAAAAATTACTCAACACCATCGACGAAAATCGTTCTTGAAAATCAGGAAAATATTTCAGCTAGTTCTAACTTGCATATAATTATACTGCTTGGTCTACCAAACTGAGTCCTCAAAAATTTCATACAAAATCTGCCGAAGAAGTTGAAAGTTTAGGTGACCGTTTTACTCTCCTGAGCTTTGTGAAAATTTTAAAAGACATTTCAAATGGTTTCTGTTATACAATTAAATGGAAATTAATTCCACTACTAGTTATTGTTGACTAAAAAATCGAAATAAAATACTCATATTTGGAAAGAATTTCCATATTTCAAAGTATAAATCAAAAAAAAGATTTCATTTTTTTTTTCATTTTTCAAAACTGACGTATGTATGTATATGACTAATAAAACCATGAAAGAGCTCCGAATTTTTTTATATTCATAAAAGGCATGAGTTTCAGCTGAACGTAATATTGGGTATTGCCTGTACAACTTGTAGATATGAGAGCAACGCAAATTCATATATGGTAATAGCAGGGCGAATTCGGCAATATTCGCTGTGCGTTGAAGATCTTTAAAAATACTGAAGCACTTTCGAAGTTGTTAAATTTAAACTTGACACTGCCAAATTTTCCAAAACTAAATATGCCATCAAAAAATTCATTTGCTTTGCAAGTGCCGTTCGGAGTCGGCAAAAAACTGTAGGTCCTGCCAACTTGTAGGAAAACTCAAAAGCA
Source organism: Campiglossa producta (assembly GCA_964058755.1). Classification (NCBI taxonomy): domain Eukaryota; kingdom Metazoa; phylum Arthropoda; class Insecta; order Diptera; family Tephritidae; genus Campiglossa; species Campiglossa producta. Next base: position 30,137,915 of record CAXKVI010000001.1, on the reverse strand, counting down.
ACACACCACAAGTTGGAAAGAGAAGCTCGGCTAAAAATCTCGTTAGAGGTTATGATAATAAAATAATTACACATTCATATTTATTTTTTATTTATGTGAGAAAAGCTTATTTAATTAAATTCAATAATGTGCTCAGAGGGTTAATAAAATATGCCCGAAAAGCTTCATAACTAACACATCAGCAACACTAATAAGGCAGTTTATGTGAAGACCAGGCATGTTATACCTTTCAAAATCATACTTTTTTATGTTTTAACTTGAATTTTTTTAAATTCACATATTTCTTACACGCGAATAAGCTTTTTCCACTAATTTTATGTTATAGATTATTATAATATGTAATGTAATTTTTTTTTCAAATTCTTCTAGCGTGAAAGGAACTTGAAAACTTTTAGTACTATTTAACTGAGTAAATTAGCATTTTTCCAAAAACTGATTCGTACTGAATTAGCGGAATTAACTCTCCAAAAGAATCAAATCAACTGAATGGCCATTCTGAATTAAAGAGCTTTTCTTCGTAATTCTATTTTGAATTCTTGTTGAATTGACACTTGGTGGATTTATAAATCATGATTTCTGTAAAGAATTGCTGAATGCGTAAATTGAAGTTAAATTCTTCAACGATGAAAAGAATTTCAAGTACTGAATGAAGAAAAACTATGATTTCAAAGAGCAAAAGATTTAATTCTTTAACAGCCCTGATTCATACAAGGTGGTAAGTTTTTTCTAAAATAAAAATGAATTGTGTGAAAATGCTTACTCCCAAATTTACTAAAATTTTTGTTTGTGTGTTCTCTTATACTAGTTTTGTACAGACAGACACAAAATTGACAATTCTGAGCATTTGAGAATTTTCGACCATTATTACCTTCACGATCTCTATCATTACCACTACTATTGTCATTATCGCTACCCTTAGCACTCACACTGCCACTATAAATATGACTATGCTTATCACTATCATTATCACTATCACTATCACTATCACTATCGCTATCACAATCACTATCACTATCGGTATCAATACCACTATCACTACCACTTTCACTATCACTATCGATATCACTGTCACTATTTATATCACTATCATAACCACTATCACTATCACTATCTTTATCACTATCACTATCTTTATCACTATCACTATCACTGTCACTATTTCTATCACTATCACAACCACTATCACTATCTCTTTCCGTGTTCCTTTGCATTTTTCCTTTCCTTCCTCTTTCCCTTTCCCTTTCGCTTTCCCTTTACTTTCCCTTTTCCTTTATTTTCCCCCTTCTCTTTCCCCTTTCCGTTTTCCTTTTCCTTTCCCATCTCTTTACTCTTCTAATTCTCTTTCACCTTCCCCTTTCGTCTTTTTGCCTTCATTCCCCCCAATTCTTTTTTCTATTTTTCACTGCCTTACGCGAAATTTTCCCATACACTGAACAAATTTGTTGGCTCTATGCACATGGACCACCCTTTACAATCTTTTTCTCCACTGCGATTTTGTGAGTACTGTTGTGTGCGCGTTAATGGCGCTTTGTTAGCAGTGACACAAATTCTCTACTTGAATGCCAGTACGTACAGGATGTGACAGCGTGAGAAGGGCGTAATTAAATGTGTGCCCACAATCTCATACAAACAAACATAGTATAAACGCAGCTTGCATACGCTCTTACGTACTTGAGGAAGGCGCTTTTTACAGCCAGACATGACAAATTTGCACCGAATGTGTGTCAAAGGAAAACCATGCGCAAATAAATTATTATTAACTGTCAACTGAAACTTTCATTTTCCTGTTGATGCATGCAACACGATGCAGTTTGTGTATGTTTTGTTGTGAGAGTGCGAGAGCAACAGTAGCATGGGTGCGGGTATGCGAGGAAACGGTAGCGGATAGCGCATATGCCATGCAAACTCATAACTCGTCGGCACGTAACTCTGTGAAGTATAGCAACAAAAGGCAATCAAGCGACCGAGCGCAATAAATCTAAACCAACAACAAAAACAGAAACACATGGTAACAACAAATTTTATTTGATTAATGACATTAAAACTGAACGAACATAGAAAACTCATACGAACTCGTTCAACGAAATCCAAGTAAAGTGATGCGATACGGGTTAACGGGTAATAAAAAGGAAATATGTTGCAATTGGAAATATTTGCATAGCAAGTTCCAATATGTATTATTACACGAAATATCCTTCAAATTTGTAACATCGCCAAAATCCTGCTTTAGGGCCAAAAAAACCGTTTTTCAGAGTTTTCATTGAAAAAAAAAAAATTATTAAAAATCAAACTTGTAACCGATTTTGAAATTCTCAGAGGTTTTGGGTGAAAAATTGTTGACACTTTCGAAATATGTAAAGTCTTTTGTTCATTTTAAAAGGTTATGACATGTTTTTCACGCGAGAAATTGAATTTTTTGAAACTTTTTTCGGTTTTTCCGGTTTTGACGCCATTTTTTCCACTAATTGACAATGAATGAACCTTATTGGGTATGTGTCATCGAGAGGTATTCATTACTTAATTATATCAGTTTTTTTTTTTTTTTGGAAAGGACTTCAAGTTTTCAAGATATGTAGCATAATCCAAAATCAAATTTTTTGGTCTCAAATCACCCAAATCACCCGAGAGACATGGAAAATCATATTTTAGGGATCAAAATAAGATACTTTGCCGAAGGAAGCATACCTCTAAAACCAATTCTGATGTCCCGACGTTTTAGTTTTGACTTTGAGCTCCGAAGTTTGATGTCGATCGGTCGAACTGCTATTTAGGCCGAGAAACAACAAAACTCCCGTGTAAATCAGCCGTGGGTCGTATAGTTGCACAGTGGGGTGCTTTGTCAATTTAGGCACACAGAATAATTTTTTTCAACAAGAACCATGTTAAACTTACAAGAAATATCCTGTTAAATTTGCATGAAATAATGGGGCAGATGGTGCTGTTTTAACAGAAGGACATGATGTTTTAAAAGAAACTCGTGTAAATTTAACACGAAGTCGTGTTAATTTAACAGATAGTCATGTGAAATTAACATGAAGTCAAGTTTTTCAACATGAGTTTCATGTTAATTTTCCACGAGGCCTTGGCAGCCATGTCACTGTTGATAGTTACAAATTTGAAACTGTGAGGGACTTCGCCTATTTGGGAACCAGTATTAACACCGAAAATAATATCAGTCTAGAAATCTAACGGAGAATCACTCTTGCCAACAAGTGCTACTTTGGACTGAGTACATAAGTCTCTCTTCATACCTGTCCTGATGCATGGCTCAGATTCATGGACAATGTCAAAAGAAGATGAGATGGCCCTTGGAGTATTTGAGAGAAAAGTTCTCCGGAAGATTTATGGTTCTTCCCGTGATGCCAACAGCGAGTATCGAAGGAAATTTAACGATGAGCTATACGAGCTTTACGCAGATCTGACCTTAGTCCAGCGAATTAAAGCCCAAAGGCTCCGCTGGCTGGGTCATGCTATGCGAATGGACAAAGAAGCTCCACCACAGAAGGTTTTCCTATCGTCACCTGAATTCGACAGCAGAGGAAGGGGTAGGCCTCGACTGAGATGGAAACAACAGGTAGAGGATGACTTGAACTCCTTTGGGGTTTCTAATTCGCGTCAGTTATCGCTAAATAAAAAAGAATGACTGGCGTACTTTGATAGGCAACGGCAAAATCGCTTAGGCGGTTAAGCGCCAAAAAATGATGATGATGTTAGTTAAACACGAAGTGGAGTTATTCAGCATAAGCTGCATGTTAAACTAACAAGAGCGATAGTGTTAAAAAATGCTAATCTAAAAAAGTATTGATTTTGAATGAACATTTTTCTTTGTGGGTGCCAACTCAGTTTTAAAAATATTGATTAATTTTGTTTTTATAATTTTTTTTTTTTTTCATTTTTGTTTCAATTTTACTTTTTTATTTAAATTTGTTTTTATTTTATTTTATTTCTTCTATATTATTTTATTTTATTTTATTTTATTTTATTTTATTTTATTTTATTTTATTTTATTTTATTTTATTTTATTTTATTTTATTTTATTTTATTTTATTTTATTTTATTTTATTTTATTTTATTTTATTTTATTTTATTTTATTTTATTTTATTTTATTTTATTTTATTTTATTTTATTTTATTTTATTTTATTTTATTTTATTTTATTTTAATTTATTTTATTTTATTTTATTTTATTTTTTTTTTTTTTTTTTATTTTTTTAATTTTTTTTTATTTTATTTTATTTTATTTTTTTTTTATTTTGTTTTATTTTATTTTTTTTTTTATTTTATTTTATTTTATTTTATTTTATTTTATTTTATTTTATGTTATTTTATTTTATTTTATTTTATTTTATTTTATTTTATTTTATTTTATTTTATTTTATTTTATTTTATTTTATTTTATTTTATTTTATTTTATTTTATTTTATTTTATTTTATTTTATTTTATTTTATTTTATTTTATTTTATTTTATTTTATTTTATTTTATTTTATTTTATTTTATTTTATTTTATTTTATTTTATTTTATTTTATTTTATTTTATTTTATTTTATTTTATTTTATTTTATTTTATTTTATTTTATTTTATTTTATTTTATTTTATTTTATTTTTTTTATTTTGTTTTATTTTATTTTATTTTATTTTATTTTATTTTATTTTATTTTATTTTATTTTATTTTATTTTATTTTATTTTATTTTATTTTATTTTATTTTATTTTATTTTATTTTATTTTATTTTATTTTATTTTATTTTATTTTATTTTATTTTATTTTATTTTATTTTATTTTATTTTATTTTATTTTATTTTATTTTATTTTATTTTATTTTATTTTATTTTATTTTATTTTATTTTATTTTATTTTATTTTATTTTATTTTATTTTATTTTATTTTATTTTATTTTATTTTATTTTATTTTATTTTATTTTATTTTATTTTATTTTATTTTATTTTATTTTATTTTATTTTATTTTATTTTATTTTATTTTATTTTATTTTATTTTATTTTATTTTATTTTATTTTATTTTATTTTATTTTATTTTATTTTATTTTATTTTATTTTATTTTATTTTATTTTATTTTATTTTATTTTATTTTATTTTATTTTATTTTATTTTATTTTATTTTATTTTATTTTATTTTATTTTATTTTATTTTATTTTATTTTATTTATATTTTTTTACGTCCTTGCCTTTCTTTTCCATTTCAACTCATTTCAGTCGTATTTTTTTTATTTTTTTATTCCTTATCAAAGCAAATACATTTATTCTCACAATTTTGTTTCATTACACTTAGGGCATAAATTTAAATAAGGCGTCGACGCTTTATTTATTTTATTATATTTCATTTCCTTATACTTCTTTTAAACTCAAAATGCCATTAGCTATTTTCTTACGTGCCGTGTGCGCTGCAAATCATCATCTTCATCATACAAAGTGAAGAAACACAAAAAAATTGTGTCTGTGTCTGCACTTTGCGGTGCTTCAGTCTTATCAGCAACAAGAATGCCCTGCGGCCATCTTGCAATTACATTTGTTCAGCCTCGACATTTCTTATCCAGCATTCATCCTATGCTTTGTTCCTCATTTCTTTTAATCTGCGAAGAATATTTGCTCGTTAGGGGCGGGATTTCGTTGTAGGGGAAGGGTCACACAAATTGCTAAATAAATACTTAAACTGCAACCATGATGACAATTTATTTAATTTCAGTTGATGCTTGTGGCAAAGAAACACATCTTAACAAAGTTGTAGATGAACTCACACATACATACATGTATGAACATTTTCCTTATTTTTATACAGAATTAAAGTAAATTTATCTGCATAAGCAGGTAAATCTGCTTCGTTTTTAGGTAATAAAAATACCAAAAAAAACTTGTATACCCATTTTACCACTACCGATCTCTGAAAAAACTACCATCTGGAGAGAAAACCTAGGGTGACCCGAAAACTCTGACTTCAGTTTCGGATTTAGCACATACAAAAGCTTTAGAACCCGATGAGAAACCATCTCGGATTTTTTGGCTTTTGTACAGTGTAATGAGATACCCAAATACCAAAACGCACTACCTTTGCTGAAATTAAAAATAAACTGCCCTCTTCTTGCCAAGGCTTCGAATAAAGCCGTTATCTTCTGATCACGACCAAGGAAAGCGCCTTAAGGTATGGACACATTACCATACCACTGCCATACTATTACCATTCTGGTCACCTAACCAATTCTAGCTTACCAAAAGACAGTTCTAAAAATATGATTTGTAATATGCATACCCATGTAAATGTAGCTCTCCCTCAATTACATGTATTACTTGATTGAAATTGATTTTTGTTGGATTTATTTACGATTACGACCGTATTTTCTTTATTCGGTAAAATTAATTTTGTGTGGAATTTGCCATGTCCCCTCTTCCCATAACTCGAACTTATTTTGTGAGAGTGGTATTGATATCGTATATCTCCATACCAATTCCCAGGTAGCTGCCATTTTTAGAGATATATGAGCCTTGAAAAGTAAGTATATACAGGAGATGCCACGCCCATAGCCGCCACATATATTGTGAGTATGGGCGTTCACCTTCATACCAATTTGAATGGTCCCACTTTACCGCACATAGAGATATGAGCTGAAAGGATTAAGTTTGTATTAGAACTGCCACGCTTTTTTGCGATTACTCTAGCCTATTTCTCTGAGAATTGTATTAATAAAGTTTACGTCCTAATCAATTTTTAGGTCCCTGCCATGAACCCTTTTGTAGGAATTATGCTTAAAAATTGAGTATTTATGGGAGTTTCCATGACCCCTTTTCCCGCAGCTCAAATATTTCGTGAGGATAGTAGTGATATCGTATATCTCCTTACAAATTTTCAGGTCCCTACCATGAGCCCTTTTAAAGATATTCATCATTAAAAGCTAAGTTTTCCTAAAAAAATTGTCACATGTGTTCCACATTAAGGCAATACTCGGAACCCGTTTTGCATCGAACTAAAAATCACACCTTGTTAAAACCCTCATCAATATCTTTCATTTGGTATCCATATTGTCAAAACACTTTCGGGTCCCACCTTGTCCACATTTTGGTCGATATTTCCGAAACGAGCTCGTGCACCAACCAACACTTTCTCGACCTACACTTGGTCCAAATTTTGGTCGATATTTAGGAAAGGGGTTCGTACATTGGACTTAAAATCCCTCTCTGTTAAGAGCCCCACAAACGCCTTTTATTTGATATCCATATCGTACAAACATCTTCTAAGTAATACCTGGTCCACATTTAAGTCAACTTGTCGGAGCCGCGTTCGCATATGAAACTAAGAACCTCACCCTGTTAAAACCCTAATCAATGCCTTTGTTTATACCCATATAGCAGAATATAGGTTAAAGTTCCCGTCAATACCTTTCATTTGGTACCCATATTTTCCATCCAGGGTAACAACTGGCCCCATTTTTAGCCGTTATCTCGAAAACGGGTTTCCATATGGGATCAAAAACCATCCTCTTCTTAAACTCTAATGTTTGATACCCATATCGTATGAACAATAGCCAGGGTGACACCTGGTCCACATTTTGATCGATATTTGCCAAACGGGTTCGGACATGGGATTTAGAACCATTCCCTGGTAAAACACTCAGATTAACACACAGATATTGTCCAAAAACTTTCTAGGGTCAGACCTGGTTCACATTTTGGTCGATATCTCGGAAACGGGTTCCTTCATGGGATTTGAAACAAATTCTCCTTAAAACTATAATTAACACCTGTTTAAGCGACATAACATGGTTTCGTTTATTTCATCTGCATTACATATTATTGTAATTCGCAGATAATTTATGGAATATTCGGAATACATAGCTTATAGTCGCAGTCACAAAACGTGGTTTTTCACAAGCAAAATGGGGTAAGCCTATAGCCGCCAATGCCTCAGAGCCCAAGTGCTCACCACCAACAATTTTGAGGGGTTTTCTAAGGAAGTGAGAATAGCCAACGATGCATTCTCAGAGCCAAAGTGCTCGCCCCAATTAATACATACAGAGTGTCACTACCAAAACACAGTCCATGAGACTTGATGGAATATAAAAATAATAAATTAAATAAAATTAAAAAGACTTTGGTTGAGGTGGGATTCGAACCGGCAACCCCGGCCAACTCCTTCAACCATATAATATAACAACAACAATAATAATAAAACTGTTCGCCGCCCACCATTTAAGTCCAGCTTATATAACACCTTTCATTTGATACCCATATCTCCTTCTAGGATCACAGCTGGTCCACATTGGGCCTCAAGACCGTTATCACCTAGGGATATGAAATATAGTTTAAAAGGTATTCTCATATCCCTCAAATTATCATACAAAATTTCATAAAAATCGACCAAGCCGTTTAGAAGATTTAAGCAGTGGAACATCGTGACACAAGATTTTTATATATTCAATATTCATTTGTTTGAGAGTTATTGGGTAGTACTGATAGATGCATTACAACAAAAAAGTTCTAATCTTTGAAGTCAACCGACTTTAATTGGACTGGTACATTTTTTATTTAAATATCCGTTTTCACTGTCATTTTTATTTTATTGCTGATTGTGATTTATTATAAATAATTTTATGCTGAAGTAGCATTTGCTTCTTCTTTTGCTTCGATGGTAAGCGTATTGTCAATGAAATTACGGTCAACTTAAAATACTATAAATCAGTTTACAGCCACAATCGTATCTTGTGACTGTGCGTACAAATGTAAATAAAATACTTGACATCGCATACAAATTGTAAGCAAATTCGATTTAAGCGCCATTCGAGCAAGAAAGACCCAACAGAATCAATCATTTTAATTGTAAAGTCGACCAGCAGCCAAGTAAGTGGAACACAAACATCGCCGATCAGCATTCACATTTCATTCAGGCCAGCTTCAAAACGACAAAAAAACAACAGCAAAATCATTCACAACAACACCATCCTTTCTCTCATAACTCTGCATAACATTAAGAACGACAAGTAACAACATGTCAACCGGCGCGTAGCACAAAGCATGGCCGCGAGCAAAACAGAATATGCAGATCCTTTTTGTAAAATGTTTGTCGTTTCCACGTGATATACATATACATACATACATATGTACATACATAAATAGAACAATAATATTGCAACAAGCAATAATAATAAAAGTAGTATTGTCAGCCATAAGCAAAATGTTGATGAGCGAAGCAAACTAAAAGAACAAAAAAAGATGATAAACATTTTTTTAAAGACAACCTTTATATAAATGCCGTCAAATACCGCAGTAAATTTGTTCTTAAACAAAGACATGGTTTCGATGTTTTTGGTTTTGAAATTTTTGTCATACCAATTGTAATAAATTTTTGAGATTTGAAAATATAAAGACTTTAAATGTTTTTTTGATATCCGAACTTCCATTTAGGCTGTAAGTAATTTTTTTCCTTAAGCGGGCTATCCACCTGCCAAGAAATGCCTCAAGAAAAAACGAGCATATATTTCTAGTGCCTGGTCAAGAAATTTTGACGTTTGCCAAATTTTCCTTTTTCTGGCAAATTACTCTTATAAAAATGCACAAAATATGTTTAGCGAAATATGTACTCACCTTTGCCGTGGATCTGCACCTTTACCTCAAGAAATATATGAAGACATGCATGGATGAAGGGGGTATGTCGCATTTTGAGTGAAACGAGAAAATTGACTTTAAAGTTTTGCTTAAACATATGAGGTTTTTTCAAATCTTTATGGAAAACTGACAAAAAATTATGCAAAGCCATAAAAGACGTTGCATAATATGCAATAAAAAGCATAAGTTTATGTTTAGTACTTTATATTGAAAAAAACGGAACATACCCCCTTCTTAAACAATTCATATTGAAAAGTTGTGTACATACCCCCTTCATCCATGAATTATCTTCTACAATTTTCACGATAACCAAGTTCTGATAAGACAGAAATATAGATATGCATAAAAACTATTCACCAATGCCAAAAACAGAAAATGAGTGAGAATGCGACATACCACCTTCATCCATGCATGTCTTCATATACGAGCTTATTTATTTCTTGAGGTAAGCCGGCGTTGCCAACTGTGGAAAAGTGCTGTATTTTTTCTTATGAACTGAGTATTGGCTCAAGAAAATTTGACGTGTGAAAACGTTTCTTGACCATTTCTTGAGCGTTTTTCTATATTTAGTTTGACATTTCTTGGCAGGTGGGTAGCCCGCTATAGTTTGGTGCGACTGCATTTTAACCAGGTTCTGAGAAATGTGTCAAGTTTCAAGCCTCTAGCTAACCGGTAAGCTACTCAAAAACCGATCGCAAGATTACCCTTGTGTTTCAAGATTTTCAATTATATCGACCAACAAACAGGGTACCTTTTGGAATTTTGATTTTTACAAATTGTATTGTCACCGTTTCCTCAACTAAGGGTCTCTTATGTATGACGAATGTTAGCTCAGACGAACAATTCGTCTGCTTCCAAAATCGCATTTTCTTTCATTTTTGTTTTTTGTGTCAAAGAAAAGTCGAAAATATTTAAAAAAAAATCTATGGAGTGAATGAAAATGATTGATAATGCGATGGCTACGATGATATTGTGAGCAGACGAATCGTTCGTCTGAGCCATACATAATGAGGTCCTAAATGGTTCGTTTCAAGTTCCCAAGTTGCCAGGAAGTTAGTCAAAAGTCGATCGCAATATTCCCAACTTCATTGTTTTCGAAATATCTCGATCCGTGCGCCTCCTACCGGAATTTGTTTGATAAGGGATTGCATTGTCACCGGGTTCTGACAAATGTGTCAAGTTTCAAGTCTCTAGCTAACCTGGAAGTTACTCAAAAATCGATCGCAAGATTCCCCGGTGATTTAAATTTTTTTAAAGATTTGCAATTATATCGATCAGCGTGAAACCTATCGGAATTTTGAAATTTACAAAATGTACTGTAACTGTGCTCTCAATTTAATTCCAAGTTTTAAGTTCCTAGGAAGTTAGTCAAAAGTCGATTGCAAGATACCCAACTTCAAATGAATTTTCGAAATAGCTCGATTCGTGCGCCACCTACCGGAATTTTTTTGATGAGGTATTGCATTGTCACCGGATTTTGGTAAATGTGTCGAGTTTCAAGTCTCTTGCTTACCGGGAAGTTACTTAAAAATCGATCGCAAGATAGTCTTCAGCTTTTCAAGAATTTAGAATTATCTCGATCAGCGCACCATCTAGCGGAATTTCTTGTACAACAAGTAGTATTGTCTTTAATTGTTTTTATATATATGCCAAGTTTCAATAATCTAGCTTACCGAAAGTTACTTAAACATGCGTCGCAAGTTTTCAATTTTTAAATGAATTTACCGAATATCTCGATCCGTGCCCCACCTAGCGGATACTTTTTTCATTTACATTGCACTGTCACGGAGCTCTGAACTATGTTTCAAGTTTCAATCAATGGGAAGGTACCTACAAGACTTTTGCAAGATTCCGAAATTTTGTATGGAAATGATGGTGCAAACAAGAAAGCGACTTAATATAAAGGTTTTAAAAAAGCGAAACTCATGTAATACATGCCACAGCTATGTGTGTATGTAAGTAGAACCACAACAACAATGTAAGCTCTAAAAAATGTCAAAGGCATATAACGATTGAAGGGATTTAATTTAAGCTTGTTAGCCGCCCACAAAACCAAAGAGGCAATTTCTATAGCAACAATGTGGATCGGATTTTTGTAATCACGTTATCAAATTCTAATGAATATTAACATATTTGAATTATACTGCAGAGCGGCACTGCGACGGCTGACAGGAAGACCCTATTTCATAATATTTAAAAAAAAAAATCCCTTAGGAACTTTCTTAGATAAAAATGTATTGATGATTTGGATGAAATTTTGGAATACCGATAGTATGGTTGATTCTAAGACTATCCACATGGGAGTTGCTACCTGGGGCGGTTTACAGGGTTGCCACCTATCTCATTTTGTTTTAATTTTTAAGCAAAATATGCCAATATGGGTATCAAATAAAAGGTATTTTTAGCGGCATGCCAACTTAAATATTTTCAAGTGGGCTTGCCACGTAGGGTTGCCACCTTACCGCAGTATATTTGTATATCCGGACTATTTCGGGAACCGCTTGACCAATTTGGATGAAATTTGGCATGATATTATTGATTCTATGACTATTCACTTGGGGGTTGCCACTTAGGGGGGGGGGGTTTACAGGAATGCCACCTATCTCGATTTTTTTTAAATTATGGAGTTAGATATGCCAATATGGGTATCAAATTAACGGTATTTTCGCCGACATACCAACTAAAATATTTTGAAGTAGGGTAGCCAAGGGTTACCACTTTACCTTATTGTATTTGTATTGTTTATTTTTTGGATTATATTTGGATTATTTTAGGATCATTTTGGGATCATTTAGGGGTCACATTGGAATAATTTTGGGGCTATTTTGAGATCACTTCGAGTTAAATTTGGGACAATTTTGGAGGTAATTTTCTTATCATTTGGAAAAATTTTGGGATCATTTTGGGATAATATTTGGGTCATTTTGGAAAAATTTGAAGGTCTTTTTGGGGTCGTTTTGGGATTATTTTTGGGTCATTTCGGGATCATTTTGGGTAAGTAAAGTTAGCGCTAAATTGATAGCACCGAGCAAGCTCGGTCACCCAGGTACTTATTATTATTATAAGGCTAAGGCCGCGACCATCTACACGATTTATTGTTTAAAGTAGTTACACCCGTTTAGTTAAACGTAGCAAGGGTGTTGCAATGCATTGAGCTGTCTTTTGCTTACTTGCCAGAAGCATGCAAGTTTATTGCTCTCGAAAAATTTTACATTTTAGTTTTTAACATAAATATGTTTTTGCAAGTTATATTCTCTTTCTCCCAAATTTCCAAGTAAATTTTTTAAAATTTTCGTTGTGCCAGAAATACGAATGTGTAGCAAAACTGTTACGTATACGCCATGGTGTTCTTTGTAGATTGCAACACATTCGTGCTTCTGACACAACGAAAATTTTAAAAATTTTATAATTAAATTTTTAGACATTTTTGTTGTGCCAGAAAAATTAATGTGTAGCACATTCCCGATTGGACTACACATTCGTGAAAATGGCATAGCAAATTTTCGTCTTATAGCAACAGAAAGCATAGCAGAACTAACTTCTGAAATCAAGGGTACCCCCTATAAGTTGACATCACAAAACCTTCGATATGTCAGTTCGATAAAAAGGTGGACCATTATACCACTTGTGTTTTGAGTGGATCAACTATAAGTTATTGAAAATAAGCGAGGAGAACAAACAAGACCAAGTACAAATAAGTCATACATACATGTCTTGTCCCCAATATCTATGTATAACTGTGCACTCACTCTTCAGTTTTTTATTTTTTTTAAATTAAAGAAAAAAACCAAGATAATCCTTAAACGCTTAAAACGTTTCTATGCACTCATTCTTTTGTGTTACACGACACAAATTGTTATGCATTTTATTTTTTTACAATTATTTAAAGTAAATATAAGAGCGTTTGAGCGTTGAGGCATGCAAGCGTGTGTTACTTTTTGTTTTACAAATGCAAATGCTTGTAAGTGGGCAGAGCATACTTATGTAGGATTGCTACAAACTAGGGAATGGGGATGTGTATGTGTGTGTTTTGTTGCAATGTTTGCATTTTTACATGATCCTCTCAGTCCAGCTAGATGTACAGGCGACGCCGCTTTATCCTCAACCGATTTGACCACCAATGCAAAAGCGTTACGTTTCTTTAACAATTTTATTTCTTTCAAGCAAAGTTGTTGGTTAATAGAAAGACAAGCGGGACAACGAGTAGAATGAGCGGGTTGAGCGTGAGCATGAGCGATTTTTGCAGTTTTTTTCTCTCGTTAGCAAAAGCAGATTTCATAGTATTTTTTTTTCTGTTGCTCCATTTTAAACAAACTGGCATTAAGGGCAGGGGACATGTACAAATACATACATGTATGCTTATGTAAGTATGCAAATACACCTGCAGTCTTGTTGCCTTTTTTTCTTTCAAGTATTTACATCTCGTTTTACGGTTAAATCCATATCGGTTACATGCTGTTGTGTTATTCCTTTACTTGAACATTCATACACACAATTTGAAGTGGGCTGTAGTTGGAAATATTGAAATAAAAATTATTGAAATAAAAATAAAGAGATACGGTTACGGTTAAGGTTACGGTTAAGGTTACGGTTAAGGTTACGGTTAAGGTTACGGTTGAGGTTACGGTTAAGGTTACGGTTAAGGTTACGGTTAAGGTTACGGTTAAGGTTACGGTTAAGGTTACGGTTAAGGTTACGGTTAAGGTTACGGTTAAGGTTACAGTTAAGGTTACGGTTAAGGTTACGGTTAAGGTTACGGTTAAGGTTACGGTTAAGGTTACGGTTAAGGTTACGGTTAAGGTTACGGTTAAGGTTACGGTTAATGTTACGGTTAAGGTTACGGTTAAGGTTACGGTTAAGGTTACGGTTTAGGTTACGGTTACGGTTAAGGTTACGGTTAAGGTTACGGTTAAGGTTACGGTTAAGGTTACGGTTAAGGTTACGGTTAAGGTTACGGTTAAGGTTACGGTTAAGGTTACGGTTAAGGTTACGGTTAAGGTTACGGTTAAGGTAACGGTTAAGGTTACGGTTAATGTTACGGTTAATGTTACGGTTAAGGTTACGGTTAAGGTTACGGTTAAGGTTACGGTTAAGGTAACGGTTAAGGTAAGGGTTAAGTTATAAATTACGGTTACGCTAATAGTTACAGATACCGCAAAGGTACCTAAATGTTGCGGTCACGGTTAAACTTAAGGAAATCTACATTCAATTTAATCCGTTCTTAATTACCGAGTTGTCGCGGAGTTCAACCCACAGTTACAACACTTCACTAAGCTGAGAGACCGAAAGTGTGCTATATATGTATGTATGGACATAGTGAAAGGTCCAGCTAGGTGGGTGCATAGGTACATGCATGTTTCGATGTATTTGTGGATAGAATGAACCTATAAATGAAATCGCTGAGGTAAATGTGTCAGCCTCAAAAGCTAGGGGTATGAACAAAAATAGCCCAACAAAATGCAAAAGTATCAAGCCAGCAAACACAGAAACACACTAAAAGGATTTGCACATTTGCACATACTCAGAAATCAGGCGAAAAAAAATTGAAAGCTGTTCTTGTTATAGTTTTTCTCCCTTTTTTCCTGCATGTATGTATATGAGAAAATTGTACTGACCTGCACAGCCACAGCAACAAAATCAGAAAGCAAATTTGTTTTGATTTTTTATATAACTTTTTTTATTTCTTTTTGTTCGTTTGCTCTGCTTTCTACCCTCGGCATTTAAGCAAATTAAATAAATGAAGATTTCCTTTGATTCCTCTTAACCAGTCAGACCGATACGAATTTTAAAAGCTTAGCAAAATGTTATTTGCTTGACTTCTTTCATCATTTGTTTACAAAAGAGTTATCAAACGTTTGCTTTTTGATTTGTTTTAATTTGGAATTTTAATGAAGGAGTTTGCTGATTTGAATTCTTTTTGCCTCAAGGACAAAATTGTTCGCTGATTTTTAATTTGTGAAATTTATATGGCAAAATTAATAAGCAAAACCTCCATTGTTTAAACTCTTCGGTAGTACCTTCAGCGATTTTTAAATTAAAATAAAATATTATTATTATTGGTTAGGTATACTGATATGAATATCAATACTAACTGAATAAGCAGCTCATAAAATAAAATAAAATAAAATAAAATAAAATAAAATAAAATAAAATAAAATAAAATAAAATAAAATAAAATAAAATAAAATAAAATAAAATAAAATAAAATAAAATAAAATAAAATAAAATAAAATAAAATAAAATAAAATAAAATAAAATAAAATAAAATAAAATAAAATAAAATAAAATAAAATAAAATAAAATAAAATAAAATAAAATAAAATAAAATAAAACAAAATAAAATAAAATAAAATAAAATAAAATAAAATAAAATAAAATAAAATAAAATAAAATAAAATAAAATAAAATAAATTAAAATAAAAAAAAATAAAATAAAAAAAATAAAATAAAAAAAAAAGAAAATAAAATCAATTAAAATAAAATAAAATAAAATAAAATAAAATAAAATAAAATAAAATAAAATAAAATAAAATAAAATAAAATAAAATAAAATAAAATAAAATAAAATAAAATAAAATAAAATAAAATAAAATAAAATAAAATAAAATAAAATAAAATAAAATAAAATAAAATAAAATAAAATAAAATAAAATAAAATAAAATAAAATAAAATAAAATAAAATAAAATAAAATAAATTAAAATAAAAAAAAAATAAAATAAAAAAATAAAATAAAAAAAAATAAAATAAAATCAATTAAAATAAAATAAAATAAAACAAAATAAAATAAAATAAAATAAAATAAAATAAAATAAAATAAAATAAAATAAAATAAAATAAAATAAAATAAAATAAAATAAAATAAAACAAAATAAAATAAAATAAAATAAAATAAAACAAAATAAAATAAAATAAAATAAAATAAAATAAAATAAAATAAAATAAAATAAAATAAAATAAAATAAAATAAAATAAAATAAAATAAAATAAAATAAAATAAAATAAAATAAAATAAAATAAAATAAAATAAAATAAAATAAAATAAAATAAAATAAAATAAAATAAAATAAAATCAAAAATAAAAAATAAATTAAATTAAATAAAAATAAAAATAAATTAATTAAAAATTTAGTTTTTCCCTGTTGCATTTTTAGAAATATGTGTAACTTGAAATTCAAGATATCCCTTATTTCGATAACTCTGCCGACTTTGAACTTTTCGGCCGATTTCGGATTTATAGACCAATATTTTGACCTCTCTACCTTTGGGCGGAATAACATATTCCGGGTCTACTAGTATTGAGTGAAAAGATTTCTTGTTTACGGAATCTTGTTGTTTCGCATTCAAGATTTTTTATTTCTTTAAGTTTGACAAAGTCTTAAGCTTAAATATTTATAACTATAAATAAAACCAAGGACTGAAACCGAAACCGTAACCGTAACCGATTAAAACCGATTCATTTTTCAAAACCGTAACCGAAACCATTATTTTTATCTAAAAAAGAACGAAACCGAAACCGGAACTTTATTTTAATCGGTTTCATACCTTGAATACAAAAAACGTCTACTCATTTCCAAAGTGTTGCATTAAACTGTGTTTAAACACACTTCAAGTTGCTATAAAAGCGCACTATCTTCCCCCAATGCGAACG
The DNA here is from genome assembly GCA_964058755.1 of Campiglossa producta. Classification (NCBI taxonomy): domain Eukaryota; kingdom Metazoa; phylum Arthropoda; class Insecta; order Diptera; family Tephritidae; genus Campiglossa; species Campiglossa producta. The sequence goes on along the minus strand of CAXKVI010000001.1, from coordinate 30,120,649 downwards.
AGTGGAATATGTAAAATGGGATCTCATTTGTGAGAAGCATAAAAAATGGATAAAGTGCGCGAGAAAGTTGTGAAAAATCACAGCATATTTTTAAATGCTGCTCCCCATCTTACCATGCAGAAGCTTGTGAACAAGTACTCACATTAATATTGTTGTACAAATGAGCCCGGCGGGAAAATTAAAAAAAAAAAAAAAAAAATGATTGTTACTTAAACAACAAACTAGTACAAGTAAGGAAGTTTGAGTTTTGGATGAAACTGCGCAACTAATAACCAGCTGTGGGATTTAGGATATTCTGTTGTTGAAATTGAGTTGGAAGCATCATTTGGTTCAAGTGATGCTCTGAAAACACTTGCTTCGTTTCCTATTGGGTATACAGCAAGCATATCTCTCTAACCGCTTCCAGAAAAATTGTGTCAAGCGGATTTGTATTTGACTGCCGGTTTTTCTCATATTAATCTAATTTTATTTTTATTTATGCGTTTTGTAAAATGCGACCGCTCTTGTTGTATTAAACAAAAGCATGAATAAAAGTAAAATATTTCTCATTAACCATTCATTAGTTGTGAAAATGGAACTACACTCAGACGGCATATATTTAAGAGAAAGAGGTACTTAGTCTACGAGATGTTTTTGTATTTTTAAAAAATGTTTAACTATTCAGTTCTTTATATTTATTAAGACCCTTCAAACTTATGCTCTGCTTTATTCTACAACAGGGTAAAACTAGTGATGCATAAGTGAAATCGTAAATATTATTTTTTGCATGGGAGGTACCACGCCCCCTTTGTCGTTATCCCCAATTGTTATGAAGGTGATAGGGCTCAATATCATACAGCCTCTTAACAAATTTCAGTGGTCTAACCCGAATACTTCCAGAGATACGGACAATGAAAAATTCCATTCGTATGGGAGGTGCCACGCCCCCTACATATATCAAAATATTTTTTAGCCTGTGGCCATCCCTGGAAGATATCCAGTGCGTGTGTAAAATTTGGTTACGATCGGCTTATTCCTTTATGAGCCAAGTGTGTCCATAGGTACATAATTTGAATTTTATATATATAGATTATTTCATCGCTTTTCATTTGAATATTATTTCAATTTTTTATAATTAATTTAACTTAATTTATTTTTTTTAATTTTTTTTTTATATTATTTTATATTATTATGTTTTATTTTATTTTATTTTATTTTTTCATTTTATTTTATTCTATTTTTTGCAGTAAATTTAATTAAAAGCTTTTTATTTAATTCTTTATTTTTTTATTTTATTTTGTTTTATTTTTTTCCATTTTCTTTGTTTTATTTTATTTTATTTTATTTTATTTCACTTAATTTTTATTTTTTTTTATCAAATTATCGCCAGTAAACTACTTTTGTCAAGTAAACTGCTGTCAGTAACTAAAAAACAGCAACGTAAATTACATCAAGCTTTAAATCTTGGACAAAAACTGTCGAAAGCTTAGACGACTGTCGTCCATCACACCTACTTAGCTCGCCTACGGTTGATTTGATTACTATCCAAGTCGATAGCTGTTTTAATTTAAATTGTGATTTTGTATCTGTGGGCTTGATGGACAACCGTGGCACGTGTTCGCAACCATCCAATAGCTAGCCAGCTCATCAGACAGACAGTCATGCAGGTGTATAGACTACCTAACCTGGCAAGGCACGTTGTACCACCTCGTGCTCAACCCACCCTCCAAGTTTAAATAAATTATAGAGTATTAAGTTAAATTGGAAAGTCGACGTAAATGATTTGCCAAAGCACAGTCCAATGAACGCGTAAAGAATGTCGAGTAGACTGACCGTCCATCAAGAAATAATATTACAATACAACATCAGCAATATGAATAACAACAACAACGCAACCCGCTAATAATACAGCAACAAAGTCGATAATTCTCTGCGTAAGTTGACACTGAGGTATTCGGTATACCTATATTCCGTGATACTTGTGTAAGAAATAAAAACAACAAGTTGAGGAAAATATACTGGCATATTTCCAAGTCAATCAAGTAGTCGATTACACTGCCTACCTTAGCAACGCGTACCTATTTCACTTTCTTTATACTTATGTATGTCTTTAGCTGTTCAGCCCAGTAGCAAGTGTTTGTTAATATACCCCATCTAACATAGTCTACAGCTTACATAGTCTACACCTTATTTAACTTGTTCTTACTTTATTTTATTTTTTATTTTTTTTTATTATATTTTTTTTCTATTTTTTTAATTTTATTTTATTTCATTTCATTTCATTTCATTTCATTTCATTTCATTTCATTTCATTTCATTTCATTTCATTTCATTTCATTTCATTTCATTTCATTTCATTTCATTTCATTTTATTTTATTTTATTTTATTTTATTTTATTTTATTTTATTTTATATTATTTTATATTATTTTATTTTATTTTATTTTATTTTATTTTATTTTATGTTATTTTATTTTATTTTATTTTATTTTATTTTATTTTATTTTATTTTATTTTATTTTATTTTATTTTATTTTATTTTATTTTATTTTATTTTATTTTATTTTATTTTATTTTATTTTATTTTATTTTATTTTATTTTATTTTATATTATTTTATATTATTTTATTTTATTTTATTTTATTTTATTTTATTTTATTTTATGTTATTTTATTTTATTTTATTTTATTTTATTTTATTTTATTTTATTTTATTTTATTTTATTTTATTTTATTTTATTTTATTTTATTTTATTTTATTTTATTTTATTTTATTTTATTTTATTTTATTTTATTTTATTTTATTTTATTCTCGTATTTTCTCACTCATTCAAAAGTGAACACGGTGGAACTACTCTCAATTTAAAGGCAACATAAATGTACTGCCAATTCCTTACTTCTTAGTTGAGTATCTGCGTGGCCTGTAAATTTGTGTGTGTTTGTTGCTCAAATTTATTGTCATTAACTTCGATCCAAGTATATAATGTTTCCTTCTTCAGTTGTTGTTGTTAATAATACCGCGGGTGCTGGTTTTGTTGTACAAAGGTAATCAATCATAAGTTACCATTAAATGTATCAGAAATTAGATGTTAAATTTATTGAAAAGTTCTTTAGCCTTTTTACACCCACACACCTCCACGCCAAATACAACATACACACACACACGCAATAAATGTTTGTATGTATAAAATGGTATTTAATTACAAATAAGCGCACATTCGTAGCACACTTACTTAAGTAATTCCGAAAATTTTGTAGGTGTTTCTGTTTTGACTAAACAGCAGTCCGCCCACATATCCTTGATATCTTACACTTGAGATTTCAGTGCGCATTAATTTCGTGTGTTTTAATGATGTACTTAATTAAAGAAGCCTGACGCAGATGAGCTATTACATAGCAACGGTTTTAAGCTCGCGATTATGCTGTTAATTGAAGGTTAAGAAGTCTTGCCACATTTAGCGCATCACATCATTTTCCTTAATTACTATTGGATCATAGTGGCCACATTTAGCTACACAATTTTAAATGGTACTTTTTATCGCGGATGTAACTCAAAGACTCATATTCGGCTAAGTTTCTTTAGACTACTCTTAAGCTTAAGCTAACAAGCCTTCTATAATAAAAAGCTAAACTACAACAGACATATAATCGTTGCTGCAACTCGATCTCCAACACATCGCCGGTTAACTCAAACACTCGGTGAGATATGTGCTTTTGTTACGACAAAACTACATTTTCCATATGGTGAGCCACGGGGCGTATGTAACATTTTCACTCAATCTTTACTACAGCTTTTACAGTACCAATCACAAATTTAAAAACATTTACATTTACAAAAATAATTAAACTAAATGAAATTGAAACGTCTACTAGCTCTTCAAACCCCTAAGCCTCGATCAATATCAATATTGTATGTAGTTTTTCTTTAAAACTCACCTTTAATATGCTGAATGCATCAATTTGAACTTGACCTTTTTTCTCTTACCATTTCAAGGTAGAAATTAATGAAGATATTGAGTGCTTTTTAAATGTATGTATGTATTTTATTACATAGCAAGAAAAGAAGGTCCTGAATGTTCTTAATTATACCATCAAAATTTAACACGCTTTTATTATTAATAAAATTAGGAATGTGATATATACTGGAAGATTTAATAATTTAGGTGTAAAGTTTTAATGTTAGAAATATATAATTATGTACAATATGGAATTATTTTGTGGCAGACGAAGAAGCCAAATTATCTTTAAAGGTTACAATGAACTTATAAAGTGTTATATTCCTTTACAGTCAATTTATTTTTTATTTTTTAGTTAATTTTATAAACCAATAATAAAAGCTTATTTTTAAAAAAGTTTTTTTTTCTTTATTTTTATTTTTTACTTTTTAGTTCGGTTTATCAACAAGAGGCAATAATGTCGCAGCGACATCAATCGGCTGCTAGCAGCAACAGAAACCATAGAATCTTTTACAATAAAGCCGCGTGGTTAATAAAGTTACTTTTGGGATATTGGAATAAAGACTAAACTAAACGATAAATGCAATTTTTGAAATTAAGCTAATTTTTTTATTTACTGTTAGCGAAGCCTGAACGATGATGAAAATTTGCAAAATCCCATCTTAACTGCAAGTTAGTACAATATCAAAAGCAAAATTTCCTGGAATGAAAACTTTCGAATATCTCTACTCGTGCGCCACCTATCGGAATTATTTTTTTGTTATTTTGCGTAAAGGCAGAAAACTAAACGATGATGAAAATTTCAAGATCCTACCTCAACGGGAAGTTCGTTGAAAAACGAATTAATCGACACTGAAAATAGACCTTCGTAATTCTCAAATAAAGCGACTCACGCGCCATCTAGCGGATCCAATTTTTTTTAAACATTTAGAAATTAATTAAGTAACACACACGTAAAATATCAGCCAAATCGGTCCCTAATTACGATTTTGAGTTTTGAAAATATAGCGACCCACGCGCCACCTATCGAATTTTTTTTTTTTATAATATTGCATTGTCATCGGGGTTATACATGGGTGCAGAATTTCAGATCAATCGGACACCGGGAAGTGTATCAAATTTAGCTTGAAAGATTTTCCATATGGCCGGGCCCCGGGACTGACTTTCCTAGTGTTTGGTGGTATCACAACGGGCCTTTTATTACTGGCCTAGGTGTGCCTTTGCGGCAGCCACTTCTACCTACCTACCTAGCTTGAAAGATTTGATTACAGACAGCCGTCAGGTGCAACTAAATAAAAGCTTATAATTAATTAGAACTGCGTTTCAATAATAATTAACTGTTTCCTTTTTTCTTCAATTTAATAATTCAAAATCAGCAGAGCCAACTTTTTATGCATAATTGCTCAAAATAGTGAAGGAATTAGCCGAATGTTGCATTCTTCAGCGCCATCTGCATATCAATAGACAATGCTTATAAGAGTAAAGGAAAGAAGATTGGAATTCGCCGCGTGGTAAGTAAAGGTACTTTTGGAATACACCACGCGGCGAATTCCAATCTTCTTTCTATGGCAATAGGGAAAAACGACTAAACTTGGGTGATGATTGGATTTTTGCAAATAAAGCAATATTTTAGATTTTTTTTGTGTATAATGCATTGTCAGTAAAACCTGATCGATGGTGAAAATTTCAAAACCCCAGCTCAACGGGGAGTTAGTTCAAAATCGAAAGCAAAATCTCTGTAAATTAAATTTTTCAAATATCTCTACCCATGCGCCACCTATCGGAATTATTTTTTTATTATAGTGCATTGGGGTATAAAACTAAGCGATGATGAAAATTTCAAGATCCTACCTCAACGGGAAGTTCGTTGAAAAACGAATTAATCGACACTGAAAACAGACCTTCGTAATTCTCAAATAAAGCGAGTCACGCGCCACCTAGCGGGTCCAATTTTTTTTTAACATTTAGAAATTAATTAAGTAACACACACGTAAAATATCAGCCAAATCGGTCCATAATTACGATTTTGAGTTTTTATTACCGCTATCTCAGCCCCACCTAGCGGAATTTTTTTTTACAAAAATATTTCTTTTCATGGTAGTAATACATGTTACGAATTTCAGCTAAATCGGACGATAAATGCGAATTTTGAAAATATAGCGACCCACACGCCCCACCTATCGACATTTTTTTTTTATAATATTGCATTGTCATCGGGGTTATACATGGGTGCAGAATTTCAGATCAATCGGACACCGGGAAGTGTATCAAATTTAGCTTGCAAGATTTGATAACAGACAGCCGTCAGGTGAAACTAAAAACTAAAAAATAAATAAAAGCTTATAATTAGTAAAAAAAAAGAGACTATCACGCTACACAAAATGTTTACGACAAGATCTAATAATACCCTAAACAGTCTCCACACTCACTTCAAAAACTGAGAAAAGGTCAAAATTTGTCGAGTTTTAAAGTATGCTTCATTTTTATGACTCCTTTAAGGCTTCGTAAAACTTGAAATGAGTCCGAAAATACTCCAGAAAATTGTATAGCATAATCAAATGGTGACTCAAAAAAGTCTCCAAACTTAAGACTCATAAGTTTTGACTCGATTTAATTTTTATCACTACCTTTCGGCTATATACAATTTTAAAACGCGACCAACGAAGTTGTGAAGTTGTAAAACTCTCAATATACATTTACTTTAGAGTTTGGATTAATTTTTATTACTCCCTTCACCCTATTACCAAAAAAAATACTTCAAAAATCCGCACAAAAAGCTCAAAATCTCGTAATACTCCACAAAGTATCCACACTTATTTCAAAGACTGCTAGAGGCTTAAAACTGATCGATTTTGAATACTTCAGAAATCTACACGTTCATTTCAAAGACTCAAAAGAGCTCAAAATTTATTGAGTTTGAGCTATGTTTCATTTTTATGACTCTTTTCAGACTCTTAGAAATAATATCTAATAACGTTAAACGAGCTAAACTTGTATATTTGTATATTTGTATATCCGGTACTATCTCGGGAACAGCTTGACCGATTTGGATGAAATTTGTCATATAGATAGTATGATTGATTCTAAGACTATCCACTTGGGGGGTGTGCAGGGTTGCCACCTATCTCAAACTATGGATTTTTGGGATTGTTTTAGGATTATTTTGGAATTATTTTAGGGTCTTTTAGGAATAATTTTTGGATAATTTCGGGGTCTAATTCGGATCATTTTGGGTACATGTAAGGGTCTTTTTGAGGCCATTTTGAATACTTTTTGGATCATTTTGGGATCATATTTGGGTTGTTTTGGGTTCAATTTTGGATCATTTTGCTAACATTTAATGGTCTTTTTGGGATCATTTTAGGATTATTGAAGTTAGGGGTCACCCAGGTACTACTCTCTAAAAGTGATACAAAAGTAGTGACCAAAAAAGTCTCAAAATCTATTTTAAAGACATCGGATATGGAATCACTTTGACTGATTGTAGAGAGACCCGCATATAATCGCTCGAAAGAAGATCATCAACATGTGAAAAGCTCAGCAAGCCTTTAACTAGCCCTTAATTCAAACTATTTTCCCCCTTTTGGTCATTTGGGATATCTATTTGAACATTTACAAACTGACACACACTAACACATTCAAATAAAATGGGTCAATTAAAATTTTACGTATGACCGCTTCAAATGCATTGCACTACATTGCCATTCAATGTCGACTGTATACTAAGTATTCATTAAATGGCATAGCGAATGAAAAGGAATATAAATGATGAGAGCCAAGAGGGAGTCGAAACGGATGAAGGTGTGGAGCCAAGGTAGTTTGATGCAATGTATATTAACGCAAATTATCCAACTGTAAGTCAACGATTCAATACTCATATAGCTCAAGGTAATTGAATGCATGGCACACGGCAGGTGGATTGCAAAATTGCACGCCAGCAAACGCTAATTGAGTGGAAGAATCAGCCAGGCCTGCATGCATAACATACATACAAACATGGACACTTGCATACAATGTGAATCCAATACGACATGCCAGCGCTACTTATTCACACCTACGTTTAATGCTTTAAGATTATTGTAATCTCAATGCAAGTTTCAATTTTTTTTTTTTGCATGAAGTAAAAATTTAAACTATCGCTTGGAATGTAACGAGTACAACATGTTTGTTTGTATGCCATATTTTATTTATTACATAAAACACAAATACGTAAGTTGGTATGTTAGTGCGCGTTTGCGGTAACTGCGATAAATGCCAACATTTAGCTATACAAATCATTTTGTGCGAAAATCTGTTAAAGAAACGGAAGTTAAACGCAAAATAAATTCAAAGCTAAATGCCGGACAGCAACAGCAACAGAAACAACAAATATTTGCCGCTATTACTATTGTTCGAAAAGCTTTTTATAGCAAACAAAAGCGTACAAATATATTTTGTCAATGAAATTTTTTATTTGTTATTGTTGCAGCTATGTTTCTCATATACCCAACTGACACAAAAGTGACAGAAAACTTAATTTTCTGTTTCACCAATTGAGCGACTTGGATAAGTTGGCACACAGTAACCCGATCAGCTGTTTTGTGCATAGTCGTAATTTTTCTGACGGTTTTCAAGCGGCGCATGCAATTCAAAATGGTGATTTTTGAAGGGACTCCTATTTTTACGAATGTTAGAATGAAACTCAAAACAACAGCTGACCAATTCTAGTGTTTTTTTTCTTGACGTATATGTATTGATCCTGCACTTGATATCCTACACGATATATTGACTTAAGGGCTAAATAAAACTCCCAAGAAAACGGTCAAGAAATTTTTTTTCTTTTTTTGCCCTTCAAGCCAATTTTTACGTTATTTTTATTTGAAAAATTGTATGTATTTAGCTTTGTTTCTTTATAAAATACCTGGATGATCAGGTTCAAGCCAGGAACGATTTTTGAAACATTTCTTGACCCCCTCAAGAAATGCTCAAGAAATGGCAAATAAAACCGTCCTGTCTTAAGTTCGCTCATGTAAAATTCTGTTTAAAGCACATTTTTATAAAGAACCCCCCCCAATAAATAGCCACATAGAAACTTTCAAATAAAAAGACTGGTAAAGAAAAAATAAAAAAAAATTTTTAGGAGGTTGCCAGCTTTAGCTAAAAATAAGTCAGCTGGGAAGTGGGCTAATTTGCGACTTGGATTATTTACATGGGTAAACTGAACAAGTAAAGTCAGTTAAAACCGGTTGACAAAGTCGGGCCTATATGTCTACACATTCGTTAAAAAAAAATATTACGTATACGCCATGTTACCTTTAGGATAATTTTAAGTGAACTGGTATCGCTTGTGGTCGAAAAGTCGACCAATAAAATCTTTAGGGGGTCGTGGGGTCGCTATCCCGGACCCCCCATCCTTAATTTCCTTTCAATCGTTGCATATTTCATTCAAATCGGTCAAACGATTCGCTCACAGCAGGTTCCTAAGGTTTTTCATGTGGCGTATTTATATGTATATAGATTTACATCAAGGGAGGCAAATATGGGCAAACATTATTTTCTGGTAACGATAGAAAGTGTTCCAAACTTTAATTTTACTTTAGTTCAAAGACGTAGCTTGCTGCAGCACACAATCTTTTAGTCTATCCAAAGTATCAAAGATAGCATTTATGAAGAATAATTTTTCTGGCTTTTAATTTATTTATTTTGTAAAAAAAAGACCTCATGTTCCTACTAATGAATTGTTCCAACTTGAACATTTCTTTATAAGAATGGATCACTAAATTTGAAAAATTAGATATAAATGAACTTTTTCCGCTGCTGAATCACTGTGCGCCGTCGTGTAGCGGTAGTTGTGCTCGGCCTATTACAAAAATAACCCGGGTTCAGAATTCTTCGGCAGTACCGGAAAAACCAGTAAGGAAGTCTAATTTGGGGTGAACCGAATATTAAATACCCAGCGGTAAAAATGCCTTAGGAGGACTCACCAAAAAGTTTATACTAGTTTAGCTATTTACCTCACCGAATTACATACATATGTCATTTAATGTGATTTTCGAAGTTTTCCATATCGAAAGTGGGCTTGGTTATCAGTTTAAAAGTTATGACCAGTCGAATTTTCCAAAATGCCTCCCTTAGTGCCATGCCCACATTTAAAAATATATCAAAAATTCAAAATTAAATGACTAGGTAGTTCGTCCTACCAAATTGTGTCGTTTTAGCCATTTCCGTTACCGAGTTTGTTAACTTAGGTAATTTTCGAAATTTCCGATATCGAAAGTGGGCGTAGTCGGGGGGCGATTTTATCCCATTTCATCAGGTATACTCCAAACGATACTAGTACGCTAGGTATAATTACAGTCAGAACAATAGTCCAAGCCTGGCTCCAGCGACTATTTATGCTGGCTGGGTACATACAAAAAATGCTATAACAATACGCGTCTGAACGCGTGCATTGGCACGAAGGTGGTATTTCGCTGTAGTCAATAATAACAACAAATTGCCACATGAACAACAACAAAAGCTTTAAAAGGAATATAACCAGATAAAAATTACATATTGCAAAAATCATAAAAAATGCTGCTGCAATAAAAGGATTTGGAGCGAAAGAATGCTGCCAGTGAAGAGGAAAAAAAATCCAAAAAAAAGAGAAAATAATAAAAGTAAATGAAAGTATAAATTGACAAATAGTGAACAATAGTGGGCGAAAAAAAAGCAAAAACCAAAAGTTTAAAATAAAAAAAGTTCGCCAAATATTAGCGAAAAATAAAATTGTGCTCAGTGAGCGGAAACTTCAGAAATCGCTTGGAAGGCAAAGCGAAATATGTACAGTTACTAAAAAAAATTGGTACTAAATTTAAAATTTGTTAAATTTTTCATAATATAAACACGAACGCATCACGATGTATTGTGAGAAAGTATCAAGTTTGAAAAAGTTGAACACCCTACTGTTCATCGACATTATTCATACATGCATTGTGAACTTGGCGCTAAAAGTGACAAATATATATTCCAAAAGAAAAGAACAAAAAATAACTCCTACAACATTGCTCCTTTGTGCAGCATACAATATTCGGATATCATAAAGAGCAGCAGCAGAAGCAACAATGGCACAATAGTGATGATGCACGGGCACGGATAATACAGGAACTCAATTGATTTTGACAGCACAAAATACACAGACTTGAAAAATAATGCAATGTTTGAGAGCCTCGTGGAATACACACATACATGCATATATATTTGTATTCAGGAGCGGAATTAAATTGAAGGTATTATTCTTAAGTACCTATCGCAATAAGGTAAGCTTTTTAGCAAGTTTACAGTGATTATAAAAGTAAATTTTTGTTGACTCTCTTGCTGACGATCTTGCTAAATATGTATCTTGGCTATACAAACTGAAACAGGCCATTCCAAGAGAGCTCTAACTTTTAACTAGACGAAATCTTTTGGGATCGGTTTTCTTTCTCAGTGGGCCCCTTTACCATGCGCTGCTTTCATAGATTTCTTGATGATGTGGCTCTGCCTAATGCATGACTTGTGCTCACATTTTTACGCTTGTGTTATTTTTAGGAAAATAAATATAATCACACACATGTGTTTGTTGTTGTCACATAAACAATATGACGAGCAGGAAGAAAAACAAAACAAATCAATGAAATGACACAGAAATTCTGTAAAATGTAATCAGCCAAATGTGAAAAATGTTAAAGATGTAAGCAGAGCGATGGAGATGAAAGTCACATAGAAGCAAAGAGAAATGTTCAAGAATTCAAATTCGAAAACAGCAGGAAATGCTGCCAAAATAATCTAAATATGTTTGCCTTCAAGCTTCTAAGGTGTTAGACCTTCTAGCATACAAGTCACTACAGTGTTGTGAGTTCGACTCTCACAATGCCGGGAAGAAAAGTCCATGAAGAGATGTAATTCCAGTATCATCGAAACATATGTCGGCTTGTCTGGTTCCTGCAGCGCGTAGGTAAATTTTTCTCAAAAACACATTTTCAATAATAAGGGGAATTCTCTCGATAATGATACCAGAGAAACCTTCGACGCAAAAATATTATTGCAATAACTCCAAAATTATAACGAAAAAAAAATACAGAAAGGAGTCGGAAATAAATCTAAATGGATCCCAAACAGGTCTTGACTTAACTTGTTCTTTGTTATTTGGGTCCCTTTTGTAATAATTAGGAAAAAAAAAAAGCTTATAATGACAAGTACCACATTCCAATCGAAACTACTTTCAAAGTAACGTAAATCTTCAGCAAAGTAAGCACGAAAACGTTCTCTCCTCCATACATCAGAGTCACTGCTAAAGGCAAGACACACTGCAATCAATCACAGTAATGTCACTTTACGGCCAATTAGATTCTTGTCGCATTGATCGCTGCTAAGAAGTTTAAAAAAGTGAGCGCTGTGTAGCAGAGTTTCAAATAGTGTTTAAAGCAAAAAGTAAATAAGAAGCTTACAATAAGAAACAAACAAAAAAAAAGGCAATCACCAAACTACTAAAAATAAACATATTCGCAATAGAAAGAGAAAATTCAATTTCCAGCGATTGGAGAAAATTTCATAAAAGTATTATATTATATAAAATACAATATGAACAAAGAGGCACAAACGTATAGATAGGTATACACACGAACTAACATAATGAAAATCAAAGAACGAAATTGCAAAACATAATCTTATGCTGGGTGAAAGTGTGTGCGTGAGTTATGTTGCAATGTCACGATAGTGAAGAAAAGTAGTCATGACTACATAGTATGCATAATTTTGTTCAACCCACCCTAATGCAGAGTAATCTAGAACAAAAAATGCGTAAACAGCATGGTATGTGAGATCTCCGAACATAGTGCTGTCGATTTTGAATATCTATTAGATAAAAATAATTTTTATTTTTTGAGTCTCCATGGGATAGTCTGAACTTTAACCCCGCATAAAAGTGGGGATTATGTGAAAAGGGCGCATAACACCTGCTATATGATATTAATACTTATACAACTGGGGATTTTTGAAGAGCAGGCGTGGTAATTTTTCAAGGGTAATTTTTCAAGGGCTCAATAGAATGAAAAGAAAGAGCTGGCGTGGCAACTCTAACATACACTTAACTTTCAAGACTGAATATCTCAAAATATACTTATGACAGGGTCCTGAAAATTTTTACAAAACTATATGATATCATTATTATTCTTCCAGAAAAAAGTTCGAGCTGTCTGAAAATGGGGTGGCACCTCCCTCCCTCTATACATATACATATGTATCAAAAACGAACTCAATAACAATCTATTTTAGGCAGAACGAAGTTTGCCGTCCCAGCTACTACTTCATAAATGCTATCTTTGCTACTAAGGATAGAAAAAAATTGTATGTGCTACACCTTCTAGCTATAATAAGATGAATGTTTAGAATATTTTCTATCGATTTCTAAATAAAATGTTTGCCCATATTTGCCCCCACTGATTTAACGACAAAAATTTCCTGCAAAATTTTTCTGAAAGTGACATGACGTATACGTGACATTATTTTCTTAACGAATGTACAGACATAGAGAAACAAATAATTGGTGCTGCAAAACTGTCTATTGGAATGATTTAAGAGGAATCTCAAGAAGCACGAAATAATGATCAACGAAAGTACAGGTTTGTGTTTTTAATAGGCTGTAAGTTCTGACCCACAAAAACTATATGGAATTGGATCCTGTTGAAAGGGATATGCTAATTTATTAATATCCACAGTCAATACCTTTCATGAGGGCGTTTTTTGAACTGTAATTGAAATTTTCATTAACATTTTTTTATAGGTCCAAAGGAGGTATGTCTGGAGCTCAACTACTGTGGTCCGCTGCATACTTTTAGGCACTGTCGTTTTTTTTCATATTTCTAAAAAGGCGATAGGAATGTTAGATTTCCGACATATGTGCCTCTACTAGGCTCGAAGTAGTCCAAAAAAACTAAACAGAATACCTGAGCTGGATACAAAAAATTTTCAAAAGCTCTACTGTGTTCCGTTTTGAAATTTTTGGAGTATTTACAGACAAGTTTTCAACTACTATTTTCTAGACTAGTTTCTTGCTTCACTGCACGATTTCATACAACACGAAAGAGGTAAACGAGAAAAAAAAGTACTTAAGATAACCGCTTAGTTGACAATCAGCAGCTACGAAACAGCCCAGACAATTTTCAATATCGCACAAGCCACACACGAAACAACAAAAATCAGTATAATATTTTGCCGATTTTTCTCCTTTCCTTTTTAACAACAATAATACTGAAAAAGTAACAAAAAGAATTTTAAATTGAATTCAGTCTCAGCGAGATGAGATGGTGCAGAAGCTTAAGATGCAACGCAACGAAGTGCAAGCAAATATTTTGTTTGTATTAAATGTCATTGTTATTGTTGTTGCAGTATGGAAAATTGAATGAAAATGAAAAATGTTTGTATGTATGGATATAAGAAGGAAAAAATCTGTGAATGTCTTACGTGAGTTAAAAGAAAATAAAATTCAGAAATATGCTAGCGAAAACTCATTCAGCTAATACCATAAAATGCAGCAGCTCGATGAAAAAGAACTGCAAGCTAGCGGTTGTAGCGAGTTATGCAAGCTCTTTTTGAAACAAAACTAATCTTCAACTTAGTCTTATTAGAACACAGCTATAGTGCTAGAGAGGGCGATGGTTTGGAAGCAATAGTTGAAATATTTCTACCTCCTCCGCTAGGTAATAGAACGATTGACCAAGGCTAGTGTCCTATTCGGGTCGATTTGATTGCCATCACCTCAATTCGTTTCCAAAAAATGATCCCACAATTGCTCAATGTAAATAAGCGCAAATGGTTCCTTTTGTATGCAATTTTGTACTCGTACAACATTTGTTTTCGAAAAGCTTACATTTCATCCAATTGAATTAAACCACTTTATTGACTCAGCTGGTATAAAATTAATTATTTAACCATTCACAAACATTAAATATGCATTCTTTTATTGTAACCGAAATCAAATAAATCAATTTGGTTTACTTTCACATGTTATTGCTATCCCACTCCATAACAACTAACCCATAGCCCGTGTAGGATACCAACTTTTGACTCGTTGGGTGTGTATTTTTTGTCAAAGAACTCTTACTTACCGCGTCGAATTAGTTTTTATTTACCTGAACATCGATTTCATGGCGTGCTCATAATTTATATATCCTGTTTTTCTCAATGCTTTCGATTTGTTTGAATTGATTTTTTTTTTTTGCTGATAGGATTTTTTTGCTGTAGCAGCGGCACTGCTGGTAAGTCAAATACAGAGCAATCATAGACAGATGTCTGAGCAGGTATGGGGTGTTTTTTTTTTAATTTTGCCACTCACTGGTTGCAGTGGAGTATAAGATAACTTTCAATAGCAGATATTGGCTGACAAATACTTCGTCCACCACAAAAGCTAATATATCTGACTTTCCACTTCTCTCACTGATCATTATTCTTAAGTTAGCATTCATTCTTCATCATACATCATTCATAGTTCATCATTCTTCATTGATCATACATCATTCTTAATTAAGCATCCGTCATTGATCATACTCCAAGCAGTATTTATCACGCATCATTCATAATTCAGCGTTCTTCGTTCATCATTTATTTATCACTCATTATCCACCAGGTAGTCTTCATCTGTCCCCATTGAACAGACATCACTCAATATTCATTATCCCATATTCACCATCCATCACTCATTATTCATCATTCAGAATTCACCATTAATCAGTCAACATTCATCACTCATTATTCATCTTTCGTCATTCTTCATCATACATCATTCATAGTTTTTCATTCATCATTCATCTCTCACTGATCATCATTCATAATTTAGCATTCATTCATCATCTACATCATTCATAGTTCATCATTCATCATTTTTCAAAGAGTATTCATCGCTCATCCTTCATTATTCAGCGTTCTTCATCCATCATTCCAGCTAGTTTTCATCATTCACCATTTTACATCCATCACTCATCATTCATCATTCAGAATTCATCATACATCAATCATAATACATCATATTCACCATTCGTCAATCAACATCCATCGCCCATTATTCATATTTCGTCAAACAACTTTCATAATTCATAATTCACCAGATTCATATCGCCTCAGAAGAGAACACCCTTTTGTCGATTCATATGTATAAACACACATAAAACGAACGCAATCGCGTGCAACCACGGCGGAAGTAGAGATTTAAAGGCGAGTTCGCAGCCTACGCCTATTGGTTCGTATTTAAAAACCATTGACGATTTGAGATTTTTTTAACGGTTTTTTTTTATAGTATCAACAAAGAGGATGGCTACACCAGCAGGTACGTACGAGAATCAGAGCAAATTACTTACAAAAAACAAAGAGTTTTGGTTGAAGTGCTAAGCGGGAAGTGGTCACACAGACGGATAAAGCTAGTCCGTTTGACATGGAGTAGTGAGTGGGCTTTTAAGTCAAATCATGTGGATAGTGCTCGTATGGGTATTTGTGAAATATTTTCAATTTGTCAATTTGCATTGGCTACAGACGGGTCAAAATGTGTTTGCACAGCAACGTGACATATGGTGCAACGTGACTTACATACGCTCATCAAAGGTGTGCGCTAGCCATGTTGGAGGTGGGTATTTGTTGGAAAGGTATTCTTTTCAGAATTACTATGGAGGTTTTGATTTTTATAAATGTGGATGTATATGTGTGTGTAAGTACGTGTGAGTACCCACCCGGTGTGTTTGGTTCACATGGCTCAACTCGACTGGTTCCATTGATGAATTGCTAAAGTAGAGAATTTTTGTTTGTCGATTTTTGTTTGTCTGTGATTCTTTGTCAATCACAAATCTATCTTTAGTTTGTTCATATTTTTTATCGTCCAACTGTATTTTCAGTGCATTTAAAGAGAGCGTAGTCTTTAATTGTAACAGTTCTTTAATTAGTTTTAGCCAAGTTCCAGTTCTGGATAGGAAGCTAAACTGGAAGGAGAATGTTGTTCAGCGTCAGAAGAAAGCGATACCTCTTTATAAATCGACGTCTCGAAGTTAGACGGAAGAGTTGGACGAGGAGTTTGTTCAAAGGATCCGAACCTTGAGCTCTCCTTCAGACTACCTGATCACTGCAGAGTCTTCCTGGCTGAAGTCTCAGGAATCATAGACGCCGCGGGCACGGCCCGGCACGCGATGAAAGCGGTTAGTTATGCCGTTTGCCGTTTGACGAATGCAAACTAATTCAAAAGGAGCACACACTCCGCCAAGCCAACGAAGCCCAGGGTATCGGATATCCAAACAAACCTGGCCAAAATGGAAAAATAAAAGATATAGAAACATTTACGCCCTAAGAAGGAGGAAATCCACCATATTAATGGGGTTTTTACCGGGCACTACCTTATTGGTGGGCACGCAGCCAGGCTAGGTGTTCCCTACCGACAATGCTGTAGGTGTTGCAAAGCTGATGAGGGGGAAGAAACAGTGAAGCACCTCACCTGCAATTGTCGGGCTTTAAGCGGCTCGAGAATGCGCTTTTTGGGAGTTTCCTTTTTGGATAGCCTATGACAGGACACAAAGCTGCATATAAAAGACTTGTTGCCTTCATCAAGTCATCTAAATGGTTAGAGGAGGAGTAACGGTGTCGGCTTAGGAGTGTCAGTTCAGGGAGTCTGTTATGTGGAGAATCCCGACAACACGGGGATTTTTCGTATGGCCGAGTCTTGGGACTGTCTTTCCTAGTGTTGGGGGTATCACAACAGGCCTTTTAAAATTGGCCTAAGTGTTCCTCTGAGGCTGCCAATTAATCTTAATTAGTGTTTCGCATATATAATTCATAATTTAACGTTCATAATCCTTTATTCATCATTCATAATTAATTTTTCATCATTTCTCATTCAATAAAAATCATCCTTCGTTTATTTATCATTCATCATTAATAAATAATTATTATTTATTTATTATATTTCACTCATTATCACCCACTCATCATTATTATTTTATCCTTCGTCACTTATCATTCATCATTTATCACCATTCATTATTGATCATTACTCATACATAGCTCATGCATCATTTTTAAATCGTCATTTATTAATCTTTAATCATCACTCGTAATCCATTGTTCATCATTCGTTATTCATCATTCATCATTCATTATTCCCCATTGATCATTAAACATTCATCATATGTCTGGGTCATACGTCATTCGTCGTTTATCCTTCTTTATTTATAATCATTACTCCGATGCGATTTTGGCTGTTGGAAGCAACTATCTTTTTTTCATCTCGTTCGAGGCCTCCCCTGGCTTCGCCGAGATGGTAATTATCTTCTCGACCGCCTTAGCAGGAGCAGTTTTTGGTAAGAGCAACTCTCCGATCAAAATATCGGCTGACGATACTAGTATCGCCTGTGATCGAAAATTCGACCAATAAAATCTGGTGGTGGTCGTGAGGGGGTCGTGAGGTCGCTAGACCCTTACCCCCATCCTTAAATTTCGGGGACGCACCTGAAAATATACCGCTTATACCTCATTTTTTTTTTCCTTTCCATCGGTGCATATTTCATTCAAATCGGTCAAGCGGTTCGCTCACAGGAGGTTCCTAAAGTTTTTCATGTTTTATATCTAGATAGATTTACCATGGTTACAAAATAAACCAGGCTTCTGACAGTTTGAAATCTGTAATTCTTAAAAAGATGTTTTTTCTTTGTCACCTATTTATCGGCGAACGTTTTAAAAAAGGTCTACCACTAAAAGGCGCCACTAAGAAAAGAAACGAAATTACGATTACAAACCACCAGAGTCACCCCTTTACCTTCACATCCCTCATATTTTCTTAAGCCCATCATTAATTTTTTTTTTTTTTTTTTTTTCAATTCATTTTCTTTTCAAACCTCAAGTTAAGTAAATATTTGTACAAAGATGCAAGCACCAAAAAAAAACAAAAATATGCATTCATTTCGTAACAAAAACAAAAAGCAAAATAAGCCCTAATTAAATGCGAACATTTGCCAAAGCTCAGCGTTTTACCGTTACACGCTCATATTTCATTTCAATGCTTACTTGTTTCCACTCTGTTTCGTCAATGCGGTATCCTTGAAAACGATGGTTCAACAACCGGAAAAGATGCAAACAATTTTCTAATTTTCACTCCTTTTTTAGGAGCAAAATTTTCGCGTCGTAACTAAAAATGGGAGTTGGCACGGAGTGGAGGTTGTACACATAAATACATAAATATATTCAAGTAGTTGGCAGTAACACATTTCACCGTGCAGCGTTGTCGTACATTTTCATAAAACTCTTTGTCAAATTAATGAGCTCATTAAAATTCGTTTAACAATTACGTTTTTCGCCAATTTTCGCTACAGATTTAAAACAACAAAAATTGTGTAAAAAAAAACTTCCTAGAAGTTGTGAGTTAAGTGCAATAACGATTTTCCGTGCTACCTGCTGTGCTTTGCGGGTCATGAGATATAGCCACAAAGCTTTGTGGGTTTATGGCAGACATGCAAACTTACACTTCACATAAACTGCTTTGAGGCACGTCCAAGCCTCTGCTGCTAAAATACCGAATTTCGCACCATCACCCAACCTTATACACAATTTCGCTGCTTTTAGGGGGCAGTCATGCAAATTGATTGTGACACCAGTATTTTAATTTTATTGCTTTCAGTAAATTAATGAAAAATTTAAGCATTGTGCAAAAGAAAAACAAGGCTCACGTTGGCCAGCTCTATTTTTATCTTCATCTTTATCTTTATCTTTATCTTTATCTTTATCTTTATCTTTATCTTTATCTTTATCTTTATCTTTATCTTTATCTTTATCTTTATCTTTATCTTTATCTTTATCTTTATCTTTATCTTTATCTTTATCTTTATCTTTATCTTTATCTTTATCTTTATCTTTATCTTTATCTTTATCTTTATCTTTATCTTTATCTTTATCTTTATCTTTATCTTTATCTTTATCTTTATCTTTATCTTTATCTTTATCTTTATCTTTATCTTTATCTTTATCTTTATCTTTATCTTTATCTTTATCTTTATCTTTATCTTTATCTTTATCTTTATCTTTATCTTTATCTTTATCTTTATCTTTATCTTTATCTTTATCTTTATCTTTATCTTTATCTTTATCTTTATCTTTATCTTTATCTTTATCTTTATCTTTATCTTTATCTTTATCTTTATCTTTATCTTTATCTTTATCTTTATCTTTATCTTTATCTTTATCTTTATCTTTATCTTTATCTTTATCTTTATCTTTATCTTTATCTTTATCTTTATCTTTATCTTTATCTTTATCTTTATCTTTATCTTTATCTTTATCTTTATCTTTATCTTTATCTTTATCTTTATCTTTATCTTTATCTTTATCTTTATCTTTATCTTTATCTTTATCTTTATCTTTATCTTTATCTTTATCTTTATCTTTATCTTTATCTTTATCTTTATCTTTATCTTTATCTTTATCTTTATCTTTATCTTTATCTTTATCTTTATCTTTATCTTTATCTTTATCTTTATCTTTATCTTTATCTTTATCTTTATCTTTATCTTTATCTTTATCTTTATCTTTATCTTTATCTTTATCTTTATCTTTATCTTTATCTTTATCTTTATCTTTATCTTTATCTTTATCTTTATCTTTATCTTTATCTTTATCTTTATCTTTATCTTTATCTTTATCTTTATCTTTATCTTTATCTTTATCTTTATCTTTATCTTTATCTTTATCTTTATCTTTATCTTTATCTTTATCTTTATCTTTATCTTTATCTTTATCTTTATCTTTATCTTTATCTTTATCTTTATCTTTATCTTTATCTTTATCTTTATCTTTATCTTTATCTTTATCTTTATCTTTATCTTTATCTTTATCTTTATCTTTATCTTTATCTTTATCTTTATCTTTATCTTTATCTTTATCTTTATCTTTATCTTTATCTTTATCTTTATCTTTATCTTTATCTTTATCTTTATCTTTATCTTTATCTTTATCTTTATCTTTATCTTTATCTTTATCTTTATCTTTATCTTTATCTTTATCTTTATCTTTATCTTTATCTTTATCTTTATCTTTATCTTTATCTTTATCTTTATCTTTATCTTTATCTTTATCTTTATCTTTATCTTTATCTTTATCTTTATCTTTATCTTTATCTTTATCTTTATCTTTATCTTTATCTTTATCTTTATCTTTATCTTTATCTTTATCTTTATCTTTATCTTTATCTTTATCTTTATCTTTATCTTTATCTTTATCTTTATCTTTATCTTTATCTTTATCTTCACCGTTATCTTTATCTATGCAGTTTCTTTACCTTTAAATTTATCTTTATCTTGATTGATTTTTATTTTATCTTCGCCTTTATCTTAAATTCATCTTCATCTTTCTCCTTACCTCGACCTTGATATTTGCTTTATCTGTATCAATATCTTTACTTCAATTTCGTTTTTTTTGTTTTTCAAAAATTATATTGATTTTCTTTTTAAGAAAGGTGAAAAAAACACTGTAATTTTTTCAGATTTTTAGGGCTTCATTCTGTATGGCGAACGACAGCTCAGACGAATATATCGAAATAAAACAGAGTCCAAATAAAACAGAGTCCAAATGAGAGCTGTGGTCTTCCCCTTTCGTTTGATACCAAATTTTTGCGAATATTCCAAGGTTTACGTAAAACTACATTTTGACCGATAACTATGTTATCGATAAATATATCGAAATTTCATGATGCCTGTTGTAGACTTTATACTCCTAAGAATTTTTAAGCAAAATTTCGTAAAGATCGGGGAATTGGTTCAGACGCTTAAGAACCGCAAACATCCGCAGTCACTCACAAACTTACGTTTTTATATATTTCCGCATTTTTTTGGTGCTTTTGATCCAATTTTTTTACACAATTTTGTTTACTGATATTCTACATGAATAATTATCCTCATATGATCAATATTATAACCAAAAATATACATATCTCATACACGTTGAAACATATTTTTGCTTAATATATGCTCTCTCTGCGAGGGTGTAGTTTTACAGTCTTCAAATGGCGCAGCTTAATCCAAATTCGTGATCAGAATTAGCCTAACAGGTCGCAATTCTTTTCTTACCTAACAAAACCATCACAAAATAATATTGGACTTTTTTGCAAGGTTAGAGCCCAGCCTCGGGCCTGTTGTTAAATTCTGATAACGAATTCGAATTCAGCTGTATTTAGCTTTATTCGATGTTTTTTTTTTCATGTTTTTAAAAATCTGAAAAAATTACAGTAATTTTTTTCACCTTTCTTAAATAGAAAATCAATATAATTTTTTAAAAAAAAAAAAGAAATTTTGAATTTATGGTCCAGTCTAATCTTTATATTAACCTTGATGGTTATCTTTATCTTTCCTTTATCTTTATTTTCATTTTTATCTTCACCTTTATCCAAATATCTTTTTTTTCTTTATCTATATTTCTATCCCAATCTTTATCATCTCACTTTAAAAAATTTATCAAAGAATCATAAGAGGATGACTATAGAATAATAACATTTTAGCTATTTCAGCTGCCGAAATATGTCAATTTATGTGATTTTCGAAATTTATCGAAAAAGGGGGCGTGGTTATCATCCGATTTCGCCCATTTTCAATAGCAACCTACCTTGGCCAGAAAGTAACCTGTATATATAATTTCTCAATTTTTTCTCAAGTTATCGTGTAAACGGACAGACGGACGGACATGCCTTATTGAACTAGTTTTTTTAACGTAAGAACTTTCATATATGGAACTCTATATCCATCTCGATTATTTTGTGCCGTTACTTAGTACCGTTATGTGGACAAAATTATAACACCCTCGTACTAGTACTACGCTGGGTATAAAAATAAAATAAAATAATATAAAATCAAATAAATTTTAATTTCACCCGAAAAAATGTTGATTGCCCTCCTTGGCAAAAACGTGGATACGCCACTGTCGAGAGCTATCATATTTTCTTTAGCCAATGTTCATGTGGCATTCATTAGGGCAAGTATGATGTGAGACTTATAAGAGAGCATTTTCAAGAAAAACGTCACCAAGGGAACGTCACTTTAAAAATGTATAAGCCTTTTGCATACTTAATGAACAGGTTCGTAAATGGCTCATGAACAAAACAGTAATAGTAAAAATAATCTTTAAGGGTTTCATTCATCTACTTCATAAAAACTACATTGTTTACTGTTTCGTTTTACAAAGCACAGCTGGTGATTCAAACAATCAAAAGCATCATGAATGAATGCTACAAATGATTCTATAGGTACCTGCCCACGCCGTCAGTTCATACTCAATAGCGTGTAAAACAATAAAATTAAATAGCGATATAATAATTTATGGTGCATCATTAAAAGCGTATAGCTGCTCCACGCAAATGCGCGCATTTAACGGCCTATAAAGCAGTGGGAGGCAAATTTGAATGTATTATACATACATATATACCAAAAAGGGTTATACATAGGTAGTGTTGCGGAGTAAGAATGTTCTGTTAGAAAAACAAATCCGTACTCATCACGGGAGGGCCGAATAATTTCTATATTTTGCGTGGGTAAATTTTGCTCAAAAAACACATTTTCAACCAAACAAAGCCTTCTCTAGTTCTATGCTGTGAAAGCGTACCGACCGATAATCTTTTTTCGGAACCAGCAAGATCGGACCAAAACTACTCGTAGCTCCAATGCAATCGATAGTTGCGATAAACGGATTTTGGGATATAATTCCTGTTATTAAAAAGGTAGAAACGTAACTATTTCTCTTTTTGCGTGCGAAATGTCGACAGTAGGGTTGACCTAACTTTCCACATAGCAACTTTACAATTGATTGCATCCTTTATATATTAGCGAAAGATCGTCACTCCTTTATAGTGTGTTCATGTTTCAAATAACGTGACTCATACTCATGAAAGGTATAAAGCCTTCGGCACAGCCGAAGACAGCCTTTTCCTTACTTGTTTTTTTTTTTTTAATTTATTTCACCGTCCCGAAGTGGTTTGGCTGCGAGTTTGGCTTTAGAACTAATTTTTGTTTCGTTTTACACAATTGATTGTAACTGTTTTGTCCTAGTTTCGAAACTAATTTCAGGTTTGTTCCGTCTCGATTTTTATAAATTACCGTTTCGTTCTTCATATTGTTCCTCTAAATTAGTTTCAGTTCCATCAGAATTCATTGAAATTTCGATCACTTGCACGCCTTTTGCAATATTCCAAATCGGTTTCAGAGAATTTTACGCCCTTCAAAATTGCCTTTGAGTGTTATCGTCTATCTCTCATTGGTTCACCAGTAGAAAAAATACACAGTTTTAACGTTATCTTCAAACCCGGGCTTCGGAAATCAAAAAAAGTTTTCCTTAAATAATTACTTTCATATATCTTTACACAGTTTTAAAATTTCAACAAAAACGTTACTTGAGTTTATATATGTATAATCTTCGATCCAATGACTATATCTTTTTGAGGAATAATGTAATAAGGCTGATACATTAGCGCTAATTCCGAATTAACTCCGCTTTTGGGAGTTAACTTGGGCATAATCTTCATTATAAACTCCCAAAAATGAAGAAGATTTGAGCAGATATCATAACGATTTGACCCCTACTGTCAAGGATAAATAAACAAAAATAGCAAGGACAACTACCAAAATTACGATATTACCGTCACCAAAAAATAAACAATCCCCAGCGACATCTAATTTTAAATAGCAAGTACTACAACCAAAGCACTAGATGGCGCCGATTGTTAACCTTCAATTTTTTTTCTGGTGGTATCACAACGCGCCTTTCAAAACTGGCCTAATGTGCTTCTGCGGCAGCACTTGAACCTAACCTAACCTAACCTTCAATTTTGTGTGTGTGAGGGTAAAATTAGGATCTGATTGAAGAAGATTTATTGGAGGTAATCTCCGTGTGTGTATCCATAGCATAAGACGAGTAAAGGCTATGGAAAATAGCTTCTCCAGATCTACAAATATACCAGAAAAAAATTATTCTTGTGCTTCGATGTTTTACAATTTTTATACCCAGCGTACTAGTACCACTACAAGGGTATTATAATTTTGTCCATATAACGGTACTACGTAACGGCACAAAATAATCGAGATAGATATAGAGTTCCATATGTGAACGTTCTAAGGTTGGAAAAAAAAGTTCATTAAGGCATGCTCGTCCGTCTGGCCGTCTGTCCGTGTAGATGATAACTTGAGTAAAAATTGAGATATTTGCATGAAATTTTGTATACAGGTTACTTTCTGGCCAAGGTAGGTTGCTATTGAAAATGGCGGAATGATAACCACGTCCCCTTTTTCGATATCGAAAATTTCGAAAATCACATAAATTGACATATCTCGGTAGCTGAAATGGCTAAAATGATATAATTTTGTAGGTGAATCCCCCTGGTCATTCTCTTATGATTTTTCCAAAAAATTTATATAGAGGCATTTTTGAAAATTCGTAACTTTTAAACTGATTACGTTAGAACGATGAAATTTGGTACAAGGTATGCTGGTATCTTTGGGAGCATACCTTATGAAAGTGGATAAAATCGCTCTTCAACCACGCCCACTTTCGATATCGAAAGCTTCGAAAATCTACTAAATTGATATAATTCGATAACGAAAATGGTTAAAATGATATAGTTTGTTAGGATAAACCCCCTAGTCATTCTGTTATGATTCTTTGAAATAACTTTTTAAAGTAGGCATGTCACTTCTCACTTTTCAGGGAGGGATATTTGAAAATTTCACGGGTCATAACTTTTAAACTGATTACGGTAGAATGATGAAATTGGTACACGGTATACTAGCATAATAGGTAGTATACCTGATGTAATTGGACGAAATCGCTTCCCAACCACGCCCAATACGGAAATGGAATATTACGAAAATCATATGAAAACTACCGCTGGGTATTAATCTTCGGTTTACCCGAGGTTGGTTTTTTTTTTTTTGCTTTTCAAATTTTTAAAAGCGTAATCTTGAATTTCCAACTGATTACTCCATCAAAGCTTGATATCATTTGTTAAAAGTTTGAAAGAGAAATTCGCCTAAAAAAACAGTTGAAAGCTTGCATAATGCTGATTTTCATTTTTCAAGTATTCCTCTATTGTACCTACAAAATAAACATGCATAGGTACTTACATACATACGCACTCGTATACGAAAACAGATACTTTGTAAATGTATACACAAACAAGAAAAAGTTTCCATTCTCAGTTGCGCAGCCACCCGTCATTCACATACATCCATCTAGCATTCCGAATTTTATAAGTCATTGAATATGAATTTGGCCCAATTCACACACAAAAGACTACTCTAACAGCTTTAAGAGTAATGATAATGTCAATATTAGGCACTCGCATAATGTAACGGCAAAATAATAATACAAAAGAAATGCCGGAAGAGCAGATAAAGGAGTGTTATAATGAAAGGACGAAGGTGACAAAGGCAGTAAACGAATTGCGAATGAAAGGCGGAAATTCTAATAGAGAAACACAAGCACAGATGACACCAGGGGTCTTACAGTTCAAATATTGGCGTCAAAGAAAAGAAGAAAATATAATATATCGGAAAGGTTGAAACAGCGCGTTTTATGTGATATTAATATGTAAATGCTTGATTATATGGGCCCTTCAAAGCATAAATGGTGTTACTTCACTTTTTCTTGTTTTGAGATACATATTTGAGGTTTTGTGTTTCCAACGCTAGGGGTTACACCGTCAGTACTTCAAATAGAATACATTTTCCGTTCACAGAAAACTGTAAAATAAAAACGAATCTAAAAAAAAAAAAAACAATTTGACATCAAATTTACTTCTTTGGGGCGGGGTACTGGCTGCAAGTCGCACAATTTTTGTAGGACAATAACGCTATTAAATTATACACTCAGAAAAAAGTTTCCTTACCACAAGTAAAAAAATGCCTTTCAAGGAAAAATTTCCCTTATTTGGCTTCCTAACATAAGTAAAATATTTTACCCAGTTTAAGGAAGCCCTTTTTTGGAAAATTTTACTTGTAGGCAGGAAATCTTTTACTTACATTGAGGAAACTAAAGTGTTCTGAGTTTGATTCTCGGTGGAGCAATATAACTTTTTTTTTAATTTTTTTATGTAACAAAGTAACAAAAAAAAAAATATTTTTCAGAGTTCTTATATTGACTTCACCGAGAATGGAACTCAGGTGTCTTGAAAGCTCAACCCAGGTGTCTACGATGACACCATCGTACACTTATGCTTGACAGGGTCTAATTACAGCTTTGTTCTAAATGACACCACACTTTCTCACGTTGCCTTGTTGCCTTCAATCGAGCTTTGACTGCTGAATGCAGATCTCAACCATTATGCCATCGCGTACTTATGTTTGTCGGCGTCTAATCGCAGCTTTGTTCTATGACAGTAGTGACAGCATCTTCGCTGTTGGTTTGAATGTATTGAGGAAATTTTTACTTGTAGTGAGGAAATTGAGTTCTTAAAATCAAGGACAACATTAACTTAATTTAGTATTTTTCTGACCGTTTTTTAGTTTTTTTAAATCTTAAACATTAACTATTGACGAAAAAAGGCTTTAAATTAAGGATATTTTTTCTTATATTAAGTAAATCTAAAAAAGGAAAGTGGTTCTTTGTTTCAAGGAAATGCTTTTTCTGAGTGTAGGTACCCATCACAGACAACGAACTTTAAAAAAAACTGTCTTGTTATTAATAAATATTTTGATGCTGTTATTTTGACATATTGGGGTCGTCGGGACCATTTTAGGTCGCACCCACTTAGTGGTTTCGAAAGTGGCAGGCAGCTAACGACATAATAATAGAACTGTTATTAATACCAAAATAACGCCACTTATGCCCAATATTTGGGAACGTTTTCTTTAAACTAATTAATTAAAGCTAACCTTAAACTCGCACTGAAAAAGCGGGCCTTAGTGATAAATTCCCGGCCTGATTACTTTACTATGAAATCATATCGTCGTTCGCTTGCCAGAAGCATAAATGTGCCAAAATTTAATTTTTGGAAAATCGTATTTGAAGTTATATTCTCATTATACTCTTTCCACTGACATAGTTTTTACGTTAATATTCCGTAAATTCCTCGAGAGTAAATTTTTAATAAATTTAGTTGCGCCAGAAACGCGAATGTGTAGCAAAATTGTTACGTATACGCCATGGTGTCTGTTGTCGAGTGCAAATCATTAGTTTTTCGGCAACAATTTTCAGAGAATGAACTACACGTTCATGAAAGTGGCTCTGCAAATTTGTATTTAGGAAACACAGGATTTTCGTGAGTCGCAGAGAAGCGAGAGGTTAATCAAGTGAGCCTATTAACTAAGATCTGGAAAATTTGCACATTCATGCCTCTGGCAAGCGAGCGACGATATGAAGTATCTCCCATTTCGTTTTAGAACTTATATCAGCCCTTACGTGGCAAACGAAGCAGTAAGGTTTAAAATGGAACTTCTGAAATGACTTTTAGGCTTAATTTATAACAAAGGTGGTAAGCTGAACCGAAAGGGCAGTGACGTTGTTGATTGGTCTGTGGCTATGACGCATTTTACCTCTGACTAAGGCTGCACTGTTAATTCCAAACATCTTCAGGAGAGCACATAAAGTAGGTGAGGGGACCCGAGAGTTTGATGAGGTCACAATAATCGTTCATACTACAAGCGAGCTGGGACTAGAAGATGCTAGCTCTGAAGCATGCCGAATTCATATCCGACAATGTGGCATCAATAGTGGAGTGGAGAGTTCCATAAAATAAAATGTATAACGTCCGGGAAGGATAAGCTCTTTACTGGGTGAATATATCCTGCTAACAAAAAACAGCGGAAGACTAAGATCGTGGCATACTCGGATACATTTCTCAGTTTCTAGTAGCGATAAAACAAAAAAAAAAAAAATCAACACACCACTGACATTTTTTTAAAAAAATTTTCCTCATATATCGCATAAAAGTATAATGAAGAAGTCTCTCTACTCACTACAGAGCCCTTTGGGTATTTGTATTTCACTTTAATACAAGTTTATCAAAGAAATCGAATATAATAAAGCAAGAAAGTTGATTTGATGGGAGTAAAATTTTATCTTTTGTTTGGTTGCTACGTTTTCGTTTTTGCAGAGTCATGCTTACATTTAATTTTCTCTTTGTTTAGTTTACGAATTGTCTATGAATGAAGATCAAATTAAAAAAGTAAGGAAGCATTAACTTTTAGGTAAAAAAGAAAAAAATTCGATAGATTTTGGAATACAGAGTATTACCAAAGGCTCAAAGAAAATGTCTGAGTATATCCATAGCTTACGTCCGTGAGCTACACAGTGCGTTCGGCTATAAACACACATGCGGAAAATATGCACTGCAGAAGCTTTCAGAGAGACTACTTCTCATTGTTGTCTACCCATCAGAACTTAATTTTTCTTGTTTCTAGTACCCCAATAATCTTCTGTTAAATTCAAAATCCCCTCAAGCTTTGAGTGGAAAGGGAAACCGTCTAAATTTCCTCTCGCAAATATGGCCTGTAATCACAAAATACTTTCATATATAAAAACGCGTCGCATCAAAACCCATATTGTGCCCTCTCATTCAACTTTCCTCCCATAAGTTTTTATAATAATCGCGTATTTTTTAAAATTCCACGTCCATTCCATTGCACTCTTCGACTTACACATATTCCCTTTTAAAATATAAAATATGATAATATAAAGTTATTTCGAAATCAATATACCATCTATCAGCGTTATGCATATTTTCATTTGTTGTAAATCAATTTAACCACTCTTCAGTCACCAGCAAATTTTATAACATACCCTTCATTGACATCATCGTCAACGGCAATGCTTGCTTCGATATGATGCATGTTTATTAGGGTGATTCAAAAAAATGTCGACTTGGTCTTACCCCCTAAAAAGTTTGGCATTGATGAGAAAATAAGCCTTGCAAAAAATTAGCGCTCTAACTTAACCCTTAGGGGTGGTTATTTTTTTTCGCCCTTTCCCATACATTTTGTATGGGGAAAAATGGCATTTTTTTTTTTCAAAGTGAATTTTCTTTTAATGTTTGAAACTTTTTTGAAAATATTTTTATATACTCCTAAATTTGAAACTTTGGAGCTTCCAAAATGGTAAGCCATGTGCAATTATCTTAACTATTAAGATAATTACAGCCACTTGAAAATGGCTGAGTTTTGTACTATTGCGCACACATACACATATTTAGTCAATTTTAAATGGCTGTAATTATTTTAATAGTTAAGATAATTGCACATGGCTTACCATTTTGGAAGCTCCAAAGCTTCAAATTTACGAGCATGTAAAAATATTTTCAAAAAAGTTTCAAACATTAAAAGAAAATTCACTTTGAAAAAAATGCCATTTTTCCCCATACAAAATGTATGGGAAAGGGTGAAAAAAAATAGCCACCCTTAAGGGTTAAGTTAGAGAGCTAATTTTTTTGCAAGGCTTATTTTCTCGTCAATACCTAAAGTTTCGGTGGGTATGACCGAAAAAAAAACAATTTTTTTTATTTGAATCACCCTAATGTATATAGTACATACATTTCGTATAAATATTCAGTTGAAAAATATTCGCTTTTATTTATGAATACTATGTGATTGTATGAGTAGGTACGCATATAAGATATTTACGATGCTTTTGTTCAACCACCCGGTGAATGGACGCAGCTGCTCACCCACTGTAATTTTTTGTGTGTAATGCATACAGTCGTACTGACATGATTTTGGTTGGTAGTGCATATGTCAAAAAGGAAAAGTACAAGTGGAAATAAAGATTTTACAAAAAAATAGTCAGGCTGCTTTTATATACAAAAATTAATTTATTTTATTTTATTTTATTTTATTTTATTTTATTTTATTTTATTTTATTTTATTTTTTTTTTTTTTATTTTATTTTATTTTATTTTATTTTATTTTATTTTATTTTATTTTATTTTATTTTATTTTATTTTATTTTTTTTTATTTTATTTTATTTTATTTTATTTTATTTTATTTTATTTTATTTTATTTTATTTTATTTTATTTTATTTTATTTTATTTTATTTTATTTTATTTTATTTTATTTTATTTTATTTTATTTTATTTTATTTTATTTTATTTTATTTTATTTTGTTTTATTTTATTTTATTTTTCTATTTTATTTTTTTTTTATTTTCTTTTGTTTTATTTTATTTTATTTCATTTCATTTTATTTTATTATTTTTTATTTTTTTTTCATACATTTTTTATAATTTTTTTTTTTTAAAGCAACCTTATACAAAGGTAGTAAAAATATTATCTGTTAGCATAAATTTTGGCTAGTCACTTACAAATGGACGGCATATGTGAGTAAGTTTGCATTTTTAGAGCTATCTGTACTATGAAGGACTGACTGCCCTCTTGCTGCCCCTCTTGCATAGTGATTTATGAATTGAGCTTTTGGTACATAAATATTATGTGAAAGCTATTGGCCCGCCATATGACTGTGACAGAAGAGGTTATAAATTCCGACAGTAATAAACAAACATACATGCAAGGCAAATGGGTGACCTATTTCGCAGCGTAATTTACATGTTACCAAGAAAGTGCATTAAATAATATGTAAAAGAATAATTTGAATGCTATCAATTCATTAATTTTAAAAAAGCTAGGGTGAAGCTAGCATTTTCATTGTGAAAAAGAAAAAAACGCGATAAGCAACCAAGCGCATCCCTTTATTATCGCTAAAAAAAGGTGGCTGTCATACTTAGCTATGCCATAGCCAATATCACCTAGGTGATTAAGCTGATGGTAATGTTTTGACGAGGCCTACGCTGCGTGTGTTTTTTTTTTTTTTTTACTTTATACTTAAACAAAACATAACAACAAAATAAATACTTAAGTTAATTGGCGCACATTTCATGCGACATAAGGTAAATCTAATTTTTCTTAAAATTTTAATGTAGCGTAAATTAAGACAAGAAACCATTATTATTTCCTCCCTTACATATACACCTTTCTTCAGACACAAGTATATACATACATACATATTTATATATAAATATTTTAGTACGATTGTGTATACATATCTATGTACGCAATATCTTAATTATTTCAAGATGTTCCAAATTGTCGTAGACGTTACCAGCTTAAATAGGCTTATGTTTTAATTTGAAATTGTAAAATTTGATATTCAACCCAGCCACAGTCGCAGCCTTAGTCACAATTATCCCTTCTTCTAAGAAGCATACAACGTTGACTTTCACATTTGACTGAAATTTAAGTTGGGCACACAGCACATAAATGAGCTCTAGAACATCGTACTCGCATTAATTTGGTAACTCTGCAACAACATGCGCAGATCTAGCCACTTATGAGCGTGTACAGAGGGGTGAAAGGGGACAACTGTACCACTCTAGCCTAAATCTGTTTATAATTCCAAAAAGTTTGCAGTTTAATCATTTCGTAGGGATAGGTAGAAATAAAAATAATTGGGCACACTTTTCTTAAGCTTAGTCGTCCCTTGACAGTGGTCAGTCCATTTTTCACTATCCGAAGATAAGGCTTTCTAAACCTCTGTATATTTTAGGTTAGATCAGAAAGTGTTAAGTAAAGACACAGCTAAATATATTTTCTTCTACTCACTTGTCTTCGTGTGCTTAATACCTCGCTTCTTATAGCATTTTTTACCCAAGTTCCTATACCCCTCCAATTTCTCATGGCATTTTAAATATCTCAATCCGTGCGCCACCTATTGGAATATGCTAAACTGACAACGCATTTTTATCGAGCGCGAAAAAACTCTTTGACTGCTTTAAAAAATATATTCATACTGTGCCAGTATCAGATTTCTTCTTCTTATTTGTAACAATTGAAGCATAATCGGGAATAACGTTGTAAATACCATTTTTTCCAAAACCGGGTTTTTTGCATATTCCCTTCAAAATAGCTCTCCCCTATTGGTTAAACACTAATTTTGCCGAAATTATGATAATAGCAATTCCGGCGAACGGGAAACTCGATAAAAATCAGCAAATTTAATGAAGTTATCTACTAAATTCCGATACCTTTAGTGATTTCCATCGAGTTTGGAGTTCCGATGGAACTGTTAATAGACCCCTTTAAACTTTTTAGCTTTTAAATTGAACCTAAAAATAATTAATCAGCGGAAAAACGGTCTCGACGATAAGGGTTTTTTTGCCTTCCTGAACAATTTTGATTTTGTCACATACAACCTCATTCCCGATGGTGCTTTGATTACTAATTTCCTTTTAAGCACCACCTAGCGCCATTTTCCCTTTAATTTGATTGTTTTGCTGCTGGGTTAGGAAAAATGTCCAATATTAAATTGATGACTAGGTGGGCGGTGGGTTTATGCACTTAGCTGGCTCTTAATTTTGGCTTTGGACTGCCTAATCAATTTCGTGTCTTTCAGGAACAAATAGCCGCCATACAAGAAGCCGTAGAAGTTCTGAAGACAGTCGGCATCAATATCGATTATGTCTTCTCTGATAGCCAAGCAGCTCTCAAGGCGCTGGGTCAAACACATGTTGTTCCAAGACTGTGGAGTGCTGCCGCAAATCGCTCAACAAGTTGGCTGAGCAACTCTCAGTTCACCTGGTATGGGTGCCTGGACAGTGTGGCATACAGGGAAACGATATGGCAGACGAGCTGGCTAGAGGAAGCGCATACGCTCTGCTTTCAAGTCGTGGAAGGGTTGAGGTATGCCGGTCGCGAGTAATAAGCTCTTAGCGATGTATAGGCTTCTCAAACAAGGAAGTGGCATATGGGCTAATATCAGTACCTGCAAATATGCTGAAGTGGAGTGGCCAGAGACTCTCGCAAGGAAGTCGGGAGACAGGCAAGTTTTTTTTTAAGTTAACTTCTCAGGCGGCGATATAAAGTTTTGATTGAGAGTAAAATTTGAGAAAATGGATGCTGATGCAACGGAAATTATGCAACGGAAATAGGAATTGTAGCCGACTTTGAGGCGTAATTTTTAAATGGGATACAAACTAGACCTACGACCCCCGTGCGGGTTGAGGGTTTAGAATATGCCCGAGGTAGGCATACCGGTCGTAAAAGGCGAGTAGTATGCACATAGGTTATGACTTGCTAACTCGACGGTTGATTTACGGATATGATGCCTCTCATTACCCATCTTCTCTTCCCTCATGGATGGAGGGATGACTTGACCTAGAAGGTTCCACTGGTCATACCAAATCGATACCAGGACAGTCGGGCAGTACAGAAAGGGAGTACCGCAGCGTACTGGGTTCAAATCCGGCCAAGGGCTGTCAATTTCGGCATCACTCCCCAAAACCTTCTGGGAGTGTTTTTGCTGTTAACAACAACAAGAACCCATTACTGGACATTTTATGCTTACACCCTGCTCTATCGAAAACTCACCTACGCCCCTGCGCCCATATTCATACTAGACTGAAAGTGAAATTGAAGACCTAAACCAAAACGAAAATCCTTTTCATACAAGTAGGCACTTTTAGTATTCATTTGATCCAACTTCATCTACTCTGCCTGTTGCTCCAATTGCACGTTACGGCGAATGCTCTCAACAACTTTCGTTCAATCGTTTGTATTTTCGAGTGACGACTGCCTCAAACGTTAATGATAACGGCATTCATTGGTGCCATTGAAGTTAGTTTCGGTTGTTGGTGTTGGTGGTGGTTGGTTCGCTTGGTTTGTTGTTGGTACACACCATAGATTTCCGTAATTGTTTCATTTTAAGGATTTACATTGCAAATATTCCTTTGTCGACAGTTTCTTGCAAATTATTCCATGCACATAGCTTTCATTTAAGTACCGCTCTATCGCCTACAACTCCTTCCCACGCAATTTCGATGCATACTAATGGTACTTCTAAGCACAAACTGAAATCTACTTGGCAACACTGATATAGCGGGAGCATAGCACATGGAAAGCAATCGGCATCAACATTAGCTTTATGTGTGTATGAAAGTCAAGTCCCACCCACCCCACATCACCAGTAGCAGCAACACTCCAAAAACAAAAATTAAGTGTGTGCCCGTTTTTACGTATGCTTGAAATGAAATCTGTGTTGTCTGGTGGGTGGGAGGTTGTAGGATACTTTTATGTTTGGAATACGATGGCTAGTGAGAGAGTTTGCCTTTCGCCAGCTTGAGTAGATTTAACCTAATTAAGAATGTTCAACAGGACGTTGTCGGAATATAAATGAATGATGGACATCGTCGTCAGTGTTGGCTATGTTGGTTGCGTAGCTCTTTTTGTTTTTATTATTATTGTGGTAAACGTCTTTTATGAAAGTGTGGCATCTGGTGTGTGGGTTCTATGCTGTTCAAACACGTCGTGCGCAATTTCTTGTTGTTTAAAAAGTTGTACTTTTCACAGTCCTTGTGGGACATAACAGGTTTGTGTGTGTACGCGTGAGCCCTGTAAAGTTTTATTGTTTCTTTTTTTGTGCTTTTCCTGTGGGAATTTCTAATTTAGTTTTATACCCAGTTGCTTTGTGAACAAATGCAAAAGCATGGCTATTCTTATAGCATGGATCTCGCGTTTAAAAAGCAATATGAAGACTGGGTCTTCCTAAGGCATCTCAATTGAAGTAGATATCACGAAGTACTTAAGGGCATAACCATGAAACCCGACACTCTTTAAAGTACCCCTGCGGGTTAGGAGTTTAGAATATGCCCGAGGTAGGCATACCGGTCGTAAGAGGCGACGGATATGATGCCTCTCACCTCTCATTACCCATCTTCTCCCTCCCCATGGATGGAGGAATATAATGACCTAGAAGGTTCCACTGGTCATACCAAATCGCTACCACGACAGTCGGGTAGTAGCGCAAGAGAGTACCGCGGTATACCGCAGCGTACTGGGTTCATATCCGGCCAAGGACTGTCAATTTCGGCATCACTCCTCAAAACCTTCGGGGGGTATTTTTTCTGTTAACCACAATAACAACAACAAACCTCTTTAAAGTCGGTTGAATCGGTTCAAAAAGACTCAAAAGACTAGAAGTGATCCCAAAATAGTCCCGAAATTATCCCGGAAAATGGTTATTTGATTTTTTTGAATCGAACACTCAACATCAAAATTTATTGAATAACGAATAAAATATTTTTTTTTTTCGTCACTCGTCACTCTAAAATAAAATAATGCCCATCTCTGCCAGACACTTGATAAATATGTAGTTTAGTAACTCTTTGAGATATTTGAGAAGTTCGTCCGAAAACGACTTTTAAATTTTTTCGAAATCCTTTAAAAATAGTTTAAGAATTCCTTGAGATCAGTAGCGGATCCAGGATTTCGGGGAGGCGGAGTGTGTATTACGTAAACGCAAAAATATGAGCTGTCACTTTGCTGGCGGTTGTTCTATTTCCTTGTGTAATTTTTCCTGTATTTTCTGCGTATCTTTTACTATATTTTTAAAGTAACTCTCAATATATTTTTTGGGTAATTTTTTACTTTTTTTTTGCGTGACTTTTACTATATTTTTTTGCAATTTTTTCTATATTTTTTTTTTGTAATTTTTACTATATTTTTTTTGAAATTTTTACTTTATTTTTGCTTAACTTTTGCTGTATTTTTTGTGTAATTTTTTCTATATTTTTTGTGTAGTTTTTGCTGTCCTTTTTGTGTAATTTTTTTATATTTTTGCGTTATTTTTACTAAATGTTTTGGGTAATTTTTTACTACATTTTTTGCGTATTTTTTACCATAATTTTTGTGTAATTTGTGCTATATTTTTAATGTAAATTTTACCATAATTTTTTGCGTAATTTTTTCTACTTTTTTTTTTGTATTCAATTTGCTGGCAGTTTACTGCCAGTTTTACTATTTCATTGTATTATTTTTACTGTATTTTTGCTAACTTTTACCGTATTTTTAGGGTTTTTTGTGTAATATTTACTAAATTTATTTTATGGGTAGTTTTTTACTTTATTTTTTTGCATAACTTTCAACTCAATTTTTGTGTAATTTTTTCTATATTTTGTGCGTAATTTTTACTATATTTTGAAACTGAAAACCCCACCCGTAGATCAGTTATTTGGAAAACTCGTACAAAATTGACTTGGTTTGAAAATAGTTTTTGAGCTCATTGAGATATTTGGAAAATTCGTAAGAAAACGGCTTTGAACTAAGATCAAAGTTTATGGCCCGGGAGTAACTATTATGTGTGGCTAAAATTCCGCTAAGTGGCGCAGTGACGATATTCGTGCAACAAAAGAGACTTGAAACTTAAAAGTCAGAAATTCATATAGATATTTAGAGAATCTTGTGAAGTTGACTTTGAACTGGAAAAAAATTCAGATACTTGGAAAAAGTTTAAAAAGTTCGTTCGAATTTGACTTTGAACTGGGAACAAATTTCAA
This sequence comes from Campiglossa producta, assembly GCA_964058755.1. Lineage (NCBI taxonomy): Eukaryota > Metazoa > Arthropoda > Insecta > Diptera > Tephritidae > Campiglossa > Campiglossa producta. The sequence goes on along the minus strand of CAXKVI010000001.1, from coordinate 30,083,408 downwards.
AACCCGGTCGCACACGGAACGAGATTCTTGGGAAATTTGAGCTAAAAAACTAAAAATTCCGATAGATGGCGCATGTATAGGAATATTTTAAATCAGTCATTTAGAAAACGATTTTTTCCCGTAAGCAATGGACTTGAAAATTTGCATTATAAAGTTGAAAAAAAAATCCGTTAGGTGGCGCACGTCTTGCGATATTACAAAAATTCGTGAAAAATAAATAAGAGAAGCTTGGTATTGAAATTTGGACCTCGTAAAGAAAGATTTTACAGACGCTTAGCTTAGCAATCAAGCCTGAAATTTCTACTACCGGAAATTTGGACTAAAAGGATAATAATAAAATAATTCGACATAGTAGGCATTACTCTAAATACTAGACTCATGACTCTTGAGACTCCAATCAGCAATATCAAGAGACGCCTCGGGACTACAAAAGCATTACTCTGAAGATCCTACTCACCGGACACTGGGAATACTGAAATTTTTTTGCAGCAAAACTTGCAACTGGCTATATATCCTCTGTCCTCATCCCGAACTAGGCCGCTATACCCTAGTTTTAATTTTAATTTAAATAAATGTTGCTCACGTTTTCTTCTCTCCCTAAATTTACTTTCTCCCTCTTATTAGTTATTTCATTGCTTTATATTTGTCTTTACGTCCTGCTATTAAATTTGTGTACCAGTTTTTCTCTTCTTCTTCTTCTTGTTATTGTTGTTATGCGTACAACCGCTTGTTGCATCATTCCGTTGATGAATTTAGTTCAACTCTACAGGCTTAGCTCAACAATTTTACTACTTTCACAATGTTCGCTAAAATAGGTTGTAGTAGTGTGTGTGTGTGTGTGTATGGTATGTGCTAAGCAAAATATTCCTATGGATTAAGTGTCTTTTGTGCAGCCGGCACTTAATCTTCATTACATTTATAAACGTTCGACTTGGTGTAGGTGCACCCCAAAACTGTCTCTGGGATCAGATGAGGTCAAGGAAGTTTCTTTGATAAATAATAGTGTGGAACAAAATAGGATGAAATGTTGTACACGAACTGAATATTGAACAAATGTACGTCAGGGATGGGCAAACTCATATCTACTAACTTACTACGTAAGCATTTAGTGGTCTTCGAGCGTCGTCGGGAGCTATGTTGATTCGTTTTTGAAAGCTACGCTCTTGAGAGAGTGAATGTAAAAACAACTTGTGCCCATCACTATCATTCACTTTTATTCACCATTGCTTTCTACAGCTACAATTATTTCAATTTTGATTGTTGAACATTTTTCATTTTGTGAACGCACTGAGGCGCGCATATCAGTAATGGACTTGGATGGAAGGGAATTTAGCAACAAATGCTGCATGTCAACTGTCTAATTTGTATGTTAAACTTAAAAGCTGTACTGTGCCCTTATATTTAGGATATATTGTTTGTAATTAAAATTTTGAAATTTTTGAAATGTTTCGTGTCAAGCAATAACGGTTAAGCAATTAGATAAATTCCTTCAAGGGTTCGATGTAAAATCTAAATATCTTTAAATTATGAGCCATTTGTTGGTGTTAAAGGTCCCCTGACATGTTTTAACTGTAGACTAAGTCGGGATAAATGGAAATGTTGTATATTCTTATTGTATTATGTAATTTACGTCGCATTGCTGGAACAACGATAGACTATGCTATTTAGTTATTTCCTTTATTTCGCACATTTTAATTTTATGACAAGCTGTTGCATCTTGCTTTCGACGGACTACTTTCTTTTTAATTGGATCTCCTTGTTCTTAGCATTATTCTAAGTGTTTAAGCTTTTTGTCTTTTGTGAGATTATTATAGTTGTAAATTACTATATTGATGTGTAAACATCTATGCGTTGGCGGTCTTTTCAAAAAGTCACGCTGTAGGCTGTGGGCATGCAGCTGTATTGTGAAGGCGAAGGTGAAGGTGGACGAGTTTTAGATGGCCAACGGATGAGTCATAAATGTTTCATGGATATATCGTAAATGACTCATGGATGGGTTATGAAAGACTATTGGATAAGTCATATTTCGCTCATGGATGAGTCGTATGTGACTCATGAATGAGTCATAAATGGATAAGTCATAAATGACTCATGGATAAGTAATAAATGACTCATGGATAACTCATAAATGACTCATGGATAAGTCATAAATGACTAATGGATGAACCATAAATGACTCATGGATGAACCATAAATAACTCATGGATGAGTCATAAATGACTCATGGATGTGTCATATTTGACTTATGGATGAGTCATTTGTGTTGTTGTTTTGAAGGTAATTCGATGAAAAAGCAGCGTTATTTTCGCATTTGCTACGTAGGAAATACGCCTAAAAATAATCATTTAAATAAGCTTATGAGCGGATACACATGTTTACACATCAAACGTCACGAGTACTTGGTACTCACGTCTTTTTTAATCTTAAAAATTTTACCTTCGTTTTGGATTGTATACTAACGTTAATTTTTTATGAAGTCGATTTCTCGAGTTAAAGAATATGTTGTTCCGACCTATACCGTGGTATTCTCAACGTCAAAAGTGCACAAACTCCGTACTTCTTGTTTTACTTCATATTTCGTTTAGATATCAGAGATGTGATATGTGGGCTTTTCCTAAAGAAAGGATTGTCCTTTTTTTCTTTTGGTGGGATGGTAGGGCGTTTTGATTCTTGGTTACCTATGTACCTACATTCAAGTGACACCAAATCAAATTTCTTCTAGGTCGAGCCTTGTTCTTGTGAACTTGGAAGAAAGGAACTTAGTATCGAATATTTTGGATTTTGAAAAGTTTATTTCTCGGTGTATTAGTTGTAAATTAATCTACAGTCTGGCTTGCTATCATATGGGTACTGAACCAGGGTCGCGTTTACGATTCAGCCTTTCAGATACTGTAATGCTACACCGTATTCTCTCGAGCTTTGCAATTTTATTCGTGTTAATTTGACAGATGCGTTGAATAGGAAGAAGCTTCTTTACTCTGAATAAAACCTGGCTTATAGATAATGTCATAATATTCCTAGAGTCTTCTTGTAAAACGATCTGATAAAACTCAGATACAAAAATCTGGGCACGTAATAAGTGGAATATGGCACATTGTTAAGCAAATTTTGGTGGGTTAAAGGCAATTTTAAAAGGTTTTCAGTTGAGGTTTTCCCCTGAATTAACGTTCGCTTGTTTCGAACTAAAGAAAAGGTAATGAAGCGGGATACAATTCCCACTGTCGTCACGATTTGCGTAAACTCGCGCTCTTCTTCCCAATTTTTCGTGGCTGGGGGCATCTTAAAACGTCATCCTATTACCATAGTATTTTTTGATTTTTGTTAACTAGTATAACGGCACTTCAGAGAGAGCGGTACCCTTCTTCAAAAAAATTTTGGGAGCAAATATATCAAAAATGATTGAAATAAAGTTGCAACAAACTTCTAGGGTAGTCTCTAGCTCCAACTCTACTACCCTTACTCTCCTCTTTAAACTTCTCTCTTCACAGTGACTACGGAGGCGTCGATAGGAAAGCCTTCTGGGACAGACTATCTTTTTCGATTTCCGTGACCTAGCCATCAAAGCAGTCGTGCTTCAATTGGCGGCACTGTCTTGATTTCGACTTTAAGTTCGAATGGCTTCTCAAACCCCATCGATACATGCCATTGTATCGATCATCAACCTTCCAAAGAACTTTTCACTCGTATACACCAAGGGCATACCTGTTACTTTCGACACCGCCTGTGATTACAAAAAAACATCACGACGTAGGATGAGATACATAAAGAATGTAGCCTTTGTGTGTACAGCAGGGTCGGCAGAATTGAAAGTGAGCGGGTATTGGTGCAAGAGCGGTAATCGCATCAATCATATTATGTTATCTCTCACGAGCGCAGCAACAATTTCTTTGTTCCAGAGGGCAAGAAACGAGCGCAATAATCTGTGTGAATTTGGCACTCAGATTTTCTGACAGTTGTTCCACTGGTGTAGAGAGGGAACTTAACGTCTCATTTGCTCGTTCAGTCCAACTTATTGACAAAACGTATAACGTTGGATTCTATATTTAGAAAGTCATTAACCGAACTTTAATATGATAATGACAAATACTTCGTCTTGTGCTCGTTCACTGGAAATCCCGTACGTTTCTTTTATTTACCTAGGAGAGAGTATGAAGAGCTTGACGGATGTTTGTTAGAGGCTCTAATACATTGCACCACGTTCGTGCAGATATGTTGCTCGAAAGATCCTCTACAGCATCAAGTTAAAGTAATCGTACGATATGAAATCACCTTGTCTGAAGTGTGGTATAGTTTTTAATATATCGGTGAAGTTATTTCCAATAATTTTTTTCATCCGTCAGAAATTGAGATATCGGGTGCATGATCTCCCCCGAAACTTTGTAATGAAGAGTAGTGTCTTTTTTTATAATTTTAAATATATTCTTCTCAAGTCGCCGCGAATTCAATGAATATCGTCCCCTTCCCACACATATCGCTACTTTATTTATTTATCAAAAAATAATACGAAAAAAAGATATGAAAACAATCAGTCAATGTCCTATTTAAAAGTCAACCCTTAAGCATTTACATTATCATCACCAACAATTACGCGAAAATCTGCAGCACTTCATTTATTCGCATATTTCCATTAAAAAAAAACAAAAACATAAAGTAAGGCAACAGCAAGAAGCCAACACTTCCACCAGTAACGCAAAACATAAACATAAATAAACGAAATGGTTACAGTGGCATAACGCGAAATCGCGATTGTAATTGTGACTATGATGAAGCAACAGCAAATAACTATTCCACATGCATATTCATAAATATGTTAATAAGTATTTAACATTGTAGTAAAGAGGCGTAAATGATGAAAATGTGCTGCGAAATTTCCATTATTATAAGCACAAATTTATGCCAACGCCATTATGCAAACAAACAAACACACAAAGTAATGTGCTCGCCCACATAACTCTTCAGTCCCATCTCTACCAACTTGCACGATGTTGCCACATTAACATTCAGCCACAGCCACCGAAATTATTGCTCGCTTATTGCTCTTCTACTTGTTCGCTTTGCATCTATCGCCATTACCATAGTTATTTCTGTTGCTTTTACAGGTGTTGCTTCTGCTTTTGGCGCTTAACGGTTACTACGCCGAATTGTTACGAATATATTTATTATTATTGCACATATTTGAGTTATTGTTTTATTTTATGTTTTTTTTTTTTTGTTTTGTTTTGTTTGAGTGTTGGTGCTGTCGCAGCCCATAAGTGTCTATAAATATGTCGACACATATGAGTGTCGATTGAGTCACGGTGAATATAAAAAAAATATATGGATAGACATACGTTTGAAATGTATGTACATTAGGGTAATTCAAATAAAAAAAATTTGGATCTTGTTTCGGTCTTACCCCCTGAAACTATAGGTTTTGATGAGAAAATAAGCCTTGCAAAAAATTAGCGCTCTAACTTAACCCTTAGGGGTGGCTATTTTTTTTCGCCCTTTCCCATACATTTTGTATAGGAAAAAATGGCATTTTTTTCAAAGTGAATTTTCTTTTAATTTTTGAAAATATTTTTACAAAACTCAGCCAATTTCAAATGGCTGTAATTATCTTAATAGTTAATATAATCGCACATGGCTTACCATTTTGGAAGCTTCAAAGCTTCAACTTTAAAAGTATGTAAAAATATTTGAATATGAATATGAAAAAAATGCCATTTTTCCCCATACAAAATTTATGGGAAAGGGCGAAAAAAATAGCCACCCCTAAGAGTTAAGTTTTTATTCTTCAAATTTTTTTATTTTATTTTATTTTATTCTGATTTATTTTATTTCATCTTATTCTTCTATTTCTTTAATTTAAAAAATAATTTTATTTTTATTTTGTTTGGTTGCTTTTATTTAATTTTTTTTTAAGTAATTTTTATATTAAAAAAATAATTTTTTTTTATTATTTTGTTTTATTTTATTTTATTTTATTTTATTTTATTTTATTTTATTTTATTTTATTTTATTTTATTTTATTTTATTTTATTTATTTTATTTTTTTTAATTTTTTTTTATTTTTTTTATTTTATTTTATTTTATTTTATTTTATTTTATTTTATTTTATTTTATTTTATTTTATTTTATTTTATTTTATTTTATTTTATTTTATTTTATTTTATTTTATTTTATTTTATTTTATTTTATTTTATTTTATTTTATTTTATTTTATTTTATTTTATTTTATTTTATTTTATTTTATTTTATTTTATTTTATTTTATTTTATTTTATTTTATTTTATTTTATTTTATTTTATTTTATTTTATTTTATTTTATTTTATTTCATTTCATTTTATTTTATTTTATTTTATTTTATTTTATTTTATTTTATTTTATTTTATTTTATTTTATTTTATTTTATTTTATTTTATTTTATTTTATTTTATTTTATTTTATTTTATTTTATTTTATTTTATTTTATTTTATTTTATTTTATTTTATTTTATTTTATTTTATTTTATTTTATTTTATTTTATTTTATTTTATTTTATTTTATTTTATTTTATTTTATTTTATTTTATTTTATTTTATTTTATTTTATTTTATTTTATTTTATTTTATTTTATTTTATTTTATTTTATTTTATTTTATTTTATCTTATTTTATCTTATTTTATTTCATTTTTTTTTTGTCTTATTTCATTTTATTTTATTTTATTTTATTTTATTTTATTTTATTTTATTTTATTTTATTTTATTTTATTTTATTTTATTTTATTTTATTTTATTTTATTTTATTTTATTTTATTTTATTTTATTTTATTTTATTTTATTTTATTTTATTTTATTTTATTTTATTTTATTTTATTTTATTTTATTTTATTTTATTTTATTTTATTTTATTTTATTTTATTTTATTTTATTTTATTTTCGTTTATTTTATTTTATTTTATTTTTTTTAATTTTTTAATTATATTATTTTATTATATTGGATCAATAAATATTTTATCATATTCCCCTTCATAACATGGCTTATCAACCGTATAAAAACCCAATACTTCGAGCTTTTATAAAATTACCTTTTTATATGGTAAACATTTTTATATTGGGTATGTGATTTGTTGCTGATGTGGTTGAGTCTACCGTGCATATGCTTATCAACTTATTTACAGCTGTAAAAATATTTTTACACCTTCCAGTTAATGATTTCGTGATTTCAAGCCATATTTAAACGGAAAAACAAAATATTTCAATAATGTCTTTATTCCAGCTTGGTAACAACAATATTGCTAGTGGTAACAAAATTGTGAAGCAATTCGCACATCCTTTTCCTATAAGGATCACAAATGTTTCCAAAAAATACTTTACCAGCAGCATTAATTTGTTGGTTTATTTTTTATTAGGCCGTGTGAGAAAATTGTATGTTCACTAAAAGTTAAAATATCACTCATACGCCATGGCTAACCCTATAAAGACTATGAAATTGGCCTTATATGAATTTGTCTTGAGCATATTTGTTGCAGACCTTCAAAATCGTATGAAAATACGATTGCTGAAATGGCTTTCGGTCAAACTACTTAATAAGCTAAGGAAATTAAATCAACTGCAAATGAACCAGCAGGTGACCGGAACTTAATTACATCTTTGGGTTGACAAATATTCATGTCAGTGATTTCTGCGAGTGACATAAGCAATTTAGCAATCCATAGTTTCCTTTAGCAGATAATAACTATTATAAGGAGAAAAAGGTTAATTGACTATCACAACAGTAAAACGTCAAATAATATCCTCACATATTACATTTACGAAGGTTTATTAGCATGAGAAAATGACTGTGGGAAATTATTCATTCTATGTAATTTGTGATTTAGATTACAATTAAGCGTCGATAGTAGTTCAAGGTACTTATAATGAAATAATTTCCTTTTAAATGGTTTGCTTAGTAAAATCTATTATAAGAATCATTTTAAAAAAGTATAATAATCCTAAAAACATAACTCTAAAAACTCTACCAGAACAACAATAGCTATATATACGATTTATATTACTGACAACGCGTTGTCATTTGTATGCAACGACGCGAATGAAATTATCTTTAAATTTTAATTGTAATTAAAACTGTGGAACAAGTTCTCTGAAATAATGCCTGCTTAAAACATATACAGGATGTCTCAGGTATTCGAACATGTACTTGAGTTCAAGGCTTCAACTCATATGAAATAGCTTTGAGTGGAGGACACTATAATATTTTTTGTGCATAGCCATAACTTTACTGTTGTGAGGCTTTTATTTGTTTCCTTAATTCATATTTTGTATATGGAACCAGTTACTTTACATTTAACCTCTTCACATATTGGTCTCACCCTGTTATAGCAATACAATACATAACCATTTCTGTTATTATGAAAATTCATTGCTCACTACAAGCATGTCTAAAGGGTGCTATTCATTTCATTTACCGTAATCTCTAAAGAATTCCCGTTATAGCGCTTTATGTGAATTATTTGATTACGTTTCGTTTAATATTACAATTTAATTATGCCGTTGAGATGCGAACTTCTTACTCAAATTTCCACCAAATATCCAAAGCATGTGCGCTTGTGTTACTGTTACGCGTATAAATTATTTACTTTGTTGGCACATATTGTGTTACAGCAGTCAGTGGTTATATTAGGATTGTTGTTGATTTTAAAATTATTTCATCTTATTTTTTGCACCATATTCAGCTTTTCAGCATGTATTTGGCTCAATTTCCTTGAATTTTATTTAATTTTTTTTCTTTTTTTTTTTTGGTTTAATTTTTTTTTTTATATTTATATTATATTTTTTATCTTATTTAATTTTTTTATTATTACTTTATTTCTTTCTTATTTGTATTATTGTATTTTATTTGTTATTTATTTAATCTTATTTTACTTTATTTTATTTTATTTTATTTTATTTTATTTTATTTTATTTTATTTTATTTTATTTTATTTTATTTTATTTTATTTTATTTTATTTTATTTTATTTTATTTTATTTTATTTTATTTTATTTTATTTTATTTTATTTTATTTTATTTTATTTTATTTTATTTTATTTTATTTTATTTTATTTTATTTTATTTTATTTTATTTTATTTTATTTTATTTTATTTTATTTTATTTTATTTTATTTTATTTTATTTTATTTTATTTTATTTTATTTTATTTTATTTTATTTTATTTTATTTTATTTTATTTTATTTTATTTTATTTTATTTTATTTTATTTTATTTTATTTTATTTTATTTTATTTTATTTTATTTTATTTTATTTTATTTTATTTTATTTTATTTTATTTTATTTTATTTTATTTTATTTTATTTTATTTTATTTTATTTTATTTTATTTTATTTTATTTTATTTTATTTTATTTTATTTTATTTTATTTTATTTTATTTTATTTTATTTTATTTTATTTTATTTTATATTATTTTATTTTATTTTATTTTATTTTATTTTATTTTATTTTATTTTATTTTATTTTATTTTATTTTATTTTATTTTATTTTATTTTAGTTTATTTTATTTTATTTTATTTTATTTTATTTTACTTTAGTTTATTTTATTTTATTTTATTTTATTTTATTTTATTTTATTTTATTTTATTTTATTTTATTTTATTTTATTTTATTTTATTTTATTTTATTTTATTTTATTTTATTTTATTTTATTTTATTTTATTTTATTTTATTTTATTTTATTTTATTTTATTTTATTTTATTTTATTTTATTTTATTTTATTTTATTTTATTTTATTTTATTTTATTTTATTTTATTTTATTTTATTTTATTTTATTTTATTTTATTTTATTTTATTTTATTTTATTTAATTTAATTTAATTTAATTTAATTTAATTTTATTTTATTTTATTTTATTTTATTTTATTTTATTTTATTTTATTTTATTTTATTTTATTTTATTTTATTTTATTTTATTTTATTTTATTTTATTTTATTTTATTTTATTTTATTTTATTTTATTTTATTTTATTTTATTTTATTTTATTTTATTTTATTTTATTTTATTTTATTTTATTTTATTTTAATTTATTTTATTTTATTTTATTTTATTTTATTTTATTTTATTTTATTTTATTTTATTTTATTTTATTTTATTTTATTTTATTTTATTTTATTTTATTTTATTTTATTTTATTTTATTTTATTTTATTTTATTTTATTTTATTTTATTTTATTTTATTTTATTTTATTTTATTTTATTTTATTTTATTTTATTTTATTTTATTTTATTTTATTTTATTTTATTTTATTTTATTTTATTTTATTTTATTTTATTTTATTTTATTTTATTTTATTTTATTTTATTTTATTTTATTTTATTTTATTTTATTTTATTTTATTTTATTTTATTTTATTTTGTTTTAGTTTATTTTTTTTCTTTTATTTTTTTCTTTATGTTTTTTTTTTGTTTCTTTTATTTTTTATTTTACTTTTCTTTTATTTTTTTATATTTTTTTCTTTCATTTTTTTGTTTATTTTTTTTTTTTTCATTTTGTTTTATTTCATTTCATTTTAATTTATTTAACTTTTTATTTTAGAATCTTATATGGCGTTCACTTTGGGACATAAACTTGAGTTAAAGTGGAATTTTTTGAGTTTATTCATATTGTTTTTGTCAATAAACTCAAGTTTATTGTCAACGTGAATGCCTTGTAAGGGATATCTCCTTGAAATAAAATAATAAAATCACTTTCCGCATGTTTTGAATGTTTTTTTACGATTTTGAGCATTCGAAGATTTTTTTCAATCCACCCTAATGTGTACACCATAAATATTAACATATATACACAAGTTTGTATGTATGGCTCACTCTCATAAGCCCTTAAATTCTTTGAAACTATTGCAGACAGCTTACAGTTAAAACTTAGCATATTTAGCTGTATCGTATTCACACAAGTAGACTCTTCATCATATCAAAGTACATACATATATACACCTATATACATATAAAATTGGATTTGTAATTAGAGCCATACTTACGTATTTATATTTTTCCATACAACACTTTCTTTATTTTGTTATACACTTTGAAATGGTGCTTACCTGAAAGTAAAGAAATTAAAACATTAGCTGAGTTGTGGTTGATTGTATGTGGCTCATTCTAAGTCAAATAGTGAATGTTATGAAAACTAAGCAAAATTTAAAATTTCACTTTTTTCCTGTTCTAAAAGTTTTGTAGCTAAAGCACAATCAGAATATATGTGCATTCATACAAATTTCAGTCATTTATATATGAGGAGCTTCAAACCAAAACGCAAAAAATATATACTGAGTTAGGGTGCACTTATTGCGTTTTGGTCTGAAGCTCCTCATATCATTTGAATTTTACTACTTTTCTTATTTGATATTTTTCAGCCAGATATGACTTGTAGTATAAAGTTATTAAATATCTCTTAAATCTTAACTTTGAGAGTGCTAAAGTGATGAAACTCTACTCTATAGATAAACGTAGTTAGATCAAGCGTACTACACTTGTCATTGATTAAAAGTACCTTTCTCAAACAGAGACACCTACAGTGTTGCCTCTATTATTGAAGTTCTGAACTGCCAGCAACTATAAGTTGGCACAACGCGACGCGGCAATAAAAGCAAGTTGAAAATAAAAAGTAAACAATAACAAACAGCTACTATAAACGCAACCATAAATACCAAATATGCTGTGGTAAAGAATGTGGTTGTTGCTTAAGGACTTTTGTTTTCGTGTTGTGGCTGCGACATCTTATCAGTGTCAACAATTTTCACTTGCCGTTTACTGCATGAAAGTCGCGACCGTAACAAAAACAAACAGATAATACATAAGTGGCGTGTGTTGAGCAGTGTTGCCATTTTGGTGCTTTTTGGGTCATATCTAGCCCTTTTTTTGCGTGTTTAGCCCCTAGCCCTTTTTCTCGGGACTCTTTTTATTGTTTGCCCTTTTTAGTCCCAAATCAATTTGGGCAACTAAAGGTAATGCTAATACTGTCTCTAATGAAGATTCAAAAAAACGAAATTAAAAACCGGTGACTAACTCACTTAGAAATTTTTACGTCTATGTTCAAGATATCACACTTGTTATTATCCACAATGGAAAAATGTTTGCATACAACCCCTTTAGTTTTCTACTAAAAAATGTCGTTTGCAGATAGGTATTTGATGATGAAAAGGTAAGTTCCAGAAACAGCAAAAAAAGTGGTCGTTGAAGATTGATTTCAAATAAATGTTGAAATTTACTTTAAATGAAATATGTATATTAGACTAGGCCAAACAAAATTAGTTTTTTTTTTTTTAAATTATATTGATTTTCTTTTTAAGAAAGGTGCAAACAAATTATTGTAATTTTTTCAGATTTTTAAATTAAAGTCTAGAGGTCTTTTACAGACTGTACCTCATATTTGGTATAAAAAAGAACCAAAACATATTTTTGAAGTAAATCGGGTTCCCAGACTAGCCGTTTTCTAGTATTCTAACCTCAAAAATTAGCATGTTTTTTCGATTTTCCATATTTTCTTTCGGAAATTGTCAAAAAAGATAAATACGGATTCTTGAATTTTATTTAAATTTTTTTGGGTTTTCCGGTTTTGACGTAATATTTTTGCCACTAATTGACAATGAATGAACCTCTTTGATCATGTGTCATCGAGAGGCATTCACTGCTTAATAAAGTTTTCAAGATATGCAGCATAATCCAAAATCAAATTTTTTGTTCTGAAGCGCCCTACAGGGGTACTATGTGTAAGAAGGCGGGTCGATTTGAAAATCACCCAAGTGACATGGAAATCGTATTTTAGGGATCAAAATAAAATACTTTGCCGAAGAAAGTATACCTCTAAAACCAATTCTGATGTGCCGACTTTGCACTTTTGGCTTTGAGCTCCAAATCCTGAAAAATCCTAAGTTAATCCATTTAGAGTGCCCCAATCGTGTCCAAATGTATGACCGACCCCAACTAACTTTGAAGGGCCGACCCACCCATCCCCTAAGACGCCACCTGGGGGGTCCCCATACAAAAATTTAAAAAAATCACCGTTTTTGGCACTTTACATGAAAATATCAGCTAAATGACTATCTTTTTTTGCTTTTCGAGTTCATTTTTCTCTTAATAACATTTAAAAAAATTGCTATTTGACTAATTTTTTCATGAAAAGTGCCAATGAATTTTTGAAATTTTTGTATGGTGGTGTCTTAGGAGGTGCGCCACTGGTACGGTTGGGTGGCCCTGCAAAGTTAGTCGAGGCCGGTCATACATTTGGACACGATTAGGGCACTCTAAATGGGTTTAGAGGTATGCTTCCTTCGGCAAAGTATCTTATTTCGATCCCTTCAAATCGACCCGCCTTCTTACACATAGTACCCCTGTAGGGGCTTCAGAACAAAAAAATTTGATTTTGGATTATGCTGCATATCTTGAAAGCTTTAAGTCCTTTCCAAAAATAAAAAACTGGTATAATTAAACAGTGAATGCCTCTCGATGACACATGCCCAAAGGGGTTCATTCATTGTCAATTAGTGGCAAAAAAATGTCGTCTAAATCGAAAAACCGGATGAAATTTCCAAAAATTTGAAATTCTGGCTTAAAAAACATATTATATTTTTTTCAAGTGAATAAAACACTATATACATTTCAAAAGTATCGACAATTCTCTACCCAAAACCGTTGAGAATTTTGAAATCGGTTGAAAATTGGTTTTTTAATGAATTATTAATTATTATTAACTGAAAAAAAGGTTTTTTTTGGCCTTAAAACCAGATTTTGGGGGTGTTAGAAACTTTCTAAAGGGCGTTTCGACCAGATGAATCAGAAATATACATTTCTCATATACGTTTTTCCTTAATATATGCTTTCTCTGCGAAGGTGAAGTTTTATAGTCTTCAAATAGCGCAGCAACAAAAAGCAAAGCAAAAGCAAATTGATGATGGTACTGTGAAGTCAATACATTAATTTTCATTAAAAATTTACATTCATTTTTTTTCACCTTATAAAGAAAAACAATATAATTTTCGAAAAAAAAACGATTTTTTTTTGCCCAGTCTAATACCTTTAGCTCTTTTTGGAAAGGATTTGGATTTTCTTAGAAAAACTTAGTTCCTCTTTTTTCTTAAATCTATCCCCAACAGTGACAGTTAATAACAGCCAAAGTCATTTTTTCTTTTTATTTTTAAAGAGAGCGTTTTCAAAGTTAAAATCGTTGCTTAATGAGAACTTCCACACTCGATGTTAGCGAACAAGTACTTAGTATATTTGATTATTTTTGTTTCTTCTAAAAAAGGAGCAACGACAACATGTAGACTAATTGGCTTACGAATGCTATATCTCAGAAAAAGTTTCAAAAATACTTTATCTCGATGAAAATTTCGTTACTTTTTTTAACCAAGTTTAACTTTTTTAACTGATGTGGCCAGAGATTATCCCGAGTATAGGTTTAGGCAGGCATGCGGAAAGGCTGGGCATTCCCTATAATGATTTCTGCAGAAGCTGCAGAGACGAGGAGGAGCCTGAAACAGTGAGGCATCTTCCATGCGAATGTCCCGCGTTGGGGGCAAGAGGTTGAAATATCTGGGGTGTGGTATTTTCTATCACCTTGGCGAGTTATCAAGAACTTAGCCAAAGGATAACCCGCGGTTCGCGGGGGTTCGAGTAGGGGGTCATTCAGATCCATGTAGCATCACAACGGGACCTACCTACCTACCTAACTAAGCTTTTTTATTTTTTTACTCGAAAAAGATCGAGAGACTTATGAGTGTAATATTGGAGAGAGGGCATTTTTTCCTTATCTCCTCATTGAGTAAGCATATGTAGCCAACTGAATCTATGTGTGCCGTCGACCCCCAAGTAGAAATACAATTTTTATAAAAAATATCATTTTCCTGTTTCAACTATTTATTTAGTTTAAGCTTCTTAAGCAGCGGTTTCAAAAGCTTTCAGCGTCATCAAATAAGTTTTAAAAGCATATTTCATACGTGTGTAAAAAAAAAAATAGAGCATAGAACTAACCAGGTAAAGTAATGTTTGTGCAGGCAACCATACCCGTGAATAAAAAACCTCATGCACCGCACCTAGAGCTACATTGCATTGAGACACGGAAGTATCTAGTAAGCTAACTTACAACTAGTAGAGTTCCAGCACTAGGAACAGAAAAAACACAAATAAGTTGCAATGTCAGAAAAACTCCTACACTTTTGAAGGTTGTTTGGGAGCCATAGAATCAGTTGGTCCATTTGAAACTAACGTCGTCCAAGTTAATTAAATTACAATTACAAATTAACCTTTTGGAAATTACCAACAAATCAAGTTATAATTAGCCTAGAGTGTTTTTGAGGCTCTACAGCCTCTAGTATCCTCCGAAACTTATGATATGATATGGGGACGGGTCGTATTATATCAATTGGTGTAGTAGTATTTTTCGCCAAAGACTGAGATGTCTCCTTGCCGGGTTTGTCTACACAAAAAATTCCACTATTTACACATCTTGGTCACAGAGAATCCGTTAGCACAGTCTTAAGCCATGCCAGCCGAGTACCTACCAATAGTTGACTCACATTCTGCAAATATCTGTGCATTACACATTGCCACTTTGAACAC
>CAXKVI010000001.1:30057161-30067630 GCA_964058755.1 Campiglossa producta | reverse complement strand
ATTGGCTAATTTTCATTTGGCTTCATCTTCCCTGCAAGAATCGTTCACCAGGACCCAAAGCCATCGAAAGAAAATGCACTACCATAATGTTTTAAACACCGGTAGAGTAAAAATAATAGAAGGGTCAAGATGGCTTGTCTCTTTTTCTGATAGAATTGACCAACTTTCTTAAACAAACTAGTTATCTAACCACTAATGGCGGCGATATACCGACAGCTTATCATAACCTCTAACGAGATTTTTTGCTGAGCTTCTCTTCCAACTTGTGGTGTGCTGCGGGACCTACAGTCTTTTGCCGACTCCGAACGGCACTTGCAAAGCAAGTGAATTTTTTCTGCGAAGCTTCTCATGGCAGAAATACATCCGAAACCACTGCCGAGGGGCGACCCCGTTTAGAAAAATTCTTTTTCTAAATAATTTTTCATGTTACTTTTGCCGGGCATTGATCCGCCACGACTTGGTGTAGAAGACCGAACACTTAACCGCAACACCACGTCAGCCACCGTTATCACACGTCATTTGTTCATTAAGATTCTTGCAGTTTAGTTCCAAATGTTAAACACCCCAGGGTTGCTATTTGGACTTTTTCGCCAAATTTGACAGATGTGGTGCAATGTAAATGTATTATAATACGCTTGTTAAACATTGACTATAATTACGGGCCAACAGGAATAAGTGGCAACACTAGGGTTTTTCGCTCCTGAAGATATTTCCGTGGAAATACGACGGAAAATAGTTTCACTTGGAAGTTCTTGAATTCAACACTGCTGGCGTTCGCTTTTGTGTTTTCTATTCGTGTCTACACTTGTCAATTTTTCTTGAAGCAATTATAAAACAAATTACGGGGTTGCAAGGAGGAGTGAAAGAGATAACAAGAAAAACTTGAAACGGTACTCTTCCCCTCTCTTCTCACCTCCTTTGCCTATGTCGCGGCATATTTTCCATAATTGTCTAGTGTAAAAGGGGACTAAGAGTAGTTATTACATAAAAGCACCTCAATCATAATAAGTGCAACTGTCGGCTGTCACCGTTATGGTGAATAAGTAGGAAATTATATGGTTTAACCCTTTTTAAACGGGAGGTATATATAAATACATTCATAACATTTTTCCAATTTATCTTCATGTCTGCATGGGATAAAAAAAATAAATTTGGGATAACTACATTTACAAAACAAACTAGATGTAAAGACGCATACACACCAAAATTTGTGGTATATTAACATATAAATATAGTTTACACCACCAAAGTTGGTTTCACGCTAGCTTTAATCTGTTTGTTTTACGGTAAGCATAGAACACATTTCATTCTTACCAGCAGATGAAATCTACAAACCAGGGGCGGCTCCACGGGGGTGGTTTTAGGTTCAAACCATCCCCTTCGGAATCCAAAAAGACATATTTTTCACAGTAATACATCAAAAAATATAGTAAAAATTACTCGAAAAATATTATAAAAGTTACACAAAAATGAATAGAGAAAATTGAAAAACTTATAGTAAAAATTACTCAAAAAAGATAGTAATATTACAAAAAAAATTGGAGTGAAAAAATAACACAAAAATAATACTACAAATTACACAAAAAATAAATAAAAATTACACAAAAATATAGTAAAAGTAGCGAGATACCTTGAATTTGACATTGCCCATACCAACAAATGAAGGGAGATATAGAAATAATTTTTTTTAAAAACCACCCTAAACGGCGAGTTTTAAGAATCTGTGAATCAAAAATGTCCTCGAAAAAAAAATTGAGCGCCCCCTTCCCAAAATCCTGGATCCACCACTGCTACAAACTGATGTGTTTGATATTGAAGTTGGTTAGCTAAAATGAAATTTATGTGAAACGTACAATTGGACTTTTGTATCTAATGAAGAATGACATCCATGCAAACATGCATTAGATCGTTTCCGAGAAATACTTTTATTTTCGCCCCTAAATAAAATCAAAAGATTCATTGATGTACCTACTACTCTCACAAACTGTGCTAGTTATATCGATCCCTTCCGATTAAAATCAGTTTTAGCGGATTTTGACTTTTGTCATAAAAAGTTCTGCCGAAAAAATGAAACGGTCCAATGTCTGTATGTCCATGTCAATTACTAAACATAGCATGGGTTTATTTTCGCTGTTCAATTAAACATCAAATTTGGTTCTAACCAAACTAGAAACGAACACAAAACTGGAGAACCAAATCGAATATAAAAACTAAAACTGGAACTGGAACCCAAAACGAGACGGTATCAAATCCAAGACTGTAACTGGAACCAAACTAGACACAAACCAAAAATCAAGCCTTAAACTGAAATCGACTTAACCGAAATCGTCATCGGACTTATAGCAAAAACCGGAGCCATTTGCATAGAAAAAGAGAAACAAAAACTTTAGCCCAAAAATCCAAATTCTAAATTGAAACGGAGAACCGAAATTAAAGCAGAAACAGGGATTGAAACTCTAGCTGAAAACTTTAGGCAGTATAAACTGGAGTCCAAAATAAAAACTAAACTAAAATTCCAACAAAAAGCCCAACCAGAACGCAGCCATTTATGACTCTTCCACGAGTCATTTATGACTACAACTACAATATACCCTGCCTACACTGCCTACAACTACAATATACCCTGCCTACACTGCTTACAACTACAATATACCTGCTTACACTGCCTACAACTACAACATACTTTGCCTACACTGCCTACAATGCCTATACAATACAATATACCCTACCTACACTGCCCTACACTGCCTACACCGCCTACAATGCCTACACATAGGCAGCGTAACTTTCTTGGATGACCCCCCAGCGCTAAGATGTTTACACATTAATAAGGACGTTAGATCAGAAAAGGTATAGGTAGGCCAATAATATAGAGATGTAGGGGCAAAATAGTTTGGCAGGACAACGTCAGTCGGTTCACAACTATTTTATTACAAGCAGCTGGAATAAATCATGGGCGATCACAGAGCAATGCAGAGAGTATAACGCCTACGGGTTACGCTTCTTATTCCAAGTTTAGGTAAGTAGACTAAAGCAACAAACTCAAGACACGTGCATTATCCAAAAGCTTTAAACAACTTGAAATTAAATTTTGCTTCCCTCTTAAATTTCAATGTCGTCTCGAATCAGTTATGCACGCTTGAATATAATTTATTTACATATGTATATATGTGAAAATGCAAAATCAAAATCAAATCAAACTCGACATACTCTGAGAATTTTAATACGGCAATTGACATGAGCAATAGCAGCCTTCGCCACAGTATATGATCACCGCAGTAGGCGCCTAATACTACTTTCGTGCATACATAACAATAGCTGCTCATCGCACTTATCCCACACACGTCAATGCCATGAAAATCAAATTCGCTAATGGCAAAATCGCAGCGCATGAAATGACTGCGTGGCAGGAAGCGGGCAAGTTATATGAGCATGTATCTATGTACATAAGTATGAGTGCTTGAATGAAAGCTCCGCATGATAATGAAATTCGCGTATAGCCGCGTAGCCTAAGCGCGCATAATGACCAAAAGTAGTAATAACGACAAAGCGTGCATGGACGCACGATACACAAGCACATATTTTCACATATGCACGTGTGTACGTACACATATGCAAATTTGTATGTCGTACATTATGGGATAACAAAAATATGTAGGGCAGACTGAACGCCACATATACTAATATCAAAGTGGCATATTAATGTGTTTATTATTATTATTACGATTGCCACGCGACGTTCGCTACAATTTTGGTGGGAGTGTGAAGTAAATTTTGGAAGAACTTTTGCTCCCATTAAAATGTATAGTTCCTTTACACGTATGTATGCTTATGTACATATGTATATGCCCACTCTTTTGATGTTGGATTATGTGTTTACTTTTATAGCGATAATTCTCAAATTTGATATTAAAATAATAAAATATACGCGAATTTTGCATGCAAAGCGAAAATTGTATGGTTACGAGGGTGACTCCGACCTTTTGTTTTTTGTCGTAAAGAAATATCATTTATTTCTTGTTGTTTTTGCTGAGGACGTAGAGCATTTTCATCTGATGAAATTTTAAGCTAACTAAACAGATGGTTCGCTGAGCGATTGACCTTCAGCCACAAAGCAGCGGGCATTTTACTTTAATTGTTATAGAAGCCTGGTATTTCTTTAATGTAATACATATTGTCATTTTATTTTATTTTATTTTTTTTATTATTTTTTTTTTTGGTATTTTTTTATATTTTTTTTTTTATATCTTATTTTTTTATTTTTTTTTATTGTGTTTTATTTCATTTAGTTTTCTTTATTTTACTTAATTTTATTTTATGCTAGTTTTATTTCACATTATATTATTTTATGATATTTCATACAATTTTCATTCTATTTTTTTACTTCATATTATTTTATTTCATTTAATTTTTTCTTATTTTATTTTAGTTTTTTTTTTCATCTTATTTAACTTTCAATTTTTTTTCTTCATTTTTTTTATTTGTTCCGTTTTATTTTATTTCATTTCGTTTTATTTTATTTTAGTTTATTTTTACATTTTATAATTTTTATTTATTTTTTTTTTTTGTTTTATTTTATTCTATTTTATTTTATTTTATTTTATTTTATTTTATTTTATTTTATTTTATTTTATTTTATTTTATTTTATTTTATTTTATTTTATTTTATTTTATTTTATTTTATTTTATTTTATTTTATTTTATTTTATTTTATTTTATTTTATTTTATTTTATTTTATTTTATTTTACTTTATTTTATTTTATTTTATTTTATTTTATTTTATTTTATTTTATTTTATTTTATTTTATTTTATTTTATTTTATTTTATTTTATTTTATTTTATTTTATTTTATTTTATTTTATTTTATTTTATTTTATTTTATTTTATTTTTTTTTTATTTTATTTTATTTTATTTTATTTTATTTTATTTTATTTTATTTTATTTTATTTTATTTTATTTTATTTTATTTTATTTTATTTTATTTTATTTTATTTTATTTTATTTTATTTTATTTTATTTTATTTTATTTTATTTTATTTTATTTTATTTTATTTTATTTTATTTTATTTTATTTTATTTTATTTTATTTTATTTTATTTTATTTTATTTTATTTTATTTTATTTTATTTTATTTTGTTTTATTTTATTTTATTTTATTTTATTTTATTTTATTTTATTTTATTTTATTTTATTTTATTTTATTTTATTTTATTTTATTTTATTTTATTTTATTTTATTTTATTTTATTTTATTTTATTTTATTTTATTTTATTTTGTTTTATTTTATTTTATTTTATTTTATTTTATTTTATTTTATTTTATTTTATTTTATTTTATTTTGTTTTATTTTATTTTATTTTATTTTCTTTTCTTTTATTTTATTTTATTTTATTTTATTTTATTTTATTTTATTTGAATTTAGTTTATTTTATTTTATTTTATTTTATTTTATTTTATTTTTTTTTTGTTTTATTTTATTTTATTTTATTTTATTTTAGTTTTTTTATTATTATTTTTTTTATTCTTTATTATTTTATTTTATTTGATTTTATTTTATTCTCTGAGTTCATCGCTATGTTTCCCTGTAGGATCAAATACAAAAATCACAAAATTACTCCATCAGCCCTAGTTAATGGTGCCCGACCACTCACTTGTTCTGATTTACAAAGTAACACTTTTTGATTCTGTTTTTTTTTTTAACGTAGCGTTTTTTTGCAAGGATTACAACAATAATGCAGCCCAACTACATGGATGGAATATAGAACGTAACGCTTCAGCGCACCTTCGTCAGAGCAACAAATGATAGTCGAATTCAAAAAAAAAAAAAAAAAAGTGTAGGCGGTAGCGGCAAACCGCACATTTTACAGCTCAGTACTAATGTCAATGGCAACGGAAATTTGATTCAATTTGCGCTCATAACAAATCAATGAATTGTTATCGGATGTAATCGAATTTAAAGTATGCCCTTTAGGAAATGACTCGCGATGTGGGCGAAAAAGTGAAATAAAAACAATGCAGCAGTTAATCGGATTATTTTTATTGTATGTAGTTAATGTTTGTGAAGAAAACATAAAGAGAATCTAAAAATTTCGAGGAGTAAGAGGGAGAAGAAAAGATAAAGAATTGGGCTTTGTAATATTCAAGTCCCAATTTTCAGGGGGGTTACTCTGCATCGCGACGCGAAAGCGAAGTTAGCTTAAAGCCTCACCCAGAAGAAAGCTTTTATCCTTTTTAAAGAAAAAAATAAATATATTTCTTCCTCGAAAGAGTCTAACGCACAAACAAAAGTACATTCTTACATATACAGCACTCAGGGAGTTCATTGAGGCCAGGTTAAAAGTATTAAGTGACAAACATTATTTTATTTTATGTTGTCATAAAGAAAAATATGGCGCATTTATGATAAACGGAAATATGAGTGGAGTACTGGTATGCCAACACACACACACACACACACATAGAGAGTGGAGCAACAAGACCTTATAATGCCTGAAATAGGAGAAAATAATAAATAAAATCGTACAAAGAATATGTAAGTAGGAACAAAGAAATATTCAAAGGCGGGGAAATAAGCAGGTTAGTTGAATAAGCAAAAGACATTGATGAAAGAGCAGCAACGTGGCGTTACAAAGCGCTGTTGGAGGCTAACAACAAAACTAAGGGCTGATGGCTGTTGAAGTGCAATGAAGCAACAGAAAAAGGAGTTTATGCATTGTTAACCTACGTTGACAACCAACCGAACCGAGTAGGCCAATGCAGCAAGTTAAACCGGGAATTTGCACTACGGTTGAAAGCACTTGTGAGGGGGTGGGCATGGGACGCAATGTCGTCACAGCTTGTTGATGTGTCATCATAATAAAAATGTCATATATTAACACGTAGCAAGCGTTAGCTTTTGTGTTCCGTGCGGTGCGTGATACCGTTTCGTGAAAATACTCAACATTCTGTATGAGCTGACAAAGCAGTAAATTAATAAAAAGAACTACAATAGATGCAACAAGTTGTGAAATGCGTCGTGCTCGGAGCGAGGAGCGTTATATATAAGTTACGAGGCATTTTTGACAAATAATGATGTGAATTTTAATCTTCCTCCTTTTCATTCTGTACATGGAAATTGCTCTTATTATGTAATTGCACATTTTTCTAGTCCGCCCTTCATGTTCGAGTTTGTCACAGCTTTCAATTTAATGTAAGACTCTTTTTCAAAATAGGGAATTTTGATTGCTGAGCATAGCAGAGTTGTACACCAAGGCGGCTGTCGTATTATGCTATCACCAACAAAAACTCGATCAGTTGCTACTTAAGAATCTGAATCACTTCGTCCGTGTCATGAAGTACACCCTAAGCGATTTTGGCCGTTGTTGCCATCTCAGCTGAGGCCTCCCCTTCCTCTGCTGCCGAATTCGGCTGACGATAGGAAAACCTTCTGTGCTGGAGCTTCTTTGTCCATTCGCGTAACATGACCCAGCCACCGGAGCCTTTGTGCTTTAATTCGCTGAACTATGGTCAGATCTGCGTAAAGCTGGTACAGCTCATCGTTAAATTTCCTTCGATACTCGCCGTTGGCGCCAAGGGCCACATCGCCTCCGTGTTTGAACAGCTCGGCGGGTAGTCCGTCTTTTCCTGGCGCTTTGTTGGGGTATCGGCTTCGACGTCTCCCTCGCAATTTAGCAGTGAGGAGAAGTGCTCCCTCCATAATTCAACTACACTCTATACGTCGGTTACCAGGTCGCCATTATTGTCCTTACAGGAACTTGCCCCGCTCTTAAAACCTTCCGTCATCCACCGGATCTTTTCATAGAATTTTCGGGCATCATTCCTGTCAGCCAGCATCTATCTCAAGCTCCTCACACTCACGCCTTTCGGCCTCACTTTTATTTTTTCTGAAAAGGCGCCTCTCTTCCTTCTTTGCCTCACGATAGCGTTGCCATACACTGCAGGTTGCGCCCGTTCGCAACGTCTCCTGGCAGGCAGCGTCCTTTTTTCGAGGCACTTTTGAATTCCTCATCGTACCAGTTGTTCTTGTGGGCTCACTGGAACCATATAGTGACCTCAGCGCCGGTATGTAATGGTTGAGCGATATGCTTCCATTGCTCGGTTATATCGTTAGGTCGAGGATTAGAGGTCAATGTGTGACAGTTGTGTGGAGAAATCAGCTCTCTGTTTCATGCGCAGCTTCTCGACGTAAAACTTTGCATTTAAATATGACCCTAGATTGACCCGAAAATGTTCCCATATTAACCCCAAAATGTAAGAGTAGGTCGCCTCCCCGTTGGTGCACCCTGGGTAATGCTAAATGACCTACATGGCCTACACGGCCAGTTTCTACGAGAACGGTATCAGTACTTGTGCTGTGCCCATCGTGCCGAAACGACCCGGGCCGTTTTCTTATATTGACCCGGCCAAGAGCAAAACACCCTGCCTGACATTTAGGCAGGGTTGCACCTCGTTACAACAACAACAACGACCCATAAATGATCCTAAAATTACCCAAAAAAAACCCAAGATGAGCCCAAAATGATCAAATAAAAGACCAAAAATTATCTCAAAATGACCCAAAACTGAATAAAAAATGATCCCAAAATCACCCAAAAATATACATATAAAATAGCAACCCTGGTCAGCAACTCAAATTTTTTACTAATTTGAGATTGAGAAAATATTTTTCTAGATATGAGAAAAATATTTTCCAGTGTAATTTTTCTAAAAATCTAGCAGCAGAAGCAAAAACAAAATACAAGGAATATTTGAATGAAAAGCAGCTCTTATTAATTATTGAGGAAAAAGGTGGAAGCGACCAAAATATTCTGAGAAGAAGAGATCCAGCAACGTCTCATTCAACATATCTTTGTGTACAATTATACTCGATGATAGATTACATGTTTTTTGGCAAAAGAAACAGCAATTTTTTCACAGCTAACATTACTAATGATACTCATTTCATAGTCAACACGGTTTTTCATACATATATGTAGGTACTTCACATAATTTACAGCTAACGATGTGAAGTCAGAAAATTTGAATTTCGAGACAATTATATTAACAGGTTTTCAAGCAAAGCTAAGAGCAACAACGAGAAAAAGTAAAAATTTGAGACAATTTTCAAGAAATGGGCTTTTTTGTGGTTAATATATAGCGATATGCATAAAAGCTATTCAACCATAAAACACTAAAAAATTTCAGATAGCAACATAACACCTTTATGCATGCAGGTCTTCAATCTTTTTGCTTGCCATAGGTGTATTAGGCTAATACATTTTTGAAGTTAACTTCTAAGGTGGCGATATGAAGTTTTTATTGAGAGTAATATTTGAGAAAATGACTGATAATGCAACGGAAATTATGCAACGGAAATAGAAATTGTAACCGACTTTCAGGCGTAGGCGATTTTCACCACGATGTTTAGCTGTGCAAATCAAATAGGAGGTGTAATTCTAGGATCTAGCTAACATTGCACAAATTGTAATAGCTAGGCCGAGCAGAATTCATGGGTGTTGCCACTTATGGCGGTTTACAGGGCCACCTATCCCAATTTTTTGTAATATAGAGCTAGATATGCCAATATGGGTATCAAATGAAGGGTATTTTCGGCCAATGACAATTTTAAGCAGGGTTACCACTTAGGGTTGCCACCTAACCGCAATTTATTTATTTTTTCTTATATCTCGGAAACTGCTTGACCGCTTTGGATAAAATTTGGCATATATAGAGAATTTGATTTACTCTAAGATTATACATATACATGGGTGTTGCCACTTAGGGTGGTTTGCATGGGTATCATATTAAAGGTGTTTTCGTCCGTATTCCAAATAAGATAATTTCAAGCAGGGTTGCCACCTAACCGCTATTTATTTATTCTTTCGTATATTTCGGGAACTGCTTGACAAATTTGGATAGAATTTGGCATATAGACCATTTGACTCATTCTAAGATTATATACATGGGTGTTGCCACTTAGGGCGATTTACAGGGTTGCCACCTATCCCAATTTCTTTTTAAACATAGAGCTAGATATGCCAATATGGTTATCAAATAAAAGATATTTTCGACCGTATTCCAAATATGACAATTTCACGCAGGGTTGCCACCTAATCGAAATTTACGACCTCTTTTAAAACTCTCCTTCCTATCCTTCTTCGCCTTCACACTATCTCCCTTCGTTTTTCTCTTCATTCTTCTCTTTCCTTCTACCACGCCCTTCTTCTCTATATCCTATTCGTATTAGCCCCTGTGAATTTAGGTATAATTGTACCCACGTACCGAATTTGAAGGAAAACTCACCATGTACAAGATATTTTCGAATGAATCGGTTCCCTGGTCCAATTCCAGGAAGTGAGAAATTGTGAATCTAAACCATTCTCGAATACACCTTATTCATATTTCGTTATTTCTGAATTTAAGAAGTTAACTTCTTTCAGGTGTACCAACTGACTACACGCGGTTTTTTTTCCTACATGAATGCTTAC
>CAXKVI010000001.1:30009661-30052161 GCA_964058755.1 Campiglossa producta | reverse complement strand
TGGAAGTTTTGCGCAATTTTATGGTCCAAAACAAAAAAATTTATATGGCAACCGTGTTTCTAAGTCTTTGTCAAATCAAGCGGAAACATTTGAGTGTGCTCAAGCGCACACTTCCAAATGGTGGGGTTGTATTGAAGTATGAGAGAGCTTGTTACTACACCCAAAAAAAAATTCCAATTCGAGCTAAACTTGTATATTTGTACATTTGTATATTTGTATATCCAGACTATCTCGGGAACCGCTTGACCGATTTGGATAAAATTTTGAATATAGATAGTAAGGTTGATTCTAACACTATCCACTTGGGGGTTGCCACCTGGGGTGGTTTACAGGGTTGCCACCTATCTATTTTTTTTTTAATTTTGGAGCTAGATAAGCTTTTATGGGTATCAAATGAAAGGTATTTTCAACCGTATTCCAAATATGACAAATTCAAGTAGGATAACCCCTAGAGTTGCCACCTGACCGCGAGTTTTTATTTTACCTTATGTATGTATATTTGTATATCCAGACTACCTCGGGAACCGCTTGACCGATTTGGATGAAATTTTGAATATAGATAGTATGGTTGATTCTTAGACTATCCACTTGGGGGTTGCCACCTATCTCAATTTTTTTTTGAATTTTGTAGCAAAATATGCCAATATGGGTATCAAATGTAAGGTATTTCTAGCGACATTCCAATTAAAATATTTTCAAATAGGGTTGCCACCTTATCGCAGTATATTTGTATATCCGGACTATTTCGGGAACCACTTGACCGATTTGGATGAAATTTGGCATATATATATATTATGATTGATTCTAAGACTATCCACTTGGGGGTTGCCACTTGGCGGGTGTACAGGGTTGCCACCTCTCTTAATTTAAATTATGGAGCCGTATAAGCCAATATGGGTATTAAATGAAAGGTATTTTCACCGACATACCAACTAAAATAGTTTCAAGTAGGGTTGCCGCCCAGGGTTACCATTTTACCGTATTGTATTTGTATTGTATATTTTTTGGATCATATTTGGATTATTTTGGGATCGTTTTGAGATAATTTAGTGGTCACTTTGGGATAATTTTGGGGCTATTTTTAGATCATTTTGGGTTCAATTTTGGATTAATTTGGGACAATTTTTGGGTCATTTTCGGATCATTTTGTAGTCATTCTGTGATAATTTTTCGATCACTTTGGGATTACTTTTGGGTCATTTTGGAAACATTTGAGGGTCTTTTTTGGGGTCGTAGTGGGATTATTTTAGGATTATTTCGGGATCATTTTTGTATCATTTTGGGATCGTTTTAGGGTCCTTTGGGGTCCTTTTGGGATTATTTTATGATTATTTTGGGATTATTTTAGGGTAATTTTGGGATCATTTTGGTTAAGTAAAGTTAGCGGAAAAGTGATAGCGCCGAGCAAGCTCGGTCACCCAAGTACTTTTAGATTAAACTGCGTCTAGTATTGCTTATAGACATAATTTGTAGCCCACCCGATACCCAGAGCACGTTTTCTCACAGGTGGCAGAGAAAAATATTCAGATGCAGTGCTTTCTTTATATAGATCCCGGAAAAGGGACTTTAATAAAAAAAAATCAGAAAAGAAATATTAAAAATTGGATGTTTTTATACCTTCACTGTATATTGTTCTTTAAACTTACTAAAACGAATATTTGTTATCTCCCCCATATAAATATACATACGCATGTTACTAAGTAGTTAATTTCTTTTCATAAAACTACTATAAAGCTATAAATATTCACCCTTTCAACAATCTTTCAAAGCTCATTTCAAATAAGTAGCATCGAACATTTGCGTATGCTTGAAATTTAATGTTGTGAAAATTTTTAATTACTACAACAACAGTGATCCTGTTTTTACTGAAACATGTACAGCAATTAAAGGCGATAACAACAACAACAACAAAATATATATGCAAATTAGGGTTGACAAGGCAGCAAATACCTACCACAATTATGTGAAAAGCCGTGGAAAAGTCAAAGACATTGTGCCGGAAACACATTCAAACAATTAAAGATGGAAATAAACATGAAGGAAATTGTCGTAAATCTTTGGAATTTCAATTATGTATAAGGGTGCAAACAAATTTATACTTGTTTGTGGTATTATAAGTAAATTCATTGCCAAAAAAAGGAGTGAGTGCGCTTTTGATCTAAAATACTAATTGTAAATGCTAAGTATGTTAAAGAAATATTCATAAAAACCTTTATTTCATTTAGGGTAAGCTTGGGTATATTTGACTTTTGGGACTGATTCTATTTTTTGCCTGTTTGGCATCTATTCAGAAAAGGTAATTACCGAATTATCGGTCGATATACAAACCAAGGGATATATGAAATGACCTTAGGTGACAACCCTACATGAAAAGATCTACGTGGGTATGAATATAGATAGTATGGTTGATTCTAAGACTATCCACTTGGGGGTTGCCACCTGAGGCGGTTTACAGGGTTGCCACCTATCTAAATTTTTTTTTTTAATTTTGTAGCAAAATATGCCAATATGGGTATCAAATGAAAGGTATTTTCAGCGATATGCCAACTAAAATATTTTAAAGTAGGGTTCCCACCTAGGGTTGCCATCTTACGCAGTATATTTGTATATCCGCGATATTTCGGGAACCGCTTGACCGATTTGCATGATACTGGCCATATAGATAGTATGATTGATTCTAAGACTGTCCACTTGCAGGTTGCCCATAGGGGTGTACAGGGTTGCCACCTATCTCAATTTTTTTAAATTATGGAGTTAGATATTCCAATATGGGTATCAACTGAAAGGTATTTTCGCCGACAAACCAACTCAAATATTTTCAAGGGCGGTAGCAGCCCAGGGTTACCATTTTACCGTATTGCATTTGTATTGTGTATTTTTGGGATCATATTTGGATTATTTAAGGATCATTTGAAGATCATTTAGGGGTCACTTTGGAATAATTTTGGGGCTATTTTGAGATCAATTTGGGTTCAATTTTGGATTAATTTGGGACAATATTTGGGTAATTTTCGGATCATTTTTGAGTCATTTTGGGATCATTTTGAGATCATTTTTGGATCATATTTGGGTCATTTTTCGAACATTTGAGGGTCATTTAGGGGTCATTTTGGCATTATTTTGGGAACATTTTTGGATAACTTTGGGATCATTTCAGTGTACATTTAAGGATGTTTTTGGGGTCATTTGTGAATCGTTTTTGGATTATTTTGGAATCATTTTTGAATCATTTTCGGATCATTTTGGGTCGTTTTGGTTTCAATTTCGTATCATTTTGGGAAAATTTAAGGGTCTTTTTGGGATCATTTTAAGATTATTTTGGGATTATTTTTGGGTTATTTTGGGATCATTTTGGGTAAGTAAAGTTAGCGCTAATTAATCTCCTAGGCGATTTATTCAATTCAAATTTCACTCTCCATAACCGTATTGCATCACCACTTAAGAAGTAACATTTTTTTTAAATGCCTGTCCTTTACTTTAACGTCATATACCCTTACCTCCACTAATTGTTCTTCAATCGAGTTTGAAAATTGTTGAAAAAAAATTACGTACCGCTACAAGTCGCCCAAAATGGCCCAGCTGCTTAAGCACCAATTAATGATGATGATTGAGAACAAAAATTTTGCAATGGCACCGGAAGCGAAAAACGGACAAAAAGATATAAATAAAGCTGAAAAGCTTCCTAAAGTGGTTATGCGGAGGCTTTTTAGTGAAATAAAAAAAATGTATTCATGCACAATTGGATGTTTGTGTGCGTCATCAGACTGAACACTAAACTAAAAAAAAGGGTCCCATTCACAGAGCAATTGTCAGTTATGCGAAAAACTTCAGAAAATTGTATTCAAACACAAAATAAAAAACCAAAACGCCATTCAATAGCAGAGAAAGTTGCACGCCCCGAGAAAATACGCGACAGAGCAAAAACCAGCAATTCATGTGCTACAACAACACTTGACCTCAATATGAAAATCGCACACACAAATAACTGTCAATTCAACCCGGAAGCTTACAATTCGAAAATTGTATTGGAATTTGTTAAATTTTTTTTTTTATTTTTTTTTTTTTTTTTTGTTAAAGCGCTTATGTACGTAACAAGATTTTATATATTTTCATGCGTTAACGATTAATTTAAAAAAAAAAAAATTATGACATTTCACTTTTATAAACATTCAACTTTTACTCTTTTCTACGTTTGTTGTTGCTGCTGTAGCTGCGGTTACTGGTTCAGCACACACACATTTATTCACTTTATTCACTTGTGCAACGCTTCGGGGCACCTCTGCTGTCTTGGCAGCGCTGTTGTTGGTTTTAAAAAATACAAAAAGGGTGAAACTTTACTAGGGAAACTACACCCGAGGGGGTGATTAAAAAATAATAAATTCGACTTAGAAAAATAAAGTGGTACACCATTGTGAAACCGCAACCGCATTTACCACGAACAGACCGTCAGCACTCCCCTGCATATGAAATGGCAACTCACGTAAATATGTATGTTAACTAATCCCAACAAGAAATTGCGTAGGCAATAGCATGAGAAAAGAAAGCTTTAGATACATACACGATCCTTATTACATCAAAATCGTTTATAAAAGGGGTAAAGGAACATTAAATACCCAGCGGTA
The DNA here is from genome assembly GCA_964058755.1 of Campiglossa producta. NCBI lineage: Eukaryota > Metazoa > Arthropoda > Insecta > Diptera > Tephritidae > Campiglossa > Campiglossa producta. The sequence goes on along the minus strand of CAXKVI010000001.1, from coordinate 30,047,539 downwards.
GTTTTCATATGATTTTCGAAATATTCCATTTCGAAAGTGGGCGTGGTTGGGAAGCGATTTCGTCCAATTACATCAGACCCGTGAAATTTTCAAATATGCCTCCCTGAAAAGTGAGCGTCTACTTTTAAAAATTTATCAAAACATCATAATAGAAGGACTAGGGGGTTCATCGTACCAAACTATATCATTTTGGCCACTTCCGAAACCGAATAATATCAATTTAGGTTATTTTCGAAGCTTTCGATATCGAAAGTGGGCGTGATTGGAGAGCGATTTTATCCAATTTCATCAGGTATACTCCCAACGATACTAGTATGCTTTGTGCCAAATTTCATCGTTCTATCGTAATAAGTTTTAAAGTTACGACCAGTCGAATTTTCAAAAATGCCTCCCTTAAAAGTGGGCGGTGGCACGGCCACTTTAAAATATTTTCTGGAAAAATCATTAGAGAATGACCAGGGGATTCACCTATAAAATTATATCATTTTAGCCATTTCAGATACCGAGATATGTCAATTTATGTGATTCTCGAAATTTTCGATATCGAAAAAGGGGGCATGGTTATCATCCGATTTCGCCCATTTTCTATAGCAACCTACCTTGGCCAGAAAGTAACCTGTATACCAAATTTCATGCAAATATCTCATATTTTTCTCAAGTTATCGTGTACACGAACATACGGACGGACAGACGGCCGGGCATGTCTAAATCAACTCCTCTTTCCATCCTAAGAACTTTCATATATGGGACTCTATATCTATCTAGATTATTTTGCGCCGTTACGTAAATAGTACCGTTATGTGCACAAAATTATAATACCCTTGTACTAGTACTAGTACGCTGGGTATAAAAAACTAGCTAGTTATTAATAAATATTTTGATGGAGTTATTTTGACATATTTTAGTCGTCGGACCCACTTTATGTCGCACCTAATTTGTAGGCCACATATATTTCTGAGATGGTACGTCGTACAGTGGTAGTTAATGAAATGAAAATAAAACTGTTCGTTATAATAAAAAATTTGCATGCGACAAATTGACATGTTTCACGCCCCCTACCTCCCAAGGGTCGCACTTTCCAGAATTTTCGAAGATAAAAAAAAGTTGGGCGTCTCAAGGAAATAAAGTCACTCACAAAAAGTAAGCCTGTCATTAATCAAGAACCATATGCCTATGGCGGCTCTTGTACTAGGTCTACGAGTAGTGAATATTTTTTGTTGGCAAAATACATGCATACAAATAAACATAGCCAGATTCGTATACAAATTTGAACGCATGCAAATAATTAGAGCGCATGCCATTTACTGCAATGCAGTCTCATGTACGTGCAAATGTGCTCACGAAACGTACAGTGGGAAAATTATTTAATTAATTTAGTGTGGATTTTTAATTAAAAAAAAATATGTGAGGAGAAGATTGTATTGGGTTATGTCGATGTTTTAAGAACCAAAAAAAAACGTTAGCTCAGAATTTAGTCTCTTTTTATACCCTGCGTACTAGTACTAGTACCACATAACGGTACTACGTAATGGCACAAAATAATCGAGATAGGTTGAAAAGAGGAGTTCATTAAGGCATGTCCGTCCGTCTATCCGTCTGTCCGTCTGTCCGTGTACACGATAACCTGAGTAAAAATTGAGATATTTGCATGAAATTTGGTATACAGGTTACTTTCTGGCCGAGGTAGCTTGTTATTGAAAATGGGCGAAATCGGATGATAACCACGCTACTTTTTCGATATCGAAAATTTCGAAAATCACACAAATTGACATATCTCGGTAGCTGAAATGGCTTAAATGATATAATTATATAGGTTAATCCCTTATGATTTTCATGGTCATTCTATTATGATTTTTCCAAAAATTTATAAAGTGGGCGTGGCATTATTGAAAATTCGACTGGTCGTAACTTTTAAAATGATTACGACAGAACGATGGAATTTGGCACAAAGCATACTAGTATCGTTGGAAGTATACCTGATGAAATTGGATAAAATCGCCCTCCAACCACGCCCACTTTCGTTATCGAAAGCTTCGAAAATCACCTAAATTGATATAATTAGGTAACAGAAATAGCTAAAATGATATAGTTTGGTAGGATGACCGCCCTAGTCATTCTATTTAAATTTTTTGATCAATTTTTAAAAGTAGGCGTGGCACCGCCCACTTTTCAGGGAGGCATATTTGAAAATATCACGGGTCATAACTTTTAAACGGCTTACGGTAAAACGATGAAATTGGTACAAGGTATACCAGCATAATAGGGAGTATACCTGATGTAATTGAACGAAATCGTTTCTCAACCACGACCCCACTTCCGAAATGGAATATTTCAAAAATTATATGAAAACTACCGCTTTAATGTTCGGTTTAGCCGAACTAAGACTTCCTTACTTGTTATAGGTTTGCTTCGATTTAGTGTTTTTTTTCGGATCCTTTCGTCCGGGTTCGTTCCACTTTAAGTTAAATTTTAATGCCTTTTTTTGGATTCTACCTTTCTTTACTTTCCTTTTCTTTCCATATCTTTTTTCTTTCCATTTCCTTCCTTTCCCTCCCTTTCGTTTCCTTTCTTCAAATCAAAATCGATTACTCCACACCAACCATGAAAGATAAATTACAGAAAACAATTAAATTCTCCTTACATTGTGTATCTCTGGCATCACTCAAGACTAAATGTTTAGATCTGATGTACGTAATGGTGCGGAAAAACGGCACTACATCAGATCAACTTTTAAACACTGTAAATTACTAGCAGTTGCACTCCCTCGACTGTCTACCCTAGTTCTAAGTGAATTTTGAGCTAGCACGACCACCCGCTGCTCAGCCATTTAAGTGTGAACAGCGAAAGCAAAAGTTGAAAAGACAAAAAAAAAACAAACGACATACGACTTTTGGGATGCCGATGGCACAACGAAAAATTTAAAAATTCATTTTGCCTTTCATTATTGGAAGAATACTGTTATTCAATATCGGCTTGTATGTAAGTATGTAGTTTAAATATATTTATAGAGATGTGCGATAACAGCATGCACAGCTAGTCGTCTCTAACTTCCGAGATATATATATATATATATGTGCATGTGTAAATTTGTGTTTGAATTTAGTTTTCGTGTACGCCCCATTTAACAATTTTTGGCACTCAATTTTATTTGGAACGTATGCCCCAAAAAATATAAAAGTTTTACACCTCTTCACCACAAAACCCACAATTTAAACCCGACTACGTAAATATGTATGTACATTGTGATAGGTGAGTACATTAGGGTGGACTGTTTTATAGTTGTGCTCAGCATAGACGAAAATAAAATAAAACAATAAAAATATAAAATGAAAAAAATCCAGGTTCAGAATTATTCGTTTATGAATATTCAAGTATGTTCTTTTGCATTCGCGTTGACGAACTGGAACATTAAAACAAAATTTCGTTCGTGTTCGTGAATAAGAACGGTTCAAAAAAATCAACCCCATTCACGTTCACGAATGCATTCGCGAATAATTCTCAAATGCATTCTCGAATCTATGTAAGAACGTTCTTCATGTCGTTCATCTTCATAAATGTATGCATATGTTGCGTGGAATGATTCAGGAGTGCATTTAAGAACACTCATCTTGCCGTTTAACGAATGCATATTTTCTGTGGCATATGCGTAGGTTTCCGCACACACAAACATTGAAACAAAACAAAAACAAAAATCCAAGCGCCGATATATATGTATATATGTATGACATGTAGTTATGAAGATGAACGACAAGAAGAACGTTCGTACATAGATTCAAAAATGCATTTGAGAATGATTCGCATTCGCGAACATGAACAATAAAAATTTCTCATTCGCGAACATGAGTTTTTGATGCGTTCTTAATAACGAACACGAATGCAATTTTTCTTCAAATGTTCATGTTCGCGAATGCGAGTGAACGATAGTAAATGTTTCCAAACCCTAAAAAATATATAAACTCAAATAAAAGAAATAATAATAATAATTAAATTATATTAAATAAAAAGTAATAATAATCCCAATTAACAAAAAAAAAAGAAAAAAAAGACGAAACAGAAAAAAAAATTTAAAAAATTAATTAAAAAATTAAACTTAATTTAATAAATGAAATTAAAAAAATTAAATACAAAAAACTTTATTTAAATTATATTAAATTAAATTAAGTTAAATTAAAAAAAAAAAACAAATTAAAAAACAAAAAAAAAAAAAAAACCTAATGGTGGCGATATTCCAACAGGTTCTTTAAACTTCTAACGAGATTTTTGCCGAGCTTCTGTTTCCAACTTGTGGTGTGTTGCTTTTTGAGTTTTTCCTACAAGTTGGCGGGACTTACAGTTTTTTGCCGACTCCGAACGGCACTTGCAAAGCAAATGAATTTTTTTGCTGAGAAGCTTCTCATGGCAGAAATACACCCGGAGAGTTTGCCAGGCAATTGCCGAGGAGCGACCCCGTTTAGAAAAATTCTTTTTCTAAATAATTTTTGATGTTACTTTTGCCGGGCATCGAACCGCCACGACTTGGTGTAGAAGGCCGAACACTTAACCGCTACACCATGGCGACTAATTAAATTAAATTAAATTTGATTAAATTAAATTAAAATAATTAAAATAAAATAAAGTAAAAAAATCCTCTCGAAATTTAACTATCTAGTAACTCACACCCTAATGTACACCCTTTCGAAAAAAGGCCTACTAAATACATTCAACATACTCATACCCATCGTACATACGTCTTTTACAATGATCGTAAGTACTTCATTTATGTGGCAATTCCGGTTTTAAACATTATTGGGCGAAAATGTGTGTGTGTTTGTGTGGCACTTAAAGTTTGGCACAAACCCAGCATGACGGGCAATTGAAGGCAATGAGGGCGGACGGGCGTATTCATGTGTAAAAGAAGGTTTTCTATGCTCACACAATTGAATTTGATTTGCGGTACTTAAATTTATGATCAGACTGGGAGTAGGCAATATCGAAACGGTGGCCAAATAAATACATAAATATCAAAAGTTTGTATGTACATAGGCTTCTAAATGTAAATGTGCCACAATGGTGTGATTCTGTGTGTGTAATTTAGTTGGTTTTTTTGGTGCTTTGTGTGAAATTGAGTATGTCGATGTGTTTTGTGTATGTGTGTGGCTTTAGGCAGCTGATGCAGTTGCGTCGAGCATCAAAGTTTATATTTTATGTTGTGCGGATGTTCTTTGTTCTTTATGGTATGCGGCTATTCATATTTGTGCATGGGTTTGTGTGTGTTAACGTTTGTATGAAAACAAGCTTTTTTTGGATGCTCCACTCTGACGTGTGTACATATTCGTACAGATTGCTCGTAATTCAGATATCAAATTCAGGTGCTTCATATTTTATGAATACTTCATCTTTTCTCCGTGCACTTTAAGTGAATTAAAGTGTCTTCACTAAAATTAATTTTCTATGCATACTCAAACTTTCATAAGATTAATATCCCTAACCAGGTACATATATAAACATATATTATGGTGGGTTGACTTTTTTGTGTCGCGAATAGATTTTAATTTATAAACAAGAAAATAAAAAAAAGTAACTTAACACTATTCTTTACTTTATTTAACTTTATGCTATTTTATTCAATATTATTTTCATTTATTTTATTTGATTTTATTTTGTTTTTAATTTTTTTTTTCTTAATTTGAATGATTTTCGAACAATTATCCGTTAGTCCTTGTCAATTTTGGTTTTGGGAAATCCGCTTTCGGCAATGCGACATCCTCAGTGTCGATTTACGTTTATTTTATTTGTATACTTCATTTTATAATATTTTTTTGTATTCTATTTTTTTTTTTATTATTTATTTTATATTTTTTTGTTTTATTTTATTTATTTTTTTTTTCTTTCGTTTTATTTTTTTGTGTTTTTTAATTTTATTCTAACTTATTTAATTAGTGTTTTTTTTCATTTTGATTTAATTTTATTTTATTTTATTTTATTTTATTTTATTTTATTTTATTTTATTTTATTTTATTTTATTTTATTTTATTTTATTTTATTTTATTTTATTTTATTTTATTTTATTTTATTTTATTTTATTTTATTTTATTTTATTTTATTTTATTTTATTTTATTTTATTTTATTTTATTTTATTTTATTTTATTTTATTTTATTTTATTTTATTTTATTTTATTTTATTTTATTTTATTTTATTTTATTTTATTTTATTTTATTTTATTTTATTTTATTTTATTTTATTTTATTTTATTTTATTTTATTTTATTTTATTTTATTTTATTTTATTTTATTTTATTTTATTTTATTTTATTTTATTTTATTTTATTTTATTTTATTTTATTTTATTTTATTTTATTTTATTTTATTTTATTTTATTTTATTTTATTTTATTTTATTTTATTTTATTTTATTTTATTTTATTTTATTTTATTTTATTTTATTTTATTTTATTTTATTTTATTTTATTTTATTTTATTTATTTTATTTTATTTTATTTTATTTTATTTTATTTTATTTTATTTTATTTTATTTTATTTTATTTTATTTTATTTTATTTTATTTTATTTTATTTTATTTTATTTTATTTTATTTTATTTTATTTTATTTTATTTTATTTTATTTTATTTTATTTCATTTTATTTTATTTTATTTTATTTTATTTTATTTTATTTTATTTTATTTTATTTTATTTTATTTTATTTTATTTTATTTTATTTTATTGTATTTTATTTTATTGTATTTTATTTTATTTTATTTTATTTTATTGTATTTTATTTTGTTCTATTTTATTTTGTTCTATTTTATTTTATTTTATTTTATTTTATTTTGTTTTATTTAATTTTATTTTATTTTATTTTATTTTATTTTATTTTATTTTATTTTATTTTATTTTATTTTATTTTATTTTATTTTATTTTATTTTATTTTATTTTATTTTATTTTATTTTATTTTATTTTATTTTATTTTATTTTATTTTATTTTATTTTATTTTATTTTATTTTATTTTATTTTATTTTATTTTATTTTATTTTATTTTATTTTATTTTATTTTATTTTATTTTATTTTATTTTATTTTATTTTATTTTATTTTATTTTATTTTATTTTATTTTATTTTATTTTATTTTATTTTATTTTATTTTATTTTATTTTATTTTATTTTATTTTATTTTATTTTATTTTATTTTATTTTATTTTATTTTATTTTATTTTATTTTATTTTATTTTATTTTATTTTATTTTATTTTATTTTATTTTATTTTATTTTATTTTATTTTATTTTATTTTATTTTATTTTATTTTATTTTATTTTATTTTATTTTATTTTATTTTATTTTATTTTATTTTATTTTATTTTATTTTATTTTATTTTATTTTATTTTATTTTATTTTATTTTATTTTATTTTATTTTATTTTATTTTATTTTATTTTATTTTATTTTATTTTATTTTATTTTATTTTATTTTATTTTATTTTATTTTATTTTATTTTATTTTATTTTATTTTATTTTATTTTATTTTATTTTATTTTATTTTATTTTATTTTATTTTATTTTATTTTATTTTATTTTATTTTATTTTATTTTATTTTATTTTATTTTATTTTATTTTATTTTATTTTATTTTATTTTATTTTATTTTATTTTATTTTATTTTATTTTATTTTATTTTATTTTATTTTATTTTATTTTATTTTATTTTATTTTATTTTATTTTATTTTATTTTATTTTATTTTATTTTATTTTATTTTATTTTATTTTATTTTATTTTATTTTATTTTATTTTATTTTATTTTATTTTATTTTATTTTATTTTATTTTATTTTATTTTATTTTATTTTATTTTATTTTATTGTATTTTACTTTATTTTATTTTATTTTATTGTATTTTATTTTGTTCTATTTTATTTTGTTCTATTTTATTTTGTTCTATTTTATTTTATTTTATTTTATTTTATTTTATTTTATTTTGTTTTATTTAATTTAATTTTATTTTATTTTATTTTATTTTATTTTATTTTATTTTATTTTATTTTATTTTATTTTATTTTATTTTATTTTATTTTATTTTATTTTATTTTATTTTATTTTATTTTATTTTATTTTATTTTATTTTATTTTATTTTATTTTATTTTATTTTATTTTATTTTATTTTATTTTATTTTATTTTATTTTATTTTATTTTATTTTATTTTATTTTATTTTATTTTATTTTATTTTATTTTATTTTATTTTATTTTATTTTATTTTATTTTATTTTATTTTATTTTATTTTATTTTATTTTATTTTATTTTATTTTATTTTATTTTATTTTATTTTATTTTATTTTATTTTATTTTATTTTATTTTATTTTATTTTATTTTATTTTATTTTATTTTATTTTATTTTATTTTATTTTATTTTATTTTATTTTATTTTATTTTATTTTATTTTATTTTATTTTATTTTATTTTATTTTATTTTATTTTATTTTATTTTATTTTATTTTATTTTATTTTATTTTATTTTATTTTATTTTATTTTATTTTATTTTATTTTATTTTATTTTATTTTATTTTATTTTATTTTATTTTATTTTATTTTATTTTATTTTATTTTATTTTATTTTATTTTATTTTATTTTATTTTATTTTATTTTATTTTATTTTATTTTATTTTATTTTATTTTATTTTATTTTATTTTATTTTATTTTATTTTATTTTATTTTATTTTATTTTATTTTATTTTATTTTATTTTATTTTATTTTATTTTATTTTATTTTATTTTATTTTATTTTATTTTATTTTATTTTATTTTATTTTATTTTATTTTATTTTATTTTATTTTATTTTATTTTATTTTATTTTATTTTATTTTATTTTATTTTATTTTATTTTATTTTATTTTATTTTATTTTATTTTATTTTATTTTATTTTATTTTATTTTATTTTATTTTATTGTATTTTATTTTATTTTATTTTATTTTATTGTATTTTATTTTGTTCTATTTTATTTTATTTTATTTTATTTTATTTTGTTTTATTTAATTTTATTTTATTTTATTTTATTTTATTTTATTTTATTTTATTTTATTTTATTTTATTTTATTTTATTTTATTTTATTTTATTTTATTTTATTTTATTTTATTTTATTTTATTTTATTTTATTTTATTTTATTTTATTTTATTTTATTTTATTTTATTTTATTTTATTTTATTTTATTTTATTTTATTTTATTTTATTTTATTTTATTTTATTTTATTTTATTTTATTTTATTTTATTTTATTTTATTTTATTTTATTTTATTTTATTTTATTTTATTTTATTTTATTTTATTTTATTTTATTTTATTTTATTTTATTTTATTTTATTTTATTTTATTTTATTTTATTTTATTTTATTTTATTTTATTTTATTTTATTTTATTTTATTTTATTTTATTTTATTTTATTTTATTTTATTTTATTTTATTTTATTTTATTTTATTTTATTTTATTTTATTTTATTTTATTTTATTTTATTTTATTTTATTTTATTTTATTTTATTTTATTTTATTTTATTTTATTTTATTTTATTTTATTTTATTTTATTTTATTTTATTTTATTTTATTTTATTTTATTTTATTTTATTTTATTTTATTTTATTTTATTGTATTTTATTTTATTTTATTTTATTGTATTTTATTTTGTTCTATTTTATTTTATTTTATTTTATTTTATTTTATTTTGTTTTATTTAATTTTATTTTATTTTATTTTATTTTATTTTATTTTATTTTATTTTATTTTATTTTATTTTATTTTATTTTATTTTATTTTATTTTATTTTATTTTATTTTATTTTATTTTATTTTATTTTATTTTATTTTATTTTATTTTATTTTATTTTATTTTATTTTATTTTATTTTATTTTATTTTATTTTATTTTATTTTATTTTATTTTATTTTATTTTATTTTATTTATTTTATTTTATTTTATTTTATTTTATTTTATTTTATTTTATTTTATTTTATTTTATTTTATTGTATTTTATTTTATTTTATTTTATTGTATTTTATTTTGTTCTATTTTATTTTATTTTATTTTATTTTATTTTATTTTGTTTTATTTAATTTTATTTTATTTTATTTTATTTTATTTTATTTTATTTTATTTTATTTTATTTTATTTTATTTTATTTTATTTTATTTTATTTTATTTTATTTTATTTTATTTTATTTTATTTTATTTTATTTTATTTTATTTTATTTTATTTTATTTTATTTTATTTTATTTTATTTTATTTTATTTTATTTTATTTTATTTTATTTTATTTTATTTTATTTTATTTTATTTTATTTTATTTTATTTTATTTTCTTTTTGTTATTTTATTTGACTTTATATTATTTTATTTTTTTTTTTTTAGTTTTTTTTTTATTTTTTTAGTTTATTTTTTTTATTTTACTAAACTTTTTAGCATTTTATTTTTTTGTTTTATTTTAATTAATTAATTTTTTTTTTAATTTACATTTATTTAGTTTAATTTTTTTTTGGTTTTATTTTTTTTATTTTATTTTAATATTTTTTACTTTATTTCATTTTATTTTATATTATTTTATTTTGTTTTATACAAATTTTTTTTTAAATTTTTTTTTAATTTTTTTTTTATTTTTTTTTTTTTTTGTTTTTTTTCTTTCATTTCTTAGAAACCGCAGAAATGATTGTATTCAAGCTCAGTTCAGCCTCGTAGCTTTAGTAACTTGACTCACCTTTAATTTGCGATCCAAAAGTTGATTGAATCTATAAAGAAAGATAAACGCACAATTAATTTAAGTTTAACTCAGTAAGCGCCACTTAAGTACAATTCTAAATCTAGATTATCGCACATTTCATCCCACTTACACACAGCCACATCCGTCATATTTATACGCATATTACCTTCAAGCCATAACGCCCAGGATAACGGGCCACACGTGTAGCACCCGACATAGAGGAAAACAAATCGTTTCCAATCAGACTATAAGTGCTGCAAATTATTACCCAGGCACTTGTGTATCTGCGTTGAGTCAAGCACATGTCAAACGTTTAAACAACGATTGACTTAGACATCTATTAGACATAATCATGTCAGGCGCACACACCCACACATACACCTATTCACATTCAAAGTGCTAGGCATGCAATATGTAGATACTCAAGAGCTCGCCCAAGGATGCAGAACCTGTCCCCAAAGTTTGCATATTGCAATTTATATGCCCTGGTGCTGTGCAACAACAACAACAACAACAACACCGGCACCGGAATGAACAACACAATCCACAGCAAAAACTACAAAACCAATAACAATGACTTTAAGTCCTGGTGTTGCCGAAGTTAATGCCAGAGCAAACGCCAGCAAACATTGTTGACATCGAGGCCACCAAGGCACCGTAGCACCGAAGCAAGCAAGGCAACTCAGTCCATCAGCCAGCTAGCTAGTGACACTGGACAGGAACCAAGGAAGGATGTCACTAACAAAAGCAACAACAAAAACTAGTTTAAATTGGAAATAAGAAGAAAAATGTTGCAAAACTAAGCCAACCAACCGGCTAACTCGTGGAAAATATTGATTTCCGTTATGTAAGGTTGCCGTCCGTGATATACGTCACGACAAGGATTAACGCATTGCACCGAACAACACAGCGACCAGAGGAGCCTGCGACATTAACATCGTAGCATAAAAGCAAACGCATTGCGCTTAGGTAGAACCCGGCAGCTAAAAAGCTAGGGGAATGAACGCAAATGCACGACCACTGACATGTGCAGCGCAAACTTACACATTTACAGGCACAAAAATGTGTCGTGGTAAAGTGAGGACTGACGAAAGTTTGCTAAATGCATAATAGTTTTTGGTATTTTTTAGAATACTCAAAAACCGAGTTAGGTCATTAAGAAGAAGAGCCATCACGGCATAATTGGGTAATTTTGGGAACATTTGAGGGTCTTTTTGGGATCGTTTAGGGATTATTTTAGGATTATTTTGAGAACATTTTTGGATAATTTTGGGATCATTTTAGGGTACATTTAAGGGTTTTTTTGAATAATTTTTGGATCATTTTGGGATCATTTAAGGTCATTTTGGAGTCATTTTCGGATCAGTTTGGGAACATTTAAGGGTCTTTTTGGGATCATTTTAGGATTATTTTGGATTATTTTGGGTAAGTAAAGTTAGCGCTAAATTGATAGCACCGAGCAAGCTAGGTCACCCAGGTACTGATTGATTTAAGATGGTTTGTGCTTGATTTCACAAACTTTTTTTCTAAATGTAAAAGGACCATGACCCAAACGTGATAACACCGATAAAGGTATCACTACGCAAGCTTTCGAGGAGTGCTTCGTGGTTACAACAACACACTTCTTACTCCCCACCAAAGAAGTTATTGGAGAGGCCCAACGTATCAAATTAGATAGCTTAACCACAATCTGCATGCTGAAGCCCAAACATCCGTGGTCCTTGACTGAGAATCGGTTCACCCTCGTCTTTCCGGGAATGTAGGAACCCCAAAAGATTAGTAACTTCTTACCTCATTCAAGATGTCAAAACAGATTTTCATACCTCGAAAACGAACTGTGTCCCTGGTACATCAGAAGTCGAAAATGAATCCTAACAAAACATTGCAACCGTTTCTAAACCAAAGCCAAGCCCGGAATGAAATTTAAAAACGGAAGAGGCTGACAGCCGTTCAGGGTCCTAGGTGTATTCCTAGGTGTATTTAAATTGTTGTCATTCCAATAATGTAAAAATTTACGCCCTTTTATTTGTCGCCACGTGTGTAGTATAAACCGAGGAGCAGGAAGACGACAACGCACAACCGGCAAACACATGCCACAGTCACCCGGCCTGCATAGAGTTCATTTTTTTTTTAGTTTGGCCGCTGCGGCGTATGAGTAACGACCTAAAAACTTTGGTCGAAAGTCATACGGAAAAGCAATAAATCGTTTTGCATACAAAATGCGCACGTTTGTAGTAGCCATACAACTAAGTGGGCGGGGTTATGGGCGGAAAGCGAATAAACGAACCGATAAGTGAGATGGTAAAGAAAAACGTACGCGGACTAGTCGCTTGTAAAGAAAAAGGAAAAAATTGAAGCGAACAAGCAAAGCGCGTGGGATGCATGGATGGATGGATGTATGGACTATTGCTAGCTACTGTACCATGCTTGAGCGCTAGAAGTAGTAAAAATGCGATTTATCCATTGAATGTTAATAGAAGGAAAATGCAAATAGAGTGGCGGAGTGAAGCTAGCGACATATAAACATACATACATACGATAGGTGCAACGGGTTGCTGCTCATGACGTTGACGTTGAACGTTCGAATAAAATTGGCGTTACTTCTTGTACAAGCAATCAGCGCAACGTATCAACGACGTAAGCAAGCAACAATGCAACTAAGTCAAAGAACGAGTGAACAGCAATAAGAGTAAAAAGGCAAGGTGCAAGATATCCCAAATAACATCAACGTAAACGAAACGAAACAGTCAGGCTCTACCAAAAAAATTTATTTAAAATTTAATGTAAGAGCTAATTTTTTAATAATTAAACAATTTTTCTCTGGTCAAGGAACCATAATTTAATTTTGGTTTTCATATTTGGCGGAATACAGATGTTCCAAAGTTCAAAAAATTGGTGTATAGTAAGTTATTCAGAAAGAAAAAACAAACAAAAAAAAGACACCCAGGTAGAGGTAGAGGTAGAGGTAGAGGTAGAGGTAGAGGTAGAGGTAGAGGTAGAGGTAGAGGTAGAGGTAGAGGTAGAGGTAGAGGTAGAGGTAGAGGTAGAGGTAGAGGTAGAGGTAGAGGTAGAGGTAGAGGTAGAGGTAGAGGTAGAGGTAGAGGTAGAGGTAGAGGTAGAGGTAGAGGTAGAGGTAGAGGTAGAGGTAGAGGTAGAGGTAGAGGTAGAGGTAGAGGTAGAGGTAGAGGTAGAGGTAGAGGTAGAGGTAGAGGTAGAGGTAGAGGTAGAGGTAGAGGTAGAGGTAGAGGTAGAGGTAGAGGTAGAGGTAGAGGTAGAGGTAGAGGTAGAGGTAGAGGTAGAGGTAGAGGTAGAGGTAGAGGTAGAGGTAGAGGTAGAGGTAGAGGTAGAGGTAGAGGTAGAGGTAGAGGTAGAGGTAGAGGTAGAGGTAGAGGTAGAGGTAGAGGTAGAGGTAGAGGTAGAGGTAGAGGTAGAGGTAGAGGTAGAGGTAGAGGTAGAGGTAGAGGTAGAGGTAGAGGTAGAGGTAGAGGTAGAGGTAGAGGTAGAGGTAGAGGTAGAGGTAGAGGTAGAGGTAGAGGTAGAGGTAGAGGTAGAGGTAGAGGTAGAGGTAGAGGTAGAGGTAGAGGTAGAGGTAGAGGTAGAGGTAGAGGTAGAGGTAGAGGTAGAGGTAGAGGTAGAGGTAGAGGTAGAGGTAGAGGTAGAGGTAGAGGTAGAGGTAGAGGTAGAGGTAGAGGTAGAGGTAGAGGTAGAGGTAGAGGTAGAGGTAGAGGTAGAGGTAGAGGTAGAGGTAGAGGTAGAGGTAGAGGTAGAGGTAGAGGTAGAGGTAGAGGTAGAGGTAGAGGTAGAGGTAGAGGTAGAGGTAGAGGTAGAGGTAGAGGTAGAGGTAGAGGTAGAGGTAGAGGTAGAGGTAGAGGTAGAGGTAGAGGTAGAGGTAGAGGTAGAGGTAGAGGTAGAGGTAGAGGTAGAGGTAGAGGTAGAGGTAGAGGTAGAGGTAGAGGTAGAGGTAGAGGTAGAGGTAGAGGTAGAGGTAGAGGTAGAGGTAGAGGTAGAGGTAGAGGTAGAGGTAGAGGTAGAGGTAGAGGTAGAGGTAGAGGTAGAGGTAGAGGTAGAGGTAGAGGTAGAGGTAGAGGTAGAGGTAGAGGTAGAGGTAGAGGTAGAGGTAGAGGTAGAGGTAGAGGTAGAGGTAGAGGTAGAGGTAGAGGTAGAGGTAGAGGTAGAGGTAGAGGTAGAGGTAGAGGTAGAGGTAGAGGTAGAGGTAGAGGTAGAGGTAGAGGTAGAGGTAGAGGTAGAGGTAGAGGTAGAGGTAGAGGTAGAGGTAGAGGTAGAGGTAGAGGTAGAGGTAGAGGTAGAGGTAGAGGTAGAGGTAGAGGTAGAGGTAGAGGTAGAGGTAGAGGTAGAGGTAGAGGTAGAGGTAGAGGTAGAGGTAGAGGTAGAGGTAGAGGTAGAGGTAGAGGTAGAGGTAGAGGTAGAGGTAGAGGTAGAGGTAGAGGTAGAGGTAGAGGTAGAGGTAGAGGTAGAGGTAGAGGTAGAGGTAGAGGTAGAGGTAGAGGTAGAGGTAGAGGTAGAGGTAGAGGTAGAGGTAGAGGTAGAGGTAGAGGTAGAGGTAGAGGTAGAGGTAGAGGTAGAGGTAGAGGTAGAGGTAGAGGTAGAGGTAGAGGTAGAGGTAGAGGTAGAGGTAGAGGTAGCGGTAGAGGTAGAGGTAGGTAATATTTGGATTATCTGTTGAGCATGGGGTGTATTCTATACTTCAGCCTGTCCTATACAAGATTTATTTTTTTTTATTAGGTGGGATATGCTAATATAGGTATCAAATTTCCAAAAAAAAATATTTCTAGGTTGGGTCGCGAGGCAAGAAATTAGGTCGGAAGGCAAGAAATAAGGTCCAAAGCTCCGTCTCCGCTACTTAATTTGCTTGTTGGGTTAGCTATAAACAAGATGTGTTATTTTTTTTTTGCTTGCCATCACTCTTATTTTTATTTAAATTAAAGTGTTGTCGATATACTCGGTGGCAATAAATATGTGTATGTATGTTTGTATGTATGCAGTATAGTATGCAAATGAGCAGTCGAGTACGTGCTTTCGACTAGTTGCAAAAGTTTAATTGGTAAAATGTGATGGATGTCTCAACTGCAGCGAGCTTGCTCATGACTAAATCTCAATTTGTGTTTGTGTGTGTGTGTGTGAGCGCTAACGTAAATATTGCTCCACTTATTCATTTTGTAAAGTTCTTTCACTACTCTTCAACATGCATAAGTTTGAATTTTAAATCGTGATAAATTTTTATTTTCAAATTTCTTTTATGGTAGTTAATCTGCACAGCATATAAAAGCAATTTCCTGGTACACATTTATAATCTAAGAAAATATTAATTTAACTTGTTTTAAAAACAAGCATTTTGCGGTTATGCTATGAATTAATTCTGATTGAGCATAGCTTAGAGATTGGCGCTACAAGTGCTGATTTTGTAAAATCTAAATTGCTTTCCCGCGGAATTAGGAAGCACATGAACGAGCCATTTGGGAGCATTCAGCCCTTGAGCTGCACAGCTTCCTTCGAACTCATAACTTGGAACGAATGGGATATAGGGGAAGAGCGGCGAGGTAGAAGGAAAGAGGGGAATCAAGAGGAAAAGAGAGGGAGATAGTGTGAAGGCGAAGAAAGATAGGAAGGAGAGTTGTAAAAGGGGTTGTAAATTGCGGTGAGGTGGCAACCCTATATGGCAAACCTGCGTGAAATTAACATATTTAGAAAACGCCGAAAATTCCTTTCATTTGATACCCATATTGGCATATCTACCTCTATATTTAAAAAAAATTGGGATATGTGGCAACCCTGTAAACCGCCCTTAAGTGCAAAATTTTAGAATCATAGAATGAATCAAATTGTCTATGTAAAAATGTTATCCAAATCGGTCAAGCAGTTCCCGCGATATACGAATAAATAAATAAATTGCGATTAGTTGGCTACCCCAAGTTGCAACCCTGCTTCAAATTATCATACATATTTGGAATACGGTAGAAAATACCTGTCATTTGATACCCATATTGGCATATCTAGCGCTATACTTAAAAAAAAATTGGGATAGGTGGCAACCTTGTAAACCGCCCTAAGTGGCAACACCCATATATATAATCTTAGAATGAATCAAATTGTCTATATGTCAAATTTTATCCAAAGCGGTCAAGTAGTTCCCGAGATATACGAAAAAATAAAAAAAATTGCGGTTACGTGGCAACCCTAAGTGGCATCCCTGCTTGAAATTATCTTATTTGGAATACGTTCGAAAATACCTTTCATTTGATACCCATGTTGGCATATCTAGATCTATATTTAAAAAAAATTGGGATAGGTGGCAACCTCGTAAACCGCCCTAAGTGGCAACACCCATGAATTCTGCTCGGCCTAACTATTACAATTTGTGAAATGTTAGCCAGATCCTATAATTTCACCTCATATTTGATTTGCACAGCTAAACATCGTGGTGAAAATCGCCTACGCCTGAAAGTCGGCTACAATTTCTATTTCCGTTGCATAATTTCCGTTGCATCATCAGCCATTTTCTCAAATTTTATTCTCAATCAAAACTTCATATCGCCGCCTAAGAAGTGAACTTCAAAAATCATGTCAATATTTTGCAAAGGCTACAAATCCAAAGCAGTCATAAAGTGTCCCCTTTCTCTATATGCTTGAACAATCTCACTCATTTAATTATTCGTTAGTGGCAAGCAATAAACTTCTCAGAGCGTGTGAAAGGGACACGCACTTGTAATATTTTTGGTTTTATGTTTTTTTTTGTCTTCTTTTGCAATGCCTCATTTGTTACTACTTGACTTTGTTACCATTTGCCAACGTGTATGAATAAAAAAACATGAAAACGACTATCTATTGCATCTAGAATATTCATTCAAAGAATATCCTACCATTAAGTGGCAGTGAGCTCAGGCGTATGTATGTTTCGAGTATGACTCTCAGGCGTGCAATGCACACATACACGAAATTGATGAAGGTGATGTACTCATCAAACGACACGCATCAACGATCAAGTCAATTAGCGAAACCTGGAAGTGTGTACTGTAAATTCTTTTCAAAAGCTTCGAGATTTTCAAACAACACCATTACTACGAAAATACATACTCTAGATCGTGTTGAAAAACCGCAGAATGAGAATTGTTCCAACTGCAGCCTTCGGCGCTCCCATGCCAACATTTTGCTGTAGGGTACACACCAAATTCTTTTCTCCGGTACCGTCTAATTTGTATACATGAGCATGCAATGCATTGTACATACATGATAAAAGTAGCTTTTACAGTCAACGCTTTCTAATTTGAGCGATAATTATGGCCTCGGTTTTGCTTTCAGCTCAGATTTCCTTCCAGTTCTCTTTTCAGGTCCACTTTAAATCTTTATTTCGATCCAGTTCGAGTATTTTCTCTCCCTGGCATATGCACAAACACCCAACCACCTCCGCTTTTCCGCATCACTGCAACATCGACTTGTCCACCACCTCAGGCTGATTGCCTTTAGAAAAAAATTGGGCTTCATATGCTGCTACGCTAGAACATGTCCTTGTCGGTACCAGTCAACAATGCAACATCAACAACGTCGAAATCAGCAATGTTGCTCTGTCGCCTATGGCCTCAGCTCATCTGCTCAACGTTGGAGTCGTCTTTTGTATGACGTGAATGACTGACGGCACCAAATACATACACGCATGAATATGTAAATGTAGACCAAAAACAAAAAAAAAACATTGGTTACACCTGCTCTTTGACGTGGCTTATGTATTTGGTTCCACCACACGTAGGCCGCCACTCTTGAAATATGTCAATCATGAAATTGCGTGGCTGGGCGGTTCGATTTTTTTCCGCTTAGCTTAGCATTTTGTAAGCATTTTTGGTTGAGCTGTCAAAATGTCGGCGCGTAAGCGTGTGTGAGTGAGTTTTTCCTATGAAACAAAGATATTTTTGTTTTTCGGTTTTTTGTTGTTACCCTGAGTTTTCAATATTTGTTATAATTTTTTTTTTTTAGGTACTTTGAATATTATTTTTTTTGCTCCTCCTTTGTATTCTGTGAGATAAAAATTTTTGTCAGGCCTGGAAATTTTTGCGCTTCTTTGAACGTGATTTTATTCAAGTACGAGCATGAAAAATGTTTTCCATTTTGTGTAAGAATTTGTTGGAAAAAATGTCATATTTTTATGGTAACCAAGTTTTGTTTTAAAATCATGACTAAGAGGTGGCGAGCCTCAACATTAATTGGCATTTTCCGATAGTAGCCATATGGAATAAATTAAAACTAAAATAAGTAAAATGAATACAAGACAAACAAAATAAAAAAGGAAATAAAATAAAATGAAGAAAATAAAATAAAATAAAATCAAAAAAAATAAAATAAAATAAAATAAAAAAATAAAATAAAAGGAAATAAAATTAAATAAAATAAAATAAAATAAAATAAAATAAAATAAAATAAAATAAAATAAAATAAAATAAAATAAAATAAAATAAAATAAAATAAAATAAAATAAAATAAAATAAAATAAAATAAAATAAAATAAAATAAAATAAAATAAAATAAAATAAAATAAAATAAAATAAAATAAAATAAAATAAAATAAAATAAAATAAAATAAAATAAAATAAAATAAAATAAAATAAAATAAAATAAAATAAAATAAAATAAAATAAAATAAGATAAAATAAAATAAAATAAAATAAAATAAAATAAAATAAAATAAAATAAAATAAAATAAAATAAAATAAAATAAAATAAAATAAAATAAAATAAAATAAAATAAAATAAAATAAAATAAAATAAAATAAAATAAAATAAAATAAAATAAAATAAAATAAAATAAAACAAAACAAAATAAAATAAAATAAAATAAAATAAAATAAAATAAAATAAAATAAAATAAAATAAAATAAAATAAAATAAAATAAAATAAAATAAAATAAAATAAAATAAAATAAAATAAAATAAAATAAAATAAAATAAAATAAAATAAAATAAAATAAAATAAAATAAAATAAAATAAAATAAAATAAAATAAAATAAAATAAAATAAAATAAAATAAAATAAAATAAAATAAAATAAAATAAAATAAAATAAAATAAAATAAAATAAAATAAAATAAAATAAAATAAAATAAAATAAAATAAAATAAAATAAAATAAAATAAAATAAAATAAAATAAAATAAAATAAAATAAAATAAAATAAAATAAAATAAAATAAAATAAAATAAAATAAAATAAAATAAAATAAAATAAAATAAAATAGAATAAAATAAAATAAAATAAAATAAAATAAAATAAAATAAAATAAAATAAAATAAAATAAAATAAAATAAAATAAAATATAATAAAATAAAATAAAATAAAATAAAATAATATAAAATAAAATAAAGTAAAATAAAATAAAATAAAATAAAATAAAATAAAATAAAACAAACTAAAATAAAATAAAATAAAAATAAATCAAAATAAAATAAGAACTATTGAAAAAAATATAAATAATAAAATATAATAGAAAAAATAGAAAAAAATCTAATAAAACATGTAAGGAAAGCTGTCTTCGGCATAAACGTCACGATTTTCACTGTTCGGTCTCCAGTACAGCCTGTGTCAGTTTAACTTTAGCTCATACCGAAATTATCGGAACTATCGATTATATGGGGGCGATGTGTTATATTGGTCCAATCTCATTCATTTTGGCCACCGATATTCCACATCCTAAAAGATCAATAGCTACAAAATTTCACGTTCCTATCTATCTAATTACAGACGTTATCTGCCAAAATGCGTTTATCGGTACAGTCGATTGTATGGGGGCTATGTGAAATATTTATCCCATATCAATGATTTTCAACATCGATAATACAAATATAAAAATAGCAACACTTACAAAATTTCACGTTCATATCTGATTATTTACAGGAATTATAGGCCAATATACATTATCGGAATAATGGATTGTATGGGAGCTATATGTAATATCGGTCCGATCTTGCTGGTTCCGACAAATGATTTCTATATTAGAAAATGGTGGCGGCATACCAAATTTCAGCCAAATATCTCAAAAACTCAAAACATATTTCCTGAAAAAGGAAATTCATTCAAACACCCATTGTTCACACACATCCTTTATGCACTTATTTTGAGCAACCATCTACTCAATTCATTGCAATTGTGAAGCACCTCAAAATCTATGCAAATCAGTCAATCAGAATTACGCCCACAAAGTTCACGCAGCTGCACATACCAAATTTCCGCTCTACTACCATTGAATGTGCAACAAATTTGCATGAATGCTGAACGCAACGACGCGCGTCACTCAATGAAGCACCAATTGGTTGTGGAAACGTTTGTGGCATATTTTCACCAACGGCAAGTTCACTTTGTATTGACTAGAAAGTGAATAGAAGCAATGTAGAAGATTGCAAAACTTGCCGTTTTGTCGTTACAAGCAACAACAATAACATGGTAAACTTGTAGGCTGTTGCCTAGCAGCTACTACATTACGATACTGACATGAATAGGTAATAGGTAACTTTTGAGGTCGAGGGTTCCTAAAACACTTTGGGGTCTGAAGTAACTGGCAAGGTGCATTGTGTTGCCAGGACGTTTTTTTATTGATGACACTTCATTTGTTGATTTTTCAATATAAATTTCTGAAGAGCGGTCGTTTTCTAATAATACACTTATTATTTGAATATCGACATTCAGAACTTGGGCCTATGAGTCTAGCACTTTACCGCCCACATCATTCCGCTTTACGCAAATGAAGTGGAATGTCTTAATAACTTGCCACAAATGTTTGCTTGAAGGGCGTTAATGCATTGCTGATGTTGCATGACAATCAGTGTTGCATATTTACCATATTGACTTGTGTCTATATTGACTGCATCATTGATGCTCACACAGATAAGATTACGTTCTCTGCATGTGTTAAGTCTTATCGCTGAAGACAGTTCCAGTACAATATGAATTTAGAGAAGTCATCTAGAAAAACTCGTAATTTTTCTTACGAAACTTACCATTGTACATTGACTTGGCTTGTATTTTATTTTATTTAGTTTCAAGCCAGCTTATTAATTTTTTATTATTAATTCATTTTATCTCATTTTATTTTATTTTATTTTATTTTTTTTTTATTTTTTTTTTTAATTTTTTTTATTTTATTTTATTTTTTTTTAATTTTATTTTATTTTATTTTTTTTATTTTTTTTTATTTTATTTCATTTTATTTTATTTTATTTTATTTTTTTTTATTTTTTTATTTTTTTTATTTTTTTTTGTTATTTTTTTTTAATATTTTTTTATTTTTTTAGTTTTTTATTTTATTATATTTTTTGTTATTTTATTTTATTTCATTTCATTTTATTTTATTTTATTTTATTTTATTTTATTTTGTTTTATTTTATTTTATTTTATTTTATTTTATTTTATTTTATTTTATTTTATTTTATTTTATTTTATTTTATTTTATTTTATTTTATTTTATTTTATTTTATTTTATTTTATTTTATTTTATTTTATTTTATTTTATTTTATTTTATTTTATTTTATTTTATTTTATTTTATTTTATTTTATTTTATTTTATTTTATTTTATTTTATTTTATTTTATTTTATTTTATTTTATTTTATTTTATTTTATTTTATTTTATTTTATTTTATTTTATTTTATTTTATTTTATTTTATTTTATTTTATTTTATTTTATTTTATTTTATTTTATTTCATTTCATTTTATTTTATTTTTTTTATTTTATTTCATTTTTAACTTTGTGCCAGCTCTGCCCAGCTGAGCCCACGTGCTAAACAATGAGCATCGCTTCTATACTTAAATACCTGCGGTTCACCTTGTAAGTCACTCACAGACAATACATCATCATCGTTAGCGGCGTGCATTTACAGCAGCTGAAACTCTGTTAAGTGTGGCAAATTTCCGCAAATCATCTTCAC
This sequence comes from Campiglossa producta, assembly GCA_964058755.1. Classification (NCBI taxonomy): domain Eukaryota; kingdom Metazoa; phylum Arthropoda; class Insecta; order Diptera; family Tephritidae; genus Campiglossa; species Campiglossa producta. The sequence continues at coordinate 30,024,889 of CAXKVI010000001.1, read as the reverse complement.
TAACGCTCAGTGGCCTTTTACATCATTGAAAGTTGTTCAATGTTTTTGATTTACCACCAAACCACAGTTGCGATGATTTTCGGCTTGAATGCCTAGGTGAGGGTTAGAGCTCATTCTTTTTCAATTTTACAAATGGAAGTAACATGTGTTTTTATCACAGAGCTCTTGCTACTGAAAGCTAGCGTGGGAACTTGAATTATTCGAGAAATATTCGTGCACACTATTTTCCATTATTAACTGGCGCTCAACTGCCTAAACTTTTCTGAACGAGGTTGTAATGATCGTGAGCAAATCTGCTTCGCAATAATTCAAGCTCCTCCTTTGTTGATAGGGTCTGGCGTTGCTGCGAAAGCTGTTGTCCATTTAGGCAGATATCCTCAACTCTTCATGAAGCTCATTTCATATTGCATGTTTATTTAAAACAATTTGAAAAAAATACCTTAAAAAAAGCTTCACGGTTCTTATTTTCTGCTTCAACTTTAACCTATATAATAACATTTTCACTCTAGTGTAATGCAAATGCTAACTTTTCATTTTTACAATTTCAATTAAATCACCCTACTAAATTTGCCAAAATCAATTAACACAAATGGGTTTACAGTTAGAATACGCTTTGTGAAATTTAAATTAGGCCTAGCACCTAATGCCACCACATCCAACCGTATCTCTAATTCTTACACCGACACATTTACAAGCATAGTTTCAGTACAAAATCAAGTGCGTACTGAGTGTGAACTTAATCTAATTATCCAGTGGCTTCCGACAATAATTTCATTTCCTATGCGAATACGAATAGTCTGCCATAGAGCAAACGTGTAAAGGTAGTAAATACAGGTAAGAGTGCTGCACACCCGCACGTTTCGATATGCTAAGTAGTATGAGCATACACATTTAACACAAGGCCATATGTTTGAAGTAGTATGATGCACTGCGTTTCATAATTATAACTAAAGATGAAATTTCAAAAATAAAATAAAATATTATAAAAATTACAATAAAAATAAAATAAAAAATATAAAAAAAAAAAAATAAAATTAAAAAAAAAAAATAAAATCAAATAAAGTAAAGTAAAATAAAATAAAATCAAATAAAATCAAATAAAATAAAATAAAATAAAATAAAGTAAAGTAAAATAAAATAAAATCAAATAAAATCAAATAAAATAAAATAAAATAAAATAAAATAAAATAAAATAAAATAAAATAAAATAAAATAAAATAAAATAAAATAAAATAAAATAAAATAAAATAAAATAAAATAAAATAAAATAAAATAAAATAAAATAAAATAAAATAAAATAAAATAAAATAAAATAAAATAAAATAAAATAAAATAAAATAAAATAAAATAAAATAAAATAAAATAAAATAAAATAAAATAAAATAAAATAAAATAAAATAAAATAAAATAAAATAAAATAAAATAAAATAAAATAAAATAAAATAAAATAAAATAAAAAAGAAAATAAAATAAAATAAAATAAAATAAAAAAGAATAAAATAAAATAAAATAAAATAAAATAAAATAAAATAAAATAAAATAAAATAAAATAAAATAAAATAAAATAAAATAAAATAAAATAAAATAAAATAAAATAAAATAAAATAAAATAAAATAAAAATTAAATGACATAAAAATTTAATGAAATAAAACAAAATAAAAAAAGCTGAAAAAAAGAAAAGAAAAAAAATATATATCCACCTTGAATAGTAAATAGAATTTACTTAAATACGACTAACTTTCGTGATCTTATAACTTGTACACAGTCTGTATTAAATATACATATGTGCATAAGTCTGTTGAACACACTCTTACATACCCAAATGCACACACACATAGATACATACTTTCATAAAGTTTCTAGGTACATATATTTAAGTACACGCCCAATTGCCGGTGCACAAAGATATTTATTGAACCATTAGCTGAGCCTAACTTTCACACCAAAAGCACTTAAATACCCAATTTACGTACGCCATTTATGTGACTAATATATGAGTAAACGTATAATTTGGGTGCAAATTGTGTTTTTGGCTTCAACAAAAATGACTAGGTTATATAACATCTGCGAAAATATATGAGAGGCGTTACGAGCTTTGGAAAGCAGCTGGTATTAAAAGCTTACTATTGTCCAAGAAAATGTACCGGAACATACAAATTTGTGTATGTAGCAATCAAAAGGCAAACGGTGCATTAAATGGTCGGAAAGCTAAGTAGGAGGCGGGGAGGCCAATGGCCAAGTAAGTATTTGTTAATGTGTGAGTATTAGAAATTAAGTGACCAATATGTTAAGTAATATTAAACATAAAAGTGGGTATTGTTGTTGTTCAAGAGGATAAAGCAGATCATGGAAAAAAGTGCATGTGGGAAAAAATAAAACAGCATCCATTTACATAAACTTTTTGTTGGTCACAACTTGCCAACAGTCTGTTAGAAAACATAAATCTGTACTCTTTGTAATCATTTTTTCGTACTTTTTCAGCTTCCTCGTAATGCCGGGTTTAAGAAGCCATTTAAATGAAAATTCATTTTCTCGCTTTCAGTTTTGATTTAAATTCTTCATTTACATTTAATTTTTCATTTGAATTCTTTTGTGAAATCGACTGTTAATGCATTCCAATACGTAGCATTTCAGCATTATTTATTCGTTTCTATATTCGTTAACAAAAAAATATTACGTATACGTCATATTTTGTCACTTTTATAAAAAAAAATGACTTTGTCGTTAAATGAAGTTTACGTAAAGGGGAGCAAATATGGGCAACCAATCTTTTCAGGGATCGATAAAACATAAACCATACTGCTATTTTGTTATAGTTAGAAGATGTAGCACGCAGTAGCACACAATTTTTTTTTTTTTTTTTTCATCTAAAGAAGCCAAGGTAGCATTTACGAAGCATAATTTTTGCTGGCTTATATTTGTTTTAATATTTGGTCGAATGCACTGATTTTTTCTTTATTTAACTAAGGAAGTGTTATATTTTCGTACAAAAGCCCAACTAAGTAGCAAACTCAGGAATAATAATATAAAATTAAAAACTTATGAATTCCGAGTCGACGATTACAAAGAGAAGAAAATTCAAGTAAGCAAAGTTAAAAAGAATAGTAAGATGAAAGAAGTAAAAATAATACAATTCCAAAGTAAAACTAAAATTTTAGGAAAACAGCTTGTTTTTACGATTTTATAAACTTTGCTTTCACACATCAGCTCGCACAGGACGCTAAATAATTTATAACGTATGCTAGAATACACAAACATTTCAAGTGAACTCATGAAAATTCGCTGATGTGGTGAAAAAATATAATTGAAGTTTATTTTTTTAGAAATAATACATCTAAGAATAGGATAAAATAAAACCCTGTTTCTAGCATAAATTCAATATGTTTTCCGTTGAAATAGCGTGTTTTTTGAAAAACATTTCTTCCTCTCAGAACTCGAAATGAAAATATGTGGGCGATGTGGAAATTCTTTTTCATAAAGATTTTTTCTCAACACGGTTAAAAAAATTAGACCAAATTTTAAAATTTTTTGGACCACAAATGTTTAAAAAAATTTTTAAAGACGAAATAATTTTTTTGTTGTTTGGCTGGAATCGGTACCAAGATTCTCCGCATCATGTCCGCCTGCTCTACTACTGAGCTACATCGCATATATAAATGTTGTGGGAAAAATTCAATCTGAAATGAGCTTTCAAAAATAAATGAATACAAAACAAAAATTGTAGACCGAAAAAGTTTTAATTTTAAACCGAAAAGTTTCAATTTCAAACCAAAAGGTTTTAATTTTAAACCAAAAGATATTAATTTAAAACGGAAAGTTTTAAAAATTAAAAGAAATTAAAAAAAAATGTGGCACTTGGCAGGGATTCGAACAGTAGCGCTCAGGAATCACAGCCGACTGCTCTACCGCTGAGCTATGCCGCACATGAAGTTTTCATGTACAAAATGCAATGTGTTTAAAAAAATAAAAATAAATAAATTATTTAGATCTTAAATCGAAACCAAAAAAAAACTTTAAATATTTGTTGGCATTTAGAAGGTTTAAAATATTCAAAAAAAAAAAAGGTTGTAAAATCGCTTCAACTTTAGACGGGTTTAAAATTTAGGCTTACTTTTTTACCGTGTATACAATGTATTGTTTAGTTCGCCTCTACTATCCATATGTATCGATATCAATTGTCTCCCACCTCTAGTGTTTAGTATGTGCTTAGTAATGCATTAATCTTTAACAATGAGTTGCTCAAATGAAATAAAAATAAAGAAACAACTTTTTCTAATGCCACAATTTATTTTCCAAGAAGCAACACCGAAAAAGAAAATAAATACATATGTAGGTGATACAATGAAATTTACTCAAAACTTAACGTTACGCCTGAATAATTTAGAAAGCAAAGCTTTGTATATCTTTTCAACTGATACGGAAGAATACAAAGTAACGGTACGAGGTATACTGTAAAGGTGTGTGGGCACTTAAGTATGCACGTCTGCCGTGGTGAAGTGACACATACCAAGTTGCGGTTTGTGGCGATGGGTGACAGTGGAAACTTTTATTTTTAATCGTAACATTAAATAATTTATCATTTCTGTTTGAAAAAAAAAACGCGCAGTGGTAAAAAAGGATTATGTCAAAAACCAAGTTTCAATTGTTGATGCCAAACCTTAAATTAAATTAAACAAAATTGAATTAAACTAAATCAAATTAAATTATGTTTAAAAAAATTAAATTAAGTTAAATTAAATAAAATTAAAACAAGTAAAATAAAATTAAATTTAATTAAAATAAACTAAACAAAATAAAAAAAAATAAATTTAAATTAAATTAAATTAAATTAAATAAAATTAAATAATTAAATTAATTTAAATGAAATTTAATTAAATTAAATAATTTAAAATTTCAATAAATTAAATAAAAGAACACAAAAATAAGATAAAATAAAATAAAATAAAATAAAATAAAATAAAATAAAATAAAATAAACTAAAATAAAATAAAATAAAAAAAATAAAATAAAATAAAATAAAATAAAATAAAATAAAATAAAATAAAATAAAATAAAATAAACCAAAATAAAAGAAACTAAATAAAATTGTATTAAAATAAAATAACAATAAAATAATATAAAATTAAACTAAATAAAATTAAATAAAATAAATAAATAATAAAAATTAATAAAAATAAACATAATTTATTAAAGCATGAAATAAAACTAGAGTTCGCCCATTGGTTGAAATCAGTGTACGAAAATAAACTTTATTGTACGGTACTATTTCGTTTTGTTTGTTACTTTCATAGTTCAGTACAAAACAAAATCCAAAAGCTGAGTTCACTTTGAAAACTGTAAAATACATTTTTTGAAATTTACATCCAAAATAAAAAACAAAATAAAAAAAATATTTTGTTCTCTATGAACATACATTCAAACACTTATATTTTTCTTCAATCAATTGAAACGTTTGTGTTTATAAATTTTTTTTTGTTGGAATTGTCACAAACAAAAAGCAAACGTTTCAAAAAAGTAATAAACTGTACAAAACTTAAATGACATGCTACTCGATGAGGAAATGAAAAGTATTTTGTACAGTTTATTTTCGTGCCCTGGTTGAAATTCAACCACAAAACCTTATTTTATTTTCCTACCTTTTTGCTATTTCTTAAATTTTCCTTTCTTTCCCATTTTTTTTTATATTTTTGGTTTCTATACATTCCTATTCATTATTAGTTTTCCTCCCTCTTTACAGCATTCAGTAATATAGTTTCAATGTTTATAATTATTTATTCTTCTTAGGTCGTCTTCATACGTATTTCTTTCCTTTCCTTTCCTTTGCTTTCATTTGCTTTTATTCCCTTTCCTTTCCTCTCCTTTCGTCTCAATTTATTTCTTTTGCTTTTCTTTCCTTCCCTTCCCTTTTCTTTTCTTTCCTTTTCTTCCCTCTCCGTTCTTTTCCTTTCCTTTCCTTTTCTCTTCTTTCATTTCACTTTATTTCCCTTCTTTCTTTATTTCTTTCTTTTCGGTTCTTTTCTGTTCTTTTCTTTTATTTTCCTTTCTTTTGTTTTCTTTTATTTTCTTGCCTGACCTTTCCTTCCATTTCCATTACATTCCTTTTTCCCTTTTATTTTTTCTTCTTTCCTTTCCTTTCGTTTCCTTTGCTTTAGTTTCCTTTGGTTTCCCTTAGTTTCCTTTAATTTTATTCATTTTTTTTTTATTTCATTTCTTTTATTTTATTTTTTTTATTACCTTTATTTTCTTTCACTTTTTTCCTTAGATTTCTTTTCCTGTCATTTCGTTTCCCTACCTTTCCTTCCCTTACCTTTCCTCTTCTTACCTTTCCTTCCGTAATTCCTTTAGTTTTCTTTCTTTTCCATTCACTTCCTTTACCTATTTTTTAGCTTTTCATTACCTTTCTTTCCTTTATTTTTCTTTCTTTTTATTTTCATTTATTTTCCAAACCGACCTTCACGCTACCTTTTCTTTCCTTTCTTTGTCTTTCTCTATTTGCCTCTTTTTTCCCCTCCTTTACGTACATTACATTTCCTTTCTTCCCCTCCTTTTTTCTTTTCCATTCCATTCCTTTCCTTTCCTTACCTTTATTTGCTTTTGATTTTTCTCTCATATTTTCCGTTCCTTACCTTAACTTACCTTTATTATCCTTTTATCCATTCCTTTCCTTTCCCATTCTTTCCTTTAATTTATACTTTTATTTATTTCGTTTTGTTTTATTTTTATTTATTTTATATTATTTCCTTTCCTTTCCTTTTCAACAAAATTCTTTTTTTACTTTCAATCACTTTTCTTTTTTTTTTAATGGCAAATTCCGATCGGTTATAATTATTAATATAAATTTTCCAGCTAATCCGATCTATCAGGGTCGAGTGCAAATAAAAAACGATTTATTCCACAATTTTGCCCAACGTTTCGATAAACTCCTTATCTTCTTCAGGGGCTTTCTATATTAATTTATAACGAAATACAAAAACAACATTAGAATCAATTTCAAACACATATTAACATAAATATTGCACTATTTTTTTTCTTTTTCTTATTTCACTTTTTTTTTTAATTTCATCAATTTTCCATTTTATTTTATTTCACTAAGTCTAGCCACGAAGGGCTTTGTGCATGACCTAGCTTATTTGTGCTTTTTTTTCCAAAACATCATGTCTGAGCAAGCATTTGCTTCTCTGAATACCCACTCACAGATTTTGTTTTTGTGATCACTGTACCTACGCTCAATAAAGTTGACGGGATGGCTCATGTTTATTATTGCTGCCAAAAAACAACTCACACTCGGACTCTCCCCAACTGCAATGAATGCAAGCACAACAATGCAAGTGTGCCTACAAACACACATAACAGCGGCTCTATAAAGTGAATGCATGTTTAGAACTTGTAGTGGTGTGACTTTCAAATCATATTATAATTAATTTTTTTTTTTAATTTTTGGTTTGTTGTCGCACACCCTGCTCGGGGAGACCTATCGTTACATATCAAATTTTGTATACCTTAGAATTGTGGTTATTGCAAAAAAGGGAGAAAACTTTAACTTTAACTAATAAAATAAATGCATTTACGTATACATACTCTCTCTCTTACCCTCCCCCATTCACTTTAAAAATATCCTTATATCTTTGTTTGTCTGGAGTTTGTCATTCTAAGATTTTAACTAGAAAAATCGGGCGAGTTGATTATTTGTTTTTCTCTTACAAAAATTTAAATTTTATATACAAACATTACTGCAAATATTGTGTCTATATATTTTATAATGGATGACATCGACCTTTCATAAATTTATCACAAACTTTTTCGATATTTTGTTACATGCTCATATAATATGCTACACTTTATAACTTAATTTGAAAACAAAAAAAAAAAACAAAAAAAAATACTTTTGGAGACAGCAGCACAGACTTACATATTCACTTTTACCTTTTTATATGCGCTAGATATTTTAACAAATTTTCCTAGTTGCACTAGCACAATGATAGCAAAGCAGCACACAAATTCCATAACATTTCAGACATCAGCCATGAGTGACCAAAATAAAATGTAAAAAGAAGAGATAGTAATTGAATGCCCACAACGACGCATTGGTTTCAATATGTTCTTACTTTTTATTAAGTTTATAGCTGGTAGATTTTTAATATTTTTAAAGGTACTACCTTAGTTTGGAAGACTGCTTCAATATAAGTTAATTTGCGTCGTATTTTAAACAAAATATTTTTATGGTTGCCACCTAGACGCACTTGTAGTCGCCTACATATCAAACTCGCCTACTTATGTGGTGCCACCTATTTGAAATTTAAGAAAATATGCAATGAGATTTGTCAATATGGGTGTCAGACGAAAGTTATTTTACATCGTATTTTAACAAAATTATTTTTAGGTGGGGTTACCACCAAGGGATGCCATCTAATCTTATTATTTTTTGTATAACCGATATTATCTTGAAATGAGCGTTAGGTACACATTGCAACAAACTAAGCTCTCTGTTTTAAGCGCTGTCACTTGGGATATTTGACGAAACAAAATATAACAAAAATCAAAAGAGATATAAAAAGTAGAATATTAAATGAGCAGTACAGCAACAGGTGGCAACCTTCATCAATGGTCTGCTACCTTTCAGTCCACTTGTATAAAGGTAGTCTTAAAAAATTGTTTGATAATTTTTCTTGTTATTTGATTTTATACATATGTAGCTTGTAAACTATCGAAAATTTATCGTCAATATGTCGAGCACTCAAGCGGTTGGCAGCATACTTTTAGGAGCTTTCATTGATATGTTCTAGCAATATTTTTTGTCACTGCACACACACATGCACACTCACTCATATGTACGTGCATGCGTTTATTTGGTTCACACATTCTTACCTACACAACTGCGAGCAGTGTAACTGTGAACAGCTGCAACATTCTCACCATTTCGTTGGTCAAACACTATAACAATTTCCGTTTTACACACAAATACCTACTAGGCTAGACTAGACTTTCGTACCTCTTCCCATTCATTCTCGCCCATCTTGGTGAATTACTAAAGGGAAGTAGGCAAGCATGTAACTGTGGTTAGTGTGGCTGCAACAAGATTTTCCAAATAGCCTAACTCAATGCTTAGTCGTTGATACAATAACGCAGATAGCAGAATCTTTCTTTTTACTCACTGCAAATGTACAAACTGACATTCAATTCTCTGATGGAATTGATTCAATCGAAGCGAAGGGCAGTAACTGGCATTGATGGACCGTGAAGCATTTTGCAGAAATTCGGATGACTATTTAAATGAAAATCGAAATAAAAATTAATTTAGATTAAATTTTAAAAAATACAACATAAAATAAAATAAAATAAAATAAAATAAAATAAAAGAAAATAAAATAAAATAAAATAAAGTAAAATAAAATAAAATAAAATAAAATGAAATAAAATAAAATAAACTAAAATAAAATAAAATAAAATAAAATAAAATAAAATAAAATAAAATGAAATAAAATAAAATAAAATAAAATAAAATAAAATAAAATAAAATAAAATAAAATAAAATAAAATAAAATAAAATAAAATAAAATAAAATAAAATAAAATAAAATAAAATAAAATAAAATAAAATAAAATAAAATAAAATAAAATAAAATAAAATAAAATAAAATAAAATAAAATAAAATAAAATAAAATAAAATAAAATAAAATAAAATAAAATAAAATAAAATAAAATAAAATAAAATAAAATAAAATAAAATAAAATAAAATAAAATAAAATAAAATTAAAAAAATAAAATAAAATAAAATAAAATAAAATAAAATAAAATAAAATAAAATAAAATAAAATAAAATAAAATCAAATAAAATTAAAAAAATAAAATAATATAAAAAAAAGAAAAAAAAAAATAAATAAATAAAAAAAAAGAAGAAAAATTATCCACTGCGCAACGAAGCTTTCCTACATTCCTGCCACATAGCAACCAAACCCTACCTACATCTGAGCATCACATCACCAGCACGGACAACCAATCCCAGTGGCAATGTTTGTACATCGTAAATTTTCGCTTTGTTATCGATAGTCTTTGCTCTGATTTGGTCTGAATAAAAGTTAAAAAAAAAAAATCAGAATTTACTTGTACAAAAGACACAAAAAGAAAGTTGCAGCTATAAAATGTGCAAATGTGTTGCATACGAGCTAATGTCAAGGTATTGCCTACCTGCTGTCCATTTCTTATTGGCATACCAATTTATGTGTGGTACTTTTATTTCTCTATTATTTTTACTCCAGAGATAAGTTGGGTTTGCTTTTGAGAGCTCAGGTTTCTTTAGGCCACAGCTATACACTGACAAACATAGATCTATGTCAACCTTTGAAAGTCCAACAGCCTTTATATCACAACCACATATATGTATCTCAATATTTATCTCAATGCACTTCACCCACTTGAAAATCAAAGATTCTATCTCTCAATTTCCATTACGAATGTAATGACAGTTGGAAATGGAGCTTTACATATAAATTGTTGTTATTGGATTTTCTAGATTTTCATTCATATTCATACGTAATGCATATAGAGATCCTTGTTAATTCACTACGATTATGAAAAGTCGAAGCTTTTGACTATGTCACGCCTTCGCTTCCGGTTTCTGTTTGTTTTGAGGAGGCACTTTTTATTAAAGCTCTGCTAGTTTGAGCAAAGTGTTCAGCGGGATCCGGACAGGAAAGATTCTACAAAGCTTCTTAAGAAATGTTAAAAAAAAAGTTGCTAAATACTTCCGAAGCTTTTAAATAAAAGTTAAGAAGCTTTCAGGTTTAAACTTTAGAGCTTTTGTGAAAGAGCTGTGAAGTTCGTTTTAAGTAAGTAAGGACTTGAGAAGATTATTTGAAGCTATTTAAGAAAAAAGAGATGTAAAGCTTTTGGTGAACCTCTTTCAAATTTAATATTAAATATTTGTTTATTTAAAGTCCAACCAAAACATCAACAATAGCGAATAGATTAGGCTGCGAAGCTTTAGGCTATATCCTTCTAGGTTCTTATAAAAAATTTTCAAAATAAGTGGCAACATTTTTGGAAAGCTTTTTTAGTGATGATCTTTTTAAGTTTCTCTTGAAAAAGCTTTGAAGAGCTTTGGGAATAATATACAAGCTTTTGTGCAAACTATTTCATGAAAAAGCTCCCAATGAAATGTATGAAACTTATGAAAGAAACATTTGAAATCAGACGGGAATTCATTGGGAATAAGCTAACAAAAAAAAAGGTTCTTTACTGTTATTAAGGAAGTTTTGGGATGCCATTTTCCTCTCTTCACTTTCACCCCCTCAACACTTTTCTTTTCACTCCTCCTCTCTTTCTTCGCCATTTTACAAATTCGATTCCACTAAACTAACTTTCTTTCCATCCCAATTCCTGCTTTGCAATCCCAACTATCAGTAAATCTTTTTGAAAAATTTATGTACATATGTAACCGATTCGTCTGCATCAAAAAGAATTTCTTTGTTCCCTATTGAAATGTGTCACTAAAGTCACAAAGACATGATTTCTCTAATGATTGACATATTTCAGTTGGTAGCTCAATTTTTAATTGGGGTTTCGTACACGAGCTTGCGTCTTTTACTGTAAACATTCCCCCTCCCCATTTGCTCATTAAAAGCTATGTAGTGATAGATTTGTTATCTAATTAGTTGGTAGTTTCAAAGTGCGAACTTAATTGTGGAAAATTTTAATTAGCTTACGAAACTGACATGAAAATTAAGCATTGAGGCCACACATTTGTGGTCAGAAGGATTTTGATGTCTGAGTTGTTCTTACATATCTATCATATCTATCTATATATATAAAATTCAAATTATGTTCTTATGGACACACTTGGCTCATAAACAAATCAGCCGATCGTAACCAATTTTTACACACGCACTAGATATCTTCCAGGGATAGTCACAGGCTGAAAAATATTTTGATATATATAGAGGGCGTGGCACCTCCCATACAAATCGAATTTTTCATTGTCCGTATCTCTGGAAGTATACAGGTTACACCACTGAAATTTGGTAAGGGATTTTATGAAATCGATTCCCATCATCATCATCATTTATTGGCGCTTAACCGCCTAAGCGATTTTGGCCGTTGCATATCAAAGCACGCCAGTCATTCCTTTTTAGCGATAACTGACGCCAATTCGAAACCCCAAGGGAGTTCAAGTCATCCTCCACCTGTTGTTTCCATCTCAGTCGAGGCCTCCCGCTTCCTCTGGTGCCGAATTCAGGCGACGATAGGAAAACCTTCTGTGCGGGAGCTTCTTTGTCCATTCGCATAACATGGCCCAGCCAGCGGAGTCTTTGGGCTTTAATTCGCTGGACTATGGTCAGATCTGCGTAGAGCTCGTACAGCTCATCGTTAAATTTCCTTCGATACTCGCCGTTGGCATCACGGGAAGGACCATAAATCTTCCGAAGAACTTTTCTCTCAAATACTCCAAGGGCCATCTCATCTTCTCTTGACATTGTCCATGAATCGGAGCCATACATCAGGACAGGTATGATGAGAGACTTATAGAGCGCGATCTTTGTTCTTCGAGAGAGGACTTTACTTCTCAATTGCCTACTCAGTCCAAAGTAGCACTTGTTGGCAAGAGTGATTCTCCGCTGGATTTCTAGACTGATATTATTTTCGGTGTTGATACTGGTTCCCAAATAGACGAAGTCCCTCACAGTTTCAAATTTGTAACTATCAACAGTGACATGGCTGCCAAGGCGCAGGTGCGCCGATTCTTTCTTTGATGACAGCAAATACTTCGTCTTGTCCTCGTTCACGGCAAGACCCACTTTTTTCGCTTCCTTATCCAGTCCAGAGAAGGCAGCGCTTACGGCGCGGTTGTTAAGGCCAATGATATCAATATCATCGGCATACGCCAGCAATTGCACGCTCTTGTAAAAGATTGTACCACTGCGGTTCAGCTCTGCTGCTCGAATTATCTTCTCCAGCATCAGATTGAAGAAATCGCACGAAAGGGAGTCGCCCTGTCTGAAGCCTCGTTTGGTTTCAAATGGCTCAGAGAGGTCCTTCCCGATTCTGACGGAGCTGTTGGTATTGCTCAACGTCATTTGGCAAAGCCGTATAAGCTTTGCAGGGAAGTCAAATTCAGACATGGCGGCATACAGGCAACTCCTTTTTACGCTGTCAAAGGCGGCTTTGAAATCGACAAAGAGATGGTGTGTGTCGATTCTTTTATCATGGGTCTTCTCCAGGATTTGGCGTATCGTAAAAATCTGGTCGATGGTAGACTTACCAGGTCTAAAGCCACACTGATAAGGTCCAATCAGTTTGTCTACGATGGGCTTCAGCCTTTCACACAACACGCTAGAAGGAACCTTATATGCAATATTAAGAAGACTAATTCCGCGGTAGTTGGTGCGGTTAGCGGGATCGCCTTTCTTGTGGATTGGACAAAGCACACTTAAATTCCAATCCGGAGGCATGCATTCGTCTGACCATATTCTGCATAAGAGCTGATGCATGCTTTTTACCAGCTCTTCGCCTCCGTGTTTGAACAGCTCGGCGGGTAGTCCGTCTTTTCCAGGCGCTTTGTTGTTTTTGAGCCGGGATATAGCAATCCTCACTTCATCATAGTCAGGTGGTGGGACGACTTTTCCATCGTCAGGGATTGGGGTATCGGGTTCGACGTCTCCCTCGCAATTTAGCAGTGAGGAGAAGTACTCCCTCCATAATTTAAGTACACTTTATACGTCGGTTACCAGGTCGCCATTATTGTCCTTACAGGAGCTTGCCCCGGTCTTAAAACCTTCCGTCATCCGCCGGATCTTTTCAAAGAAATTTCGGGCATCATTCCTGTCAGCCAGCATCTCAAGCTCCTCACACTCACGCCTTTCGGCCTCACTTTTCTTTTTTCTGAAAAGGCGTCTCTCTTCCTTCTTTGCCTCACGATATTGTTGCCATACACTGCGGGTTGCGCCCGTTCGCAACGTCTCCTTGTAGGCAGCGTCCTTTTTTTTCGAGGCAGTTTTGCATTCCTCATCGTACCAGTTATTCTTGCGGGCTCGCTGAAACCCTATAGTGGCCTCAGCGGCGGTACGCAATGAGTGAGAGATATGCTTCCATTGCTCGGTTACATCGTTAGGTCGGGGATTGCCCTCTGCTAGCAGGTGTGAGAGTCGAGTGGAGAAATTACCAGCTGTCTGTAGCTGGTTATATGAGATCGATTCCTACCACTACACACTTCAGTTTTCTGCGTCGAAAACTAACACAGTTCCCATAGAACTGAACTCTGTTAGTCTTCGACGCAGAAAACTGGCCGTATTAGTCTTCGTTGGGAGCGACGATATGTGATCGATCTCTAACACCTCCCAAAAAACTCGAGTGGCACCGTGTATTTCTAAGAAAGCATTTCTGAAAATTCCACTTGTCATAACTTTAAAACTGATTATAGTAGAATGATGAAATGTAGCAGGTTTCATGGTGGTATAAAAAATATACCTGATGAAACTGGTAGAAAACGCTGGGTATTTAATGTTCGGTTTACCCGAACTTAGACTTACTTGTTCTTTATTGATATTTTTATAATCATTTCTACGAACTCGAGTATATTGAAAAATTTTCTGAATATGACATTAATATTGTCTCAAGTTATAAAAATGCAAGCTAAAGACGGCAAATGAAGTTTTCACATCATTTAGTCGCTAGGAAAATACTTAAACGTCGTCAAAGTGACAACAACAAAGCTGTATTAAATCACTTTTTTCTAGAAATAAAAACATTTTTTTTAGCATTAAATTGAATGAGGGCTTGTAGATGCTTTTCTTGAACGCATGATTACAAAATATATTAATAGAAACTTAAGTCCCTGAAGATAACCAAAAATATTGTTTCATTGTTGGTTACAATTTTGTGTTAGAAATCATTCTAGTCAAAAAAGTGCAGTACTTATAATTTTTTGGTTGAAATCTAGCCAGTACGAAAAATAGTAATTCTGTACCAAATTCGGAGTGAAAGAAAATTGGTGAAAGGAAACCAGAACAGTTTTTTTAAGAAAAAAGAAAACTTTTGTCTGTTGGTTTGGATTCGAACCAAGATTCTCCGCATCACATTCGACTAGTCTACCGCTGCACTACCTCGCACACATGCATAAATGTTGTGGTGCCACGCCCACTTTAAAAAATTTATCCAAAAATCATAATAGAATGACCAGGGGGATTCACCTATAAAATGATATCATTTTAGCCATTTCAGCTACCGAGATATG
>CAXKVI010000001.1:29988559-30009461 GCA_964058755.1 Campiglossa producta | reverse complement strand
TCTTTGCTGTGTCTTTAAAAAATTAAGGGTTTGTTTTTACATCGTTTGTTGACTGGAGCTTGGTTATACATATATACATATGTTGTAAGTCAGAGAAGTGCATGAAGCTGTCTACATTTGCAGGCTGGTATACATTGTTTGCATACACTATGCGTGTCAATGAAGCCACTTTTGCAGTTCACTGGTGTGTGTATATTTTGTCAAAGGCGAAAAATCTGTTTATGGTAATATGCAAATTCTATTGAACTACATAGCATTATTGTTGCCTTGTTTACTCTTTACGTATACTGATACACATATATAAATATATGTATATGTTAGCATATAAATGAGTTCGTCATTTTGCGATTTGTGCCAAATTAAATTGACACCATAGGCAAATGAACCCGACTATTTACATACATATCTACAAATAAAACAAAATTAATTTAATCTAAGAAACAGAGCCGTAATATTATAGCAAAAAAACACTTCTTTGACATTGTTTAACATTGAATTACATTATTATTAATCGAATTGTTATTGCGCATAAGAGTCGTGCGATATAAACTATTGTTATTGACTCAGCATGAATTTGATTATTTTTATACTTATGTATGTAGATGAGCTTGGGGACTACTTCGGGTTTGTTTTGTAAATAACTGTTGTTAATAGAAACTGGATTAGTTACCCAGAAAACACAGAATCTAACGCTGGGATTGCACATTAGAAAGTAATATAGTCCTTGAGTCAAAAAAATACATAAGAACTCGATTAGAAATTTAACCTTTTTCTCGATCGATAACTACGCCGCCTTTTTGTAAAGAATGCTATAGCTCTCGACAGTTTCTCCAATCATGCCCTTACCTTCTTTTTAGAGACAAACATTTCGTTTTTTTATCGCTCTCTAACCTAAATGTTTACTGGGTACGCAAAATCAGACGCCTAAAATATGTAATTTTTTAAGTTTTAAAAATTTGATTAGAGCGTGTTTGAAAAGAACGGTCCTTTCGCTTACAGTTTTATTTGTTTAATCAAATTAACCTCAGCGGGAGCCTAACGGGTCCTATAATATCCTGCTAGTAAATTAGCCAATGACTTTGCTTTTCAGTGCATACTTTTAGGCATTATTATTTTTATTTTACACTAGAAATAGCCGGCGTGCGTTGTTACGCCAAAGGAAAACACATTATCTCATGTTTTATCAAGGTGAAACGCTATCTCATCGATACATACATACCAAATTTCAAGTAAATCCAGCCATTTATACAACAGTTTAGAATAAGTCAGTCCTGGGTCTACTTTCCAGGAGATAATGTCACCTATATATCTTAATTAAAGCATTAAAGCATATAGCTACTTACACACCAAGTATCAAGCAAATCGAGCCATAAATACGATTGTTTAGAATAGATTGGTCCCTGGTCCACTTCCCGGAAGAAAAATCATACCATACTTTAACCTAAGCAAAACGCTACCTACATACCAAATCTCAAGTAAATCCAGCTATTTATACGATAGTTTCCAATAGGGAGGCCCGGGTCCACTTCCCTGAAAATAACTTTACAAAACGCTCACCAGGATCCCGAAAATTTGAAGAAAATCGGCCGAGTAGTTTTTGAGTTTGACAAATTTTTCCGATCTCTCATAAGAATGTACCCAATTTTATCATATTAGGGTCAGCGCATTTTCGCATGCTAACAACATGTGATTGGACAGTTCACCAAATATTTTATGGAAAGCGAAAAGTACAGAAGAAGATCTAATGATGACGAAGCGATGAGAGCTACACTTCGTTGGAGAAACCAAGAGGAGAACGTGTTGAGTATACTTAGTACAAATAATTTAAATAACCACCTTTAAAAATTGTTTTTTAGAGTAAGAAATTACATTACAAAGATATGTATAAAGAGCTTCTCAAGGCTAAAACAATGACAGTGAACAAAATAGGTGCGACGCTGCGTATACGCAACATTTTGCCACTTATAGCGCTCATATATGCGCACCTATGGACCAGTCCATCCTTCTTTATGAAGAGCCGGGTGCTGGCAATATGAATTTAGGCAGCTCTGGAATTATTTGAGATAAAGCGAAATCGAGTTGAGATCACTTGGTGTTCCCCATTCGCTTTGGCTTTGTTGGACCTTTAGATACATTCAAATATGTATGATAAGTTTTTTTTATTTCAGATAACAAACGAACATTGGAAAGATTAATAAAACTTCTTAGGATCAGAATAATGACAAAAAAAATGATAACGAATTTTTAAAGACAAACTTAATATGAATGCTGTCGAAAAGCCGCAGCAAATTGGTCGTTAAACAGAGACATGGCTTCGGTGTTTTTAACGGAAAGTTACTCAAAAATCGATGGCAAGATTCCCCCTGTGTTTTAAAGATTTTCAATTATATAGACCAGCGTGCCATCTATCGGAATTTTTGATTTTTATAATTTGTAGTGTCAACGTGTCCTCAATTTAATGCCAAGTTTCAAATTCCTAGGTTACCTGCAAGTTGGTCAAAAGACGATCGCAAAATTCTCAACTTCAAATTAGTTTTCGAAATATCTCGATCCGTGCGCCACCTACCGGAATTGTTTTGATGAGGGATTGCATTGTCATCGAGTGGTGACAAATTTGTAAAGTTTCAAGTCTCTAACTAACCTGGAAGTTACTAAAAATTGATCGCAAAATTCCAGATGTCTTTTAATTTTTTTTTTTAAGATTTGCAATTTTATAGACCAGCGTGCCATCTATCGCAATTTTGACTTTTACTATTTGTAGTGTTGCCGTTCAATCAATTCAGTGCCAAGTTTCCAATTCCTAGATTACCTGCAAGTTGGTCAAAAGTCGATCGCAAAATTCTCAACTTCAAATTAGTTTTCGAAATATCAGGATCCGTGCTCCACCTACCGGAATTGTTTTGTTGAGGGATTGCATTGCCATCTGCTGGTGACAAATGTGTCAAGTTTCAAGTCTCTAACTAACCTGGAAGTTACTAAAAATCGATCGCAAAATTCCAGGAGTCTTTTAATATTTTTTGTAATTATCTCGACCAGTGTGACATCTAGCGGGATCTCTTGTACAACAGTTTGTATTGTCTTCAATTGTTCATATGTATGCTAATCTTCAATAATCTAGCTTACCGGTAAGTTCCTCAAATATGCTATGTTCCAAGTTTCAAGTGTCTAGCTCAACGGAAAGGTAGCTAAAAAGACTTTGCAAGATTCCGAAATTTCGAATGGAAAAGGTGGGGCAAACAAGAAATCGACTTAATACAAAAGTTTTAAAAAAGAGGTGCGACTCTGCGTATACGTTACATTTTTCCTTCAACGTGTTGCTAAGACCGTGCGTGTTGTATTTAACAGATTGCCAAGTTGGGGTACTTTTCAAATGATTATTATTTCTTTTCTTTCTACTAGATACTCCATCTTTATAAAACAAGTCGTAAACCAATAAATCATAATAAAGTCAATATTGGAGTAACTTAATTTACATAACTAGTCCTAAAAAAATATTTTCTCTTTTTTTTTTTACTTTGGAACAGAAGTCGCTTATAGTTTTATTTATATACACGTTCAATTTTGCCAACCATAATCCTCTAATAATTTATTTACCAATACTAAGAGTAGTATATAAAAAATAATCCAAAGTTATTGAGCAAACTAAAATTGCCAACATCTCTTTGATACAAAGTCGATAATCTAAAAGTAATGGAAATCCGATAAGATTGACAACTCCACACATGTGCTTATCTAAACAAACACGCATATGCTGACGTACATAAACGTATATAAATACATCTACATGCGTACATAGTTTGGTACGATGTAACACCATTTTCACAAACTAACCACAAACCGATAAAACGCAAATGCGAATATCTTAACATGCATGAGTATGTCTACGCACGTGCACATTTACATGCATAGACACGTGTATGTGTGTGTGTGTGTGTGTGCGTATGTAATTGCGTGTGCTTCTGAATGTTTCCTTCAATTTACTTGTCGTCCTTTCCTTAGCACATTGATATGCTAATCGAGAAACGTGCTCAACACATTGGACCATAACATCGATTGGGAGATTGGAAAATGTATATTGAAGAGCGTCATCTGTTGATAATATCAATTTTTAGGGATTCTATGTATATGTATGTAGTACTTGTATGTGTACTTGTATGTAGTATACGTATAAGCAATGCTAATTTTATTGTGCTCATAGATGCGAATGCTTTCCAATATTTATCTTATTTAGTTTTACGTTTTATGAAACTCAACAATTCGTATGCACCAATAGTTATATCTTCAATTGCTTAACGCCATAACTATGATATCTACATATGTGCTTAGATACCTACTTATTACATTCACATGCATGGAGCGAGGATGCGTAAATTTGTTTTTAAAGCTCATATCAAAGACGTATCGCTTGCCAGAGGCTTGATTGTGCAAATTTTCCAGATTTGAGTTAATAAACTCACGTGATTAACCTCTCTTTTCTCTACGATTAACGAAATACATGGGTTTCCTAAGTACAAGGAACCCCCCGAAAATTTGTAATGCCATTTTCATGAATATATAGCTCAATCTCTGAAAATTGTGCCAGAAAAACGAATGTGCTACACATTCAAATTTCTGGCGCAACAAAAATGTTTAAAAATTGAATTTCAAATTTTTTTTTAATTTTCGTTGAGTCAGAAGCATGAATGTGCTGCACTCAACAAGGGACACCATGGCGTATACGTAACAATTTTGTTACACATTCGTGTTATTGACACAACGAAAATTTAAAAAATATTAGAAATTAGATTTTTAAACATTTTCGTTGCGCCAAAAACATAAATGTGCTGCAGATTCATGTTTCTGGCACAACGAAAATTTTTAAAAACTTACTTTGGAAATTTCAAAAAAATGAATGCTGTATCTCGAGGAATTGAAAGAATATTAATGTAAAAACTATATCAGTGGAAAGAGTATAATAAGAACATAACTTGCAAAAACATCCTTATGTCAAAAGCTAAAATTTCAAATTTTGCGAGAGCAATAAATTTTCAAATAGGATTTCCCAATATATTAATTTTGGAACATTCATGCTTCTGGCAAGCGAGCGACGCTATGATAATGAGAAGTAACTCCAATGATTATTCTATGTGTGTTGTTAATGATAAAGAGAAGAAAAATAGGTCAATTCGTTTTACTAATATATAGTCCCAAAGGGGTGTATCCCTATGCCAGTTCTACACACAGACAAATTTTCATGTAAAATCAGCACTTTTTTGACACTTTTTCTGGTTATTATTTTTCAACACTATCGATCATGTTATTTTAACATGAATCTCATGTTGAATAACTTCACTTCGTGTTAAATTAACAAGACTTCCTGTTAAATTAACATGAAATCCTGTTAGATTAACATTAATTTCTGTTAAAACAAAACTATCTGCCCCATTATCTCATGCAAATTTTACAGGATCTTTCTTGTAAGTTTAACATGGTTCATGTTGACAAAAATTATTCTGTGTGTATATCAAAATTATACTCCCGTAAAAAGTTTGAAGTTGTCGAAAAGGGGGCCGTGCCTCTTCCTGTTCAAACTTGATTTTTTTTTTGACTGAAAATTCCTTAAAAGAATTCGTGACAAGGATCTAAAAATTGGTATAGAGATATACGAAGTCAATACCATACCCACGGAAAAATGTGGGATGTGTTATCGCAGAGGGGGGTCATATCAGCTGTGTGTCGGGATCATTTCGAGAATGTTTCGGGATCACTTCGGGACTATTGTCGGGATCGTTTCCGGATCACTTCGGGATCATTTTTCGGATCATTTTGGAACTGTTTCGGGAGTATTTCGGCACTGTTTCGAGATCACTTTGTGATCATTTTGGAACTTTTTCGGGATCATCTCCAGACTGTTTCGGGATTATTTTGGGACTATTTAGGGATCTTTTCGGGATCATTTTTGGGTCTGTTTTGGATCATTTCATTATGACTGTTTTGTGACTATTTTGGGAGTCTTAAGGGATCACTTCGGGACCATTTTCAGGATAATTTCGTGACTGTTTCGGGGTCACTCTGGGACCATTTTCAGCATAATTTTCAGACTATTTCGGGATTATTTTGGGGCTGTCTATTGATCACTTCAGGACCATTTTCGGGATCACTTCGGGGCTTTTTTAGAATCACTTCGGAACCATTTTCGAACTTTTTCGGGATCAGTACGGGACCATTTTCGGGATCATTTCGAGACTGTTTCGGCATTTTTTCAGGACCATTTTCGGGATCATTTTGAAACTGTTTCGATATTATTTGGGGACTGTTTCGGAATAAATTTGTGTTAATTTTGGGACTTTTTCGCATAATGATATGGTGATGTTATGTTGTGTTTTTTGCGGAAGATGAGCGCGGATCAACCTTGTAACTATGTTTGTATATAATTCTGACACGCAATGAACTTTTATATGAGCCAGAATGACACCGAAATTAAGTAAGCTTCAATAAGCATCAACATATGCTCAGACACAGACAAACTACGGAAGAATAGCTTATCCCAAGCTGTTGAGCCAATTAATGAATATTGCAAAAACAAATCGTTCAATTCTCCGATTACATTACAACTATAATGCACACATACACAAGTACTAAAATAAGAAAATATGTGCTTAAACGTTTAGAAGTATGTGTTGGTTGTGTCACTTGCTTGAACCGCAGGCCATAAGGTATTTTTGTCTGTGCTTAGTCAGCATAAATTCTTAGGCCGATCATTTTAGACTCAGTAACTACGGAACGTAATGTGGTAATTCGCATATTCAAACTGTGCTCAATGCCAATGCACTCCTCACCTCTGACTCTGTCAAACACATGCCAACACACATAAGCCGAAATATTATCTGAAACTCAGTTGCTATTAGCAGTATTTCAGAGTATGTTGCCATTTTGGAAATCGAATGTAACCTAAGCACCTGCCAACCAATACAGATCAATCTGTCATTTGGATAGCAATGTTGGTAAACATTCTGTTGTTTGAGTTGTTCACATTATTAAATTGCTATTTTGGGTAAGCATGTGTATGGTGCAGAGGGGGGAGGGGGGTTTACTGATGACTACAGTTGCACTGAGCTGAAGAGCACAAATGTTCTATTTTTAAAAGAAGGAGCTTAAATTTGTGGATGCATAAGGTAGGTGTTCATATTTTGAAGGAGAAGATTAACAAGAACACTTAGATATCTTTGAATGTGTTTCTCGTTGTATGTGAGGCAAGTTCACAAAAGGTTTGTTTGGTACGTCACCCCCTCTTCGAGTTATAGTCAAAAAAGGGTTGGTTTCCCACCTGGTGGTGGTGATGGTGATGGTGGTTGAGGTAATCACCAGCAAAGGGAACAAAGAAAAAGGACTTCTTTCGTAGTCATAAAACGCACATTTCTCAGAGCCTCACCCCCCCCCCCCCTCAGAAATAAACTTGCAAAAAATAGTCAAAAAAGACTCCGACTCCAAAGAACTTGGGCCGTTTTGTAACTCTCTTTTTAAATGAGCTTTGGAGTTTTTTAGGACTATTTTAGGAGCGTTTTAGTAATGCTTTTCTGAAGCATTTTTGAAATATTTGTTGACACTTTTTTTTTGCTCAATTTTGATGATTTTTGGATCCCTTTTGTGCTCTAAATGATGATAGTACTGTGAGAGCATGTTTCGATGCGATGTTCATTCATCGAGAGGGAACTTTGCTTTAATTCATACTCAGAAGAAATTCACTTGAAATCGAATCCAAAGCCAAACTACGCTAAAACTGTCCGAACGGGAATCGACTAAGAACGTATTTCTAAAGCGTTGCTTGGGTACTCTGCTAGCACTAGTAGTGTCGTGAAACGGTTTACCTCTGTGTAAGTTAATACCCCCACTATCTGGAATCCAACCACAAACAAAGCATTTGAATATGCATTTTCTAGAAATTATTGCTCTTCAGCATATTTTTATGAAAGTTTATTACACAAAGAAATTTTAAGAATTTCTAACCGAAGACGGTAAACTTTAGCAAATTATTTACTTATTTATGCCATCCACCTAAGCTGCATATTTAAAAAAAAAAAAAGATCCCTCATATTGTCTCCGTTAGCTTATTTGCTTAAGAGCTTTTTTTAATAAGAGTAAAATTGTCCGATTTATGAAACTTAAGCTAAGCATATAATTCGAATCTTATCCCACAACAAAGCTGCTAAAAATAAACACAAAAGCGAAAGAAAACTAATAACACAATGAAGAATAAAAATAAATATTCGCATAAATTGCGTAAACAAAACATAATGAAAACTTGTTGTACTTATGTACATAGGTTAGCTTTCACCCACAACACTTCATACATACACAAATACTCATAATCGCCGTTTGTTGAAAGGAGCGTGAATTCAAAAGCCAAGCGAATGTTACGCCTCATTGCAGTGGGTCATAACTCGCAAATGATGTTTTTTTGCTATTATTCTATTATGCTTGTCAGCTTAGGCAACAACAAAAGCTAAGACGCCCAACAACAATGACAAAACACAAATTGCACGAAGCTATTCAAAAACCTATTAACTTTTCTTTTCTTTGGCTTTAAGTACACGCGTTAATACCCACACACATATATATATACCAACACATAGTTCTTGAAAAAGAAATCACCAATATGCCGTTCCGTTGGTGTTAAACCTTAAATCTATGTGTGTAGCCAAGCGGGTTGGACAACAAAGATTGGACAAAAACAAGCTGCTAAATGTGAGGTAATGTCATGGAGGCACTTTTAAAATAAAATAAAATAAAATAAAATAAAATAAAATAAAATAAAATAAAATAAAATAAAATAAAATAAAATAAAATAAAATAAAATAAAATAAAATAAAATAAAATAAAATAAAATAAAATAAAATAAAATAAAATAAAATAAAATAAAATAAAATAAAATAAAATAAAATAAAATAAAATAAAATAAAATAAAATAAAATAAAATAAAATAAAATAAAATAAAATAAAATAAAATAAAATAAAATAAAATAAAATAAAATAAAATAAAATAAAATAAAATAAAATAAAATAAAATAAAATAAAATAAAATAAAATAAAATAAAATAAAATAAAATAAAATAAAAATAAATAAACAAATAAAATAAATTGAAATTAAATTAAATAAAATAAAATAAAATAAAATAAAATAAAATGAAATAAAATAAAATAAAATAAAATAAAATAAAATAAAATAAAATAAAATAAAATAAAATAAAATAAAATAAAATAAAATAAAATAAAATAAAATAAAATAAAATAAAATAAAATAAAATAAAATAAAATAAAACAAAATAAAATAAAATAAAATAAAATAAAATAAAATAAAATAAAATAAAATAAAATAAAATAAAATAAAATAAAATAAAATAAAATAAAATAAAATAAAATAAAATAAAATAAAATAAAATAAAATAAAATAAAATAAAATAAAATAAAATAAAAATAAATAAACAAATAAAATAAATTGAAATTAAATTAAATAAAATAAAATAAAATAAAATAAAATGAAATAAAATAAAATAAAATAAAATAAAATAAAATAAAATAAAATAAAATAAAATAAAATAAAATAAAATAAAATAAAACAAAATAAAATAAAATAAAATAAAATAAAATAAAATAAAATAAAATAAAATAAAATAAAATAAAATAAAATAAAATAAAATAAAATAAAATAAAATAAAATAAAATAAAATAAAATAAAATAAAATAAAATAAAATAAAATAAAATAAAATAAAATAAAATAAAATAAAATAAAATAAAATAAAATAAAATAAAATAAAATAAAATAAAATAAAACAAAATAAAACAAAATAAAATAAAATAAAATAAAATAAAATAAAATAAAATAAAATAAAATAAAATAAAATAAAATAAAATAAAATAAAATTAAATAAAAAAAATAAAATAAAATAAGATAAAATAAAATAAAATAAAATAAAATAAAATAAAATAAAATAAAATAAAATAAAATAAAATAAAATAAAATAAAATAAAATAAAATAAAATAAAATAAAATAAAATAAAATAAAATTAAATTAAATTAAACTAAATAAAAGAAAAAAAATAAAGTAAAATAAAATAAAATTAAAAAAATCAAAGAAAATAAAATAAAATAAAATAAAATAAAATAAAATAAAATAAAATAAAATAAAATAAAATAAAATAAAATAAAATAAAATAAAATAAAATAAAATAAAATAAAATAAAATAAAATAAAATAAAATAAAATAAAATAAAATAAAATAAAATAAAATAAAATAAAATAAAATAAAATAAAATAAAATAAAATAAAATAAAATAAAATAAAATAAAATAAAATAAAATAAAATAAAATAAAATAAAATAAAATAAAATAAAATAAAATAAAATAAAATAAAATAAAATAAAATAAAATAAAATAAAATAAAATAAAATAAAATAAAATAAAATAAAATAAAATAAAATAAAATAAAATAAAATAAAATAAAATAAAATAAAATAAAATAAAATAAAATAAAATAAAATAAAATAAAATAAAATAAAATAAAATAAAATAAAATAAAATAAAATAAAATAAAATAAAATAAAATAAAATAAAATAAAATAAAAATAACCTAAAACAATAAGATTAAATTAAATTATTAAATTAAAATAAAGTATTTTTAAATAAAATAAAATATAAAAAAAAAACAATTAAACAATTAAACAAAATAAGTAAAGTGAAATTAAGCTGACGGCAAAACATTGACGAGTAGGTACTTGCGACCACACAAAAGTCTGTCATCATACCTATCCTGATGTAAAGCTCAGGAATAATAGACGGTCACCAAAGAGGATGGAAACAAATTAACGGTTAGCCGCCCACTCAACGCACTTTACATCCATCGCACGTCAATCGTCGCGATATACGCATGATTCGAGTGTATCATTGTTTGGCGCGCAGTAAAGTCTAAGCTCAGATACACACAACCAAGAACCTACTTTTATTTCCACTTCATTCAGGTCCACTTCATTGTATGTACATGCGTTGATTGCAGCTGCGACATTTAACGGGTGCCTGTCCATTCAATGCCTTCGCCTTGGCCAGCTTACACATTGCTCCTTATTGGCACTTAATGCTTGGTTTATTTTATCCATGGCGTTGTTCATACACATATACATACATATATATTTATTTATCACGGATGTGCGTTGCGCTGTTTCTTAGTGACAATGAATATGTGCGTATGAAGTGAAGCTTCATTATTTTTACTACCTATTTTTGTTGCATTGTCCATAGCAGCGCTATTCACTTGAACGAAATGTATTTTTTATTTCACATTTTAAGTCTTCGCTACGCAATTCACTACACTTCACTCGTTGCTACCAGCTACAACAATTGTTGTTGTGTGTGTAACAACGCTACCTCCACACAGCAGCTTGCTAATAGCCAACATTTTTCACAGTCGATATACATATATCCGTAAATGGCTATGGAAGTTGGCGCTAAGTTGTCCTGCTTGTCCTTTGAATGTAGATGTGTGTATATGTATGACACTGAGATGGTCCTTAAATGTGAGGAGAAAATATTAACACGAGATTTTCCAAGCTTCAACCCTTTGTGGAGACTAACTAATATAGCCGAAGAAGTTAAGTATGAGTTTTGGTTCCGATCGAGGGGTTTCGCATGGGAGTCAATCGGGACCACTATTCTAGTGTGATCTCTTTGGTCGCGTTATTACTGGTTGGTGTTCCCGTTTTGGGTTTTAAAGGTCACCCTAACGTACACATACATATGTATTGTTATTTCATACTTTTGGCGCATTTTTCCTGTCCCATATATTGTTGTTGTATATTGTAACATTTGCTTTGTTCATGACTCTGCGGCAAAAATTTTATAGTGCAGGATTCATATATGAAGCAAAGTAAACATGCATACGTACATATATGTGACCGGAATATTTAGATCAACCCAGAAGTTAAATAAGCTAATGCTTGGATGTATCAAACTTGAGCTAGTTTTTAGCTTACATGTTATTAGGACGACGAACTGAGTGGTTTTATTTATCCCTGCCTCTCACTCTATCTGTCTCAGCGCAATTTAAGGAACTACATATCTGGATACAATCGAGAGAAAGTATGAGTATGTCGTAACCGACAGGATTGACCCACTATGTCGATGGACCGCTAATTATCTGAATGGACGACAGGCGTCGGTAAACTTTAGAAACGCTACATCCAAACCCAGACGTATTAGACCGGGGGTGCCAGAGGGTGGTGTCCTATCCCCGACACTGTTTAATTGTTATCAATCGAAGATGCCCCCACAACCAGAGGGCTTCACCATCGTTTCGTATGCCCACGACTGTACAATAATGGCGACGGGGAAGGGCCCACATACTGATGAACTCCGTGCGAAAGTCAACAGTTATCTCTGCGACTTTTCCAGGTTTCTCACCGAGCGAGATCTGACAATATCACTGACTAAATCTACGGCGACACTCTTTACCACATGGACGCACCAAGTGAGAAACGAATGATACATCTACGTTGATGACACTAAGCTACCAACTGTCAGACACCCAAAGTTACTGGGGGTGACATTGGATAATACTTTCTCATTTGCTGGTCATATGTCTGCAATGGTCTCAAAGGTACGAGGTCGCAACTAGATCCTCAAGTCACTTGCAGGCAGTACTTGAGGAAAATATAAATAAACGTTGCTGACTACTTAAAAGGCCATTGGCCGACCAGTCTTTAACTATGCTGCACCCTTATGGTCGCCTTACGTGCATAACACCAAGTGGACGAAGTTACAAGTCTGCCAAAATATTGCTATCAGAACTGCAACGGAATGTCTCCTCGTGTCTCCTGAGTCTCATCTCCATCAAGAGGCAAAACTGCTCAATGTAAAAGAGCACGCGAAAATGCTGAGCAGGCAATTCCTTCTGAATTGCCACAAGCCAGGACATCCAAACCGTCATCTTTTGGACACAGCGTCGCCCCCAACTAACATAAGGAGACATCTCCATAAGCAATATGACGAGATGCGGCAACATATTGCCTTGCTGTTTGATCTGCGGAATCATAAGCGGGCTCTAACCGACATCCACACTGAGTCGATTGATACCTTTTTCAGATCTCGGCCCGTGAACCCCGTTTTAAGCGGTCTTCCACCCGATATTGCTAAAGAATAACGCTCCTTGCCAAGGGAGACTAGAGTCACTATGCCACAGCTTCCGTCTGGATACTGTAACAGGTTCAACTATTACTTAGCCAGACTAAATGACACCATTTCAAACACATGGCCTGCACGTGGTATGTCCCACCATGACACTCTATAACTCTTTAACTGTACAATTGAACCTACTCTTCTAACCCCTCTGTCTCTCTGGTCCAACCCTTTCGAAACTGCACGTTTCCTTGGACTCCTGTTAGAAGAGCTTGATGCAGATCTTCGAAATGATGATACACTCTAGGCAGGGCAATGCATTGTTAACAACAACAACCCACTATGTCATATAATAGTTGTCATAAAACCGCTTTCTAGATTAAGAGGACTTTCAAATCAACTACTTTGTTTAAGCGACATACATAGATATGTTATTTTGCAGGTGGATATACATACATGTATAACAAAGTGTTCAGGTGATCTTATAAACATATATTTAATGCATACATATGTACCTCTCATAGTATGTATACAGCTTTTATTCCATATTGTACTTGTATTTTACATACCTGAAAGAAGAAGGAGAAAATAGAATTGATTATATATATAAATACTAGCATTCATTATACAAATATTTTAAGTACTAATAGCAGCCCAAATATATCTACTTTAGATGGATAATCTCATAGGTTAGCTGAGGTCTACACAACTATGAACGAAAATATCTTTTAAGCAGGTGTCAAAAACTATCCAAGGTTCAGTTTAAACTAGTTTCCATATTTCGTGTATCTTCTGTCAATTCTAGTTAACCATATACATACACATCCATTTATGTACAGATGTGCTCAACAGCCACTCAGTCAATGCAATCAGCGACAATGGCGGGAATAATGAAGGACAATGCGAAATTATAAGACGAATTTTATGGTTGGCTTTGTCACATATGTGCACACATACAGATGTACAATATGGTTTTATTTTTCTATAGAAAGTTCTAGTATATATAAGGGTACTTGGCAACATTGAAAAAATAGCTCAACCTTAAGTTATTTATTTATTTACTCAAGATGTATAGTGAAAATGAACTATTTTCGTATAAAGTTGAGAATATCGTATGACAAAGGAAATGTGAAAGATATACAATATCTTAAATAGCTAATTTTGGTAGGAGATAGAGTGATCAGGCAACAAATAAAATGTCTACTGAAAAATCATTGAAAAGTTGCGTAGAGGCGTATACGTAACATTTTTTATAAATTTATTATATAGTTGAGCGATTTCATTTCATTAAATCAGCTATGAACTACTAGTTTAAAGTGAACTAGTTCGCTTAGTCGTTCAAAGCTTGAATGGGTTGCAAAAAAAAATTTAAAAAAAAATGTTCCTCAACAATTTCAGGTGACCCAATAAATTTGCCTAATACTCCTTATAATCCATGAACAAATGAAAAAATAAGAAACCCCGTGGGCACTAATTACCAACTCACCATGCACTTGCCGTGGAAAATGATCATCAGACAACAAAATTCCTACTGAAAAATCATTGAACAGGTGTGTATTTTGTTCAATCGAATCATCTAATGAACTACTAGTTTAACGTGAACTAGTTTGCTCAGTTTTTCGACCCTTTAATATCGACTTTTTGTTCAAAACGTTGTTTATATCCACTTGAGTGGGTTGCAAAAAAAAAAAAAAAAAAAAAAAAAACAAATTAAAAAACTGTTCCTCAACCATTTCAGTTGACACACTCGACTTTTGAATAAATTTGCCTAATGCTCCTTATAATCCATGAACATATGAAAGAAGAAGAAATCCCATGCACTTGCCGTGGAAAATGATCATCACACAACAAAACAAATTCCTACTGAAAGATCATTGAACAGGTGTGTAGGGGCATATACGTAACATTTTGATTATCTTGTAGAAGAGTTGAGCAATTTTGTTCAATTGAATCATCTAATGAACTACTAGTTTAACGTTAACTAGTTTGCTCAGTTGCTTGGCCCATCGAATCGGTTTTTTTTATCTACTTGGGTGGGTCGAGAAAAAGCAAAAAATGTTCACCAATAATTATAGGTGACTCACTAGACTTTTATACATTTGATTTATGCTCGTTATAATCCATGAAATAAAAAGAAAACCCGTGGGCACTAATCACTAGCTAACCAATCACTTGCCATGGAAAATGGTCATCAGGGAACAAAACAAATTACTACTGAAAATCATTGAAAAAGTACTTGGGGGCGTATACGTAACCTTTTAAATAATTTATTGTAGACTTGAGCTATTTCGTTCAACTAATTTGCTTAGTTGTTTGGCCTTTCAACATCAACTTTCCGTTAGTTTGGCTTTCACTTATATCTACTTGAATCTGTTGAAAAGAAGATAAAAAAAAAAAAACATTTCAAAAAAATGTTCCCCAACAATTTCAGGTGGTCCACTCGACATTTATATAAATTTTGTATCACTTTAATCACTTTGTTTGAGCTGAACTATTCACATTTGTTTGAGCATGTCCTATGGAGAATACAAAGCTCCTAAGTGTATGCTACAAAAAATTTGCGATTAACCTCTAAAGAGAGTTGTCATGGACTAATACCTTTTGTCCACAGTTGGATAGAGCTAATATACATATTTAGGTATATTGGAATTTAAATAGCATACCCAAAAAGGGACGTAGTGCAGTTGTGGGTTTTGTAGCATACACTTAGTAGTCATAGTCCCCTTTAGGGGTAGCCAAACTGGCATTAGTTGCATTCTCTCCTGCGACTGATCCGCAAAGCATCCTCGACTAATCGAATATAATAACACTGTACAACAGACAAAAAATTCGAAAGGGTTTTTCATCGGTTTCTAATGCTTTTGGGTATGCTGAATCCGAAACAGAAGTCAGATTTCTCGGGTCACCCTAGGTTATCTCTCCAGAGGGTACTTTGTTCAGAGATCGGTAGTAGTAAATATTTATTTTTTATTTTTTTTTTTCTTAATAACCTACCAAATATACAACAATCTTT
Source organism: Campiglossa producta (assembly GCA_964058755.1). Lineage (NCBI taxonomy): Eukaryota > Metazoa > Arthropoda > Insecta > Diptera > Tephritidae > Campiglossa > Campiglossa producta. Next base: position 29,993,303 of record CAXKVI010000001.1, on the reverse strand, counting down.
TGCACTATGGAACATCTGTATGCCGCCAAAATAAAAACCAAATTAAATTATGTTTCCTTGACCACAGAAAATTTGTTAAATTATTAAAAAAATATTTTTTTTTACATTTGCCGATCTCTTTCAAACCACCCTCTTGAGAGAAAACCTGGGGTGAATCGCAAAATCTGACTTCAGATTCGGATGTAGCACACCCAAAAGCTTCATAAACCGTTGAGAAACCCGGTGGGATTTTGTTGTAGCGTGTAATTTTTAGCAATTTTTCATAGAAATTTTTCACTGTGTAAGTAAAATCGGTCTCTGCAAGTTGTGTGAATTTTGTAGAGATATTTAGAACGAACGTGAGAAGCGGAACGGCAAATTAAACAACGCAACAATTTATTTTATCTATTATCCTGCAATGTTAATAATGGCGCATACATACATACATAAATACATATGTGAGTATGTCGCTATGTGGCCAGTGCCGTAAACAAGTATACATATATGTTTGTAACATAAGCACATGCGTGACGATGACAGTATGAATGAGTGCTTGTACGTTTGCAATTACTGCAGATTGTTGATAGTACACACATACATGTGGGAATACATACACTCAAATGCGCACACATACATACATTTCTACTATTATCAATGTTTACCGTTGTAATTTTGCTATTTTTATTTTGTGCCTTTGTGCTTGTTTGTTTTTTTTTTTTGTTAGCTTTTATGTTGTCCGCTTGAGCTGTGTGTTATTTTTATTGCTTCTTAGTTTGGCTTTCACTTTTATCGCATTCCCATTAACATTCGCATTGTCCTGTTATGTTGCGAGGAACTTGAGTGTTGGCATGTGCGTAAATTGTACTGAACGAGCGAATATCTTGTCGTGCTGTCAGAGTGATGTGCGTTTTTATACAAACTTACACGCAAGCAAGCAGCAGAACAGAGGTATGTTCGTTTTTTGATATTGCAGGTACATTTGCATCAGAACTCCAAAATACGAGCTAATCGAAAATAATTGCAAACAGTTGCAATCCTGAAACTTTCTAACTCGGTGTTGCTACTAAGGCTTTTTTTGAAGAGTTGCCAACTATCTGAATTATCTCTTCGTGAAACGAAACATGTCAATATCCATGTCAAATAAAAAATAGTTTTTCCTTGTATTTTAACAAAAATATTTCTAGGTAGTTTTGCCGCCTAGGATTGCCACCTAATCCTATTATAGATGTTTTTTGTGTAATTTACTATAATCTCGAAAACAACTTGACTCATTTCGATGAAACTTTGTACCCTGGAGATCTTTCACTATATAAACTTTCTTGCTTAAGTGTTGCCATTTAAAATGTTTTACGAGGTTGCCACCTATCTGGAATTAAAAATAAAAATAAACGAATAGTATATGTCAATATGTGTCTGAAACAAAATGTGTTTTATGTCAAATTTCAACAAAAATATTTCTACATAAGGTTACCGTTTAGGGTTGCCACCTTATTTTTTTCTATATAAGCTGTTAACTCGAAACACCTCCTTTGAAGTTTTTTGTGTATCTTCTAAATTCCAAGGTTTTTTGCTTAAGTGCTGCCATTTATGATTCAAAAAAAATATTTCTATGTGGTGTTGCCACCTAATACAAAAAAATTTTTTTGGAGATCCGATTAATTCGAAAACATTTTTACCCATATTTATGAAATTTTATATTTAAACAAACTTCAAAAATTTTACTAAGCAGAGTTGCCATCGAAAACAATTATTCAAAATTTTTTTAATCCTATTATACATATATGTTTTTTGTATAAATTGCTATAATCTCGAAAACAACTTGACTCATTTCGATGAAACTTTGTACCCTGGAGATCTTTCACTATATAAACTTTCTTTCTTAAGTGTTGCGATTTAAAATGTTTTACGAGGTTGCCACCTATCTGGAATTAAAAAATAATAATAAACAAATAGAATATGCCAGTATGTGTGTAAAACAAAATGTGTTTTATGTCAAATTTAAAAAAAAAAAATTATTTCTATTTATATTTAGGTGGCAACCCTAACATTTTTTTGTATATAAGCTGTAACTCGAAAATACCTGCAACCATTCCTACGAAGTTCTTTGTGTATCTGCTAAATTCCAAGCTTTTTGCTTAAGTGCTGCCATTTATGATTAAAAAAAAAATATTTCTATGTGGTTTTGCCACCTAATACAAAAATACATTTTTTTGTAAATCCGATTAACACAAAAACCACGACCCATATTTATGAAATTTTATATCTCAACAAACTTCAAAAATTGTTCTAAGCAGGATTGCCATCGAAAACAATTATTAAAATTTTTCGAAACTATCGCAAAAACAATTGAAGCCATTTGGCTGAACTTATGAATATACATAGATATCTAGTATACCACATTTCAAGCTCTCATAATTTAGAATTGCCACTATGTAATTATGTTATTTTACTGGGTTGCCACCTACCTGATTTTTTTCAAATAAAATTACATATGTCAAATTAAATTACTAAGAGAAAGAAATAATACGTCGTATTTTAACTAAAATAAGTACGGTCAACCACCTTGGGTTGCCACCTATTTTCACATCCACTTTTACCTCGAAGACCGGGAAAGGTCGATTCAAAGCCGTACTGATAAGGCCCAGCTCGCTTGACGACAATGGGCTCAAATGATTAGCAAAATGCGACAGATAAAATCTTCTATACACACTGATACTGCGATAGTTGACACAGTTTCCCTAAGAGTTATACGCGATCCCTGACTTTGACTCATGTACATTTGTACATATCTTGCCACTTAGTTACTATTTTCATTTGTATTTAAGTGCGTAAGAGAAGCATCTTTATGTTGACAGCTGCTGCCATTGGACAAACGCGCTCGTCATGCTAAACTCGTATTCGCACTTAATGCTGGGCAATTTCCTATTCTCTGGCATATCCTAGTAATCGCAAACCATTAGCGCCCGACTGACTGTCCGCTTGTTATATATTTAGATATTTATGCGTGTTAACTATGTGCATATTCGACTTTTGACCACCATCATTGCTCAATACTTCTATGCATACTTATATATATATACTTTTACGGGGTGTGCCAAACATGTAACAGGGATTAAGCTTGAACTTAGAATCTCGCTATATCTAATCTTGCAAAAAAAACATCATTCATTCGGTAAGAGTAGCTGATATTTTGAGTATAAAACCGTGAAATAAAGTGCGAAGAACTGGACAGTGCTGTAATTCTTGATTAAATTCCATAAGTACCATAAGCTGAGAAATCCGTGAGTTAACAAAATTGTTTCCTTCTCTTCCGGCTCTATACGCTTTAGGTAGCTATTTAGAAACCCTAGATTAGTTGCGCACACCTTGTAAATCTATTAGTAGCTACGAGCAATTATTTTTTTTTGTCACTCCTACATTTTGAGACTCGAATGAATTGGTATTTGTTTTACTTTTTTTTGCTTCTCTGATTGCTCGTCAATCATTCCTCTTCATACTTTTTACATACTGTCTGTATGTATGCACATACTTTCTGACAACGCTTTTTGGTAGACAAGAGAAACTATTTGCACAAGTAACTATTATAAACTGACCTTCAAGGAAAAACATAAAACTTCAGGGCCATATTGCACAAACTATTTTTTAAGTGTCTGATTTGTTAAAATTTGCATACGATGTGATGTGAGGTGATGTGAAACGATATCACCTAATACCATTATAACGTAATAATGTAATAGCTTTGTTGGTCCACTTAATAATATAAAATATCTCGATATGTATCGATGGCATCAAACTATATTGCGATGTAAGATACTATAACTCGGACAATTTTCAAATTGAAAATAAATTTTTGAAAGGATGGTATACTAATGGGACGTGATGCGATTTGGATTACCGTCACTTTATCTGTTATGCGATATCACATGCCTACGATGTGATATGGTTTGATATGATCATACGATGCGCTGTGGAAAATGTGTCTATAACAAATCAGCTACATATTAAAGTGTATGTTTTGATGGAGTGTTTCAAATGAATTATTTTGAATTATTTGAAATCTATTAATTCAAATCTAAACATAAGCCTTATGGGGTTTCATATAACATACGACAATAATTTATCCTTGCGACTATATGTATCGATGATTAAGCATCGAATGATATTGCCATTATGCGATTCAGTGCGACGAGATATGATTCGATATGATTTACATATGCAGCACCCTATGATATCATGTGACATCATGCGATGTAATATACCATAACTCGGATTATCGTCAAATCGAAACGAAATGTTTGTAAGGCGAGTATAATAAAGTGACACGATTCGATGTGGATTAGCGACACATTATTTAATAGTTTTCCTAATACCAGTGTTATGCGATATCACATACCCATGATGTCAAAAGGTTTGATATGATCATATGATGCGATGCAGAAAGTGTGCCTATGACAAATCAGCTATAAATAATGTATGTTTTGATGGTGCTTTATAATTGATTTTATCAAATCTAACCATAAAACTTACGACATCACATAAACTCGTGGGAAACATCACATTATCAGCTAAAACTAAATTAATCTTTTATATTTTTAAATGTCATTTACTACCCATATACATATTTGATATGACGGAATGTGAAGGGTTTGCTCGAAAGTATTTAAATTTAATTCACATGTCAATGGCTAAATATGGAACTGTAAATATATCATATGAGTATACTTAATACTTTTCCAATTTATCATATCATCGGTAGATAAGTTTT
>CAXKVI010000001.1:29966059-29986059 GCA_964058755.1 Campiglossa producta | reverse complement strand
AAACAATTACAAATAACCATAGTCCACAGACACACAGATACTTACACCTATATATGTACATTTTTTTATTTTTCGAATTAGAAATTCAATGCATGTTGGAATGTTTGAGTGCTATCCTAAGCTCTATTCAGTCAAACAAACATTCGTGCTTTGGTCGTTGATTGGGAGCTGCTTGTTTTTCAACTCGTCTCTTGTATGTGTGTGTAGTTTGGATGGATATATATGCTTGTTTGTATTGTATTTGTTTTGTAATTTGTATATTTACATGTATCTGATTACAGTTTACACTTATTACAATCTAATGTTGCTGTTGTTTTTTTCATTGGTATGTAACAACATCTCATGGAATATATCCAAAAAGATGCACATACATACATACATATGTATATGGATGTGTTGATAACTTCAAATGTGATTACGGTATTTGATTTGGCTTGGTGTTAGATTTTGTTAGCTTGCGTGCACTGAGTTTATTGTAAATATACCTAGTTGTGCTTAAAACATACAAAACATTGTACTTCTGCTCACCAAAAAAATGCTTGTAACAGCATCAAATGAAATAAAAATAAATAAAAATGATAAGTTGATTTTTTTTTCATTTGACTTCTTTTTGTTTTTATTGTATTTTTTAATTTATTTAAATTTTTTTTTTTGTTAATTTAATTTTTAATTCTTATTTATTATTTGAATTATATATATATATTCTTTTATTTTATTTTATTTTTTTATTTTACTTTATTTTATTTTTTATTCAAGTTTTTTATTTAAGTTTATTTTTTATATTTTATTTTATTATATTTTATTTTATTTTAATTTTTTATATTTTATTTTATTGTATTTTGTTTAATTTTATTTAATTTTATTTTATTTTATTTTATTTTATTTTATTTTATTTTATTTTATTTTATTTTATTTTATTTTATTTTATTTTATTTTATTTTATTTTATTTTATTTTATTTTATTTTATTTTATTTTATTTTATTTTATTTTATTTTATTTTATTTTATTTTATTTTATTTTATTTTATTTTATTTTATTTTATTTCATTTTTTTATTTTATTTCATTTTATTTTATTTTATTTTATTTTATTTTGTTTTATTTTATTTTATTTTATTTTATTTTATTTTATTTTATTTTATTTTATTTTATTTTATTTTATTTTATTTTATTTTATTTTATTTTATTTTATTTTATTTATTTTATTTTATTTTATTTTATTTTATTTTATTTTTATTTTATTTTATATTTTATTTTATTTTATTTTATTTTATTGTATTGTATTTTATTTTATTTTATTTTATTTTATTTTATTTTATTTTATTTTATTTTATTTTATTTCATTTTTTTATTTTATTTTATTTTATTGTATTTTATTTTATTTTATTTTATTTTATTTTATTTTATTTTATTTTATTTTATTTTCTTATATTTTATTTTATTTTATTTTATTTTATTTTTTTTATTTTATTTTATTTTTTTTATTTTATTTATTTTATTTTATTGTATTTTATTATTATTTGTTTTATTTTTTATTTTTTTTGTTATTTTTTTATTTTTTTTTTTTCCTTTATTTTTTTTTTTTTCATTTTATTTTATTTTTTTTTTTCATTTTGTGTTTGTTTTTTTTTTTTATTTTTTATTTAATCTTATTTTATTTTCTTTTTATTTTTCTATTTTATTTTATTTTACTTTGATTTATTTTATTTTATTTTTTGCTTTAGTTCAATTTATTTTACTTTATTTTTATTTATTTTTTTTTTATTTGGATTTATATCATTTTATTATATTTTATTTTTGTATATTTTTTTTAATTTTTTTTTTTTTTTCTTTATTTTATTTTATTTTTATTTATTTTATTTTATTTATTATATCAACTGGGCATGTTATAAATGTACGTTTTCAACCGAGGTTACATATCTGCACATATTTTTGTTGTCGTTTTTATTTCTTTTCTCCTAAATATTTGCTTCTAGATATAGTAATTTCAGATAAATGATGTTGGCTAAGTGCTGGCTGCACTTTAATTGGCCTCAATTTATTGCGAACCTCAACAACTTTTTGCAAAGTTAAATTGTCAACGTAGTCAGAAGATTGTGTTCACAATATAAAAAACAACCCAATTAGACACACGCACACACATACAAATATACGAAAAATGGCATCCTAATGGGGACATGGATTATTTGTCGATTAACGTTTGCTAAATGCTTTTCCTTTTTTTCAACCATTTAAAGAACGCGGCATTCAAAACGAATTTACATACATCTACGAACAATAAAAAGTCGAAGAAGTCTGAAATAAAAAGAGAAAATCCAAAATATAGCAGTCATTATTTTCTAACAAAAATTTGGTTCAAAAATACTATAAAGAGAACAAATTATGAAAAGGAGCATAAAGGTTCTGCTGCTCATTTATTATGTGCACACGCATACACATCCATTCTTAGGCATTGAAGAAATAAAAGAGATTTTAAATGCCTAAGAAATTATGCTGGATGTCTGCTTGAGACAGTTTGGTAAAAAGTATAAATGAAAAGAAAAAGAAAAAAAATACTACTGCAATGAAGAAAATATGCGCCTGAAGCTCAGTTTTCTTAAATTTCAGTTTATCAGCTAAGTTTTTGGTTGTCTTTAACTTTTAATAGTCCAAAATAAGTTTTATACAAGTTAAAAATTCTTTGTAAACTTTTTGTATCGCCCATAATTTAAAAATTGTTTGGACCATACTTGAGATGAACGTTTGAAAACTTTTTGGCCCCACCCTCGTAAATTCTTTTAAAAACTTTGAACGGTTTCGCTACCTTTCTGCACTTTTGAATTGTTGTTAGGTTATCTTCTTTCATTCCCATTATCACTTCAACATCTAACTGAGGAAGGATATTTAAAGCATGTCGGGAAACTGATCCAACTTGTCTTCTTGTTTTTTAACAACTTCCTGTCAAAATTTGTGTGTCATTAACCTTCCGAAAAGGCCCTGAAATTATTTTTTTTAGCTTTTTTAAGAGGTAGGAACGTGAAATTTTGTAAGAGTGGCTATTTTTATATGTGAAATGGCAATGTTGAAAATCATTGAGATAGGATAAATATTTCACATAGCCCACATACAATCGATTGTTCCGATAAACGGGTTTTTTGTAGATAACTCCTGTAATTACATTTATAGGTAGGAACGTGAAATTTCGTAAATATTGCTCTTTTAGAATGTGGAATGTCGATTTGAAAAATCAATGAGATTGGACCAATATAACACATCGCCCCCATATAATCGATAGTTCCGATCATTTCGGTATGAGCTAAAGTTAAATTAACACAGGCTGTACTGGGGATCGAAATCGAGACGCTTATTCATGAAAGGTATATAGCCTTCGGCACAGCCGAAGACAGTTTTCCTTACTTGTTATACCCAGCGTACTAGTACTAGTACAAGGGTATATTAATTTTGTTCACATAATGGTTGTATGTAACGGCACAAAATAATCGAGATAGATATAGAGTTCCATATATGAAAGTTCTTAGGCCAAGGTAGGTTGCTATTGAAAATGGGCGAAATCGGATGATAACCACGCACCCTTTTTCCATATCGAAAATTTCGAAAATCACACAAATTGACATATCTCGGCAGCTGGAATGGCTAAAATGATATAATTTTATAGGTGAATCCCCCTGGTCATTCTCTTATGATTTTTTCATAAATTTTTTATAGTGGGCGTGGCACCGCCCACTTTTAAGGGAGGCGTTTTTGAAAATTTGACTGGTCGTAACTTTTAAACTGATTACGATAGAACGATGGAATTTTGCACAAATCATACTAGTATTGTTGGGAGTATACTTGACGAAATTGGATAAAATCGCCCGCCAACCACGCCCACTTTCGATATCGAAAATTTCGAAAATCACACAAATTGACATATCTCGGCAGCTGGAATGGCTAAAATGATATAATTTTATAAGTGAATCCCCCTGGTGATTTTCTTTTTTTTCATAAATTTTTTATAATGGGCGTGGCACCGCCCAATTTTAAGGGAGACATTTTTGAAAATTTGAATGGTCGTAACTTTTAAACTGATGAAAATGGAAAAAATTGCTCTCCAACCACGCCCACTTTCGATATCGAAAATCACATAAATTGAAATAATTCGGTAACGGAAATTAAGTAAATCCTCCTAGGGCCTAAGGATTGTTATCCCGTTCTAAAAATTGCCGCTGGGTATTAAATGTTCGGTTCACCCGAACTTAGACTTCCTTACTTGTTTTATTTTATTTTATTTTTTTTAGTTTATTTTTTTTTAATTTTTTTTAAGGTTTTTTTTTATTCCATTTTACTTTTACTTTATTTTATTTTTTTATTTAACTGAATTTTCTTTTATTGTATTTTATTGTGTATTTAATTTTTTTTTTTTTTTTTTTTTTTTTATTTTATTTTATTCTATTTTACTTTTACTTTATTTTATCTTTATTTTATTTTTTTTTAACTGAATTTTCTTATGAATTTTGATACTTAGAGAAAATTGACAAAGATTTACAAAGCGATGGATACCATGACGCGTTTCGGACTTTCCAGGGTCCACATCAGATGGATTTTCGGACACAGAACTACTGTGTCGGCACCGAAGCGGTTAAAGCAATTGCTTATAACAAATCAGCTACGATGTCCTGTAGTATTTCTAAGTCAACTTTCTTATAACCGTGCCAATTTCATACCTTTAGACATAAGGCCGCGACATATTTTCCATATGATACACGGAATATGAGTATGTTATTAGGCGTGCATATTTATGCAGAAGCACACTGAGGTTTTTAATTTGCATTCCTTCATACCACTTTTTTTTGTGTATTATTGGTTTGCACTACCTATGGTGTGTATTTTATTTTATTTTTTTTTTTCTTAATTTATTTTATTTTTTTATTTTTTATTTTATTTTGTTTTATTTTTTTTTTTTAATTTTATTTTATTTTTTTTTTTGTTTTATTTTATTTTATTTTATTTTATTTTTTAAATTTTTTTTTATTTTATTTTATTTTATTTTATTTTATTTTATTTTATTTTATTTTATTTTATTTTATTTTATTTTATTTTATTTTATTTTATTTTATTTTATTTTATTTTATTTTATTTTATTTTATTTTATTTTATTTTATTTTATTTTATTTTATTTTATTTTATTTTATTTTATTTTATTTTATTTTATTTTATTTTATTTTATTTTATTTTATTTTATTTTATTTTATTTTATTTTATTTTATTTTATTTTATTTTATTTTATTTTATTTTATTTTATTTTATTTTATTTTATTTTATTTTATTTTATTTTATTTTATTTTATTTTATTTTATTTTATTTTATTTTATTTTATTTTATTTTATTTTATTTTATTTTATTTTATTTTATTTTATTTTATTTTATTTTATTTTATTTTATTTTATTTTATTTTATTTTATTTTATTTTATTTTATTTTATTTTATTTTATTTTATTTTATTTTATTTTATTTTATTTTATTTTATTTTATTTTATTTTATTTTATTTTATTTTATTTTATTTTATTTTATTTTATTTTATTTTATTTTGTTTTATTTTATTTTATTTTATTTTTTTATATTTTTTTATATTATTTTATTTTATTTTATTTTTTTATTTTATTTTATTATATTTTACTTTTACTTCATTTTTTTTTTGTTTTATTTTTTTTCACTTTTTTTTAATTTGTTTTTTTATTTTTTTTATTTTATTATATTTTTCTTATTTAATTTTTTTATTTTATTTTATTTTTTTACTTGATTTTATTTAATTAAATTTTTTTTGTCTATTTTAATTTATTTATTTCATATTATTTTATTTTACTTTATTTGATCTTATTTTTTTTCATTTTTTTTGTTTTTTTTATTTATATCATTTTTTTTTATTTTATCGTTTGTTTTTTTCTTTCTCACTGTCAAACAATGCAATTTAGCTACTGCCACGCACAAGTTTTACCGCTGAGCAAAGTAAAGATAACCTTTTGTATTCTGCTTCAATGAATATTAAAAAGTTTTGACTTAAAATTTTGCCTAACTGCTTTAATTAAAAGCCAAGACAAGGAACCACTCAAATTCTGCCATGTTCTACAGGTGGCTTTACAAATTACGAAATTTATATACAAAGAATGTTCAAATAAAGTTGTACGCATTTTACCTCTTTTCTACTTGGCGCTTTACCGACAAAAAAAAATACAGCAAATGAAACACATTCCATACCACACTGAACCAAAAACGTACATGTTTTTTACGAACAAAGTTTCATAGAAGTTCATGCTGATATTTCTTAGAATAAAAGAAAAAATTCATAGATTCTAAGAAAATTTTCTTACAATTTATGAATGAATTCATGCTTTCTGTGGATTTGTTTACATATTTTAAGAAAAAGTTCTTATATTCTAAGAAATACTCGTAAATTTCTATGAAAAAGTTCTTTGGAGAGGTTTTAACGAACAATTCTTAAAATCTATGTACTTTTTCATTGGATACACGAACTTTTTTGGTTCAGTGCAAAGAAACTTTGCCACTTTGTTAATAATTTCACTTATTTAAATGGAACTTTTTTCATTTTTTTTTGTTAATTCCCCCAGAATTTTCATGTCAGTCGGTCGGTTGCACAACAAACAAAAGGTCGATTTAACGAAATGTGAAAAGTTTCAAATTTAAATGTGAAAAGTTTCAAATTTTTTCAGGTAAATAAATCAAAGCTAAAAGACAAAAGTACAACAACAAAATTTTGACTACTCAACAAAGTATTGCGTGCGTGCGCGTGTTTGTGTGTGTATAGATGTAGATGTTGTTTATTTAACACAACAATAGGGTGGCAAACCAATTTGGCAACAAAAGAAATCCCACTGCGCCACAAAAGCTAACAATTATTTACACGGCAGCTCAAATGAAAATGAAACTGGCCGCACCTGCAAATAGGATAGCGACGCGCACATTAGATGGAGCTTTAAAAAGAAAGAGTGCAGGTGGTAGCTATTTAAATATTTAAAACATTTTTAAGCTTTTTAAATGTTTAGCAGCTCACTTTGTGGATGGAGGAAATGAGAAATAAATTGACAATGGGCGTTAATAATGTGAAAAGGTGATATACAAATATTGCATTTTTTCGTGGAAGAAAACGCGAAGAAAAAGGATAAAGCAATCTTGAACTCGGGTGTTAGAGTAGTCAATATACTCAGCTGTGTATCTTGGTAAACGAGACTATGATATTTTGTAAGTTTAAGAACTTCGTTTAAAACTCAATTAGACCATTACCATACCATTACCATACCATTACCATACCATTACCATACCATTACCATACCATTACCATACCATTACCATACCATTACCATACCATTACCATACCATTACCATACCATTACCATACCATTACCATACCATTACCATACCATTACCATACCATTACCATACCATTACCATACCATTACCATACCATTACCATACCATTACCATACCATTACCATACCATTACCATACCATTACCAAATACCATTACCATACCATTACCATACCATTACCATACCATTACCATACCATTACCATACCATTACCATACCATTACCATACCATTACCATACCATTACCATACCATTACCATACCATTACCATACCATTACCATACCATTACCATACCATTACCATACCATTACCATACCATTACCATACCATTACCATACCATTACCATACCATTACCATACCATTACCATACCATTACCATACCATTACCATACCATTACCATACCATTACCATACCATTACCATACCATTACCATACCATTACCATACCATTACCATACCATTACCATACCATTACCATACCATTACCATACCATTACCATACCATTACCATACCATTACCATACCATTACCATACCATTACCATACCATTACCATACCATTACCATACCATTACCATACCATTACCATACCATTACCATACCATTACCATACCATTACCATACCATTACCATACCATTACCATACCATTACCATACCATTACCATACCATTACCATACCATTACCATACCATTACCATACCATTACCATACCATTACCATACCATTACCATACCATTACCATACCATTACCATACCATTACCATACCATTACCATACCATTACCATACCATTACCATACCATTACCATACCATTACCATACCATTACCATACCATTACCATACCATTACCATACCATTACCATACCATTACCATACCATTACCATACCATTACCATACCATTACCATACCATTACCATACCATTACCATACCATTACCATACCATTACCATACCATTACCATACCATTACCATACCATTACCATACCATTACCATACCATTACCATACCATTACCATACCATTACCATACCATTGCCATACCATTACCATACCATTACCATACCATTACCATACCATTACCATACCATTACCATACCATTACCATACCATTACCATACCATTACCATACCATTACCATACCATTACCATACCATTACCATACCATTACCATACCATTACCATACCATTACCATACCATTACCAATGGAGCTTCCTTGTCTACCTATGTCTCTGGTCGACTGGTTTTTGAACAGAAGATTACACTCGATGTTCCGGGTAATCCTAAACTTACAAGGCGGTGAAGAATAATGGGGACGGATGACCAGCTAGGATGAGCCTCCAGAACAACAACACAGCTGTTCATACATTTTTGTGCCTAAATGAGCTTTCCTGTTACTAGAGCAGTTAAATCCTTTACATCAAAGTAAACAAAACTCATTATACCGACAAAAAGTTATCCTTATAATGGCGCAAAGACGGTAAGTAGTCAATGTGGCTATTAAATAGGCAATATTAAAAGTCAAGAAATAATAAAGCGCCTTCTAAAAGCGCAAGAAATACCAGAGAAATATAAAACATTCACACGCAAGCAACAACAAGGAAACTCTGCATAGAACAACGTTTAGCACAGAACTTGGAAATGGCGGCGCAAAATCTCATCCAAAGAAGAATGCAAAACAGCAGGAATAAATGTTTTAAGAAAACTTCAATTGCTAAAGGCAAATAAACAAAATGGCCCATATACCTTAACCGACCCTCGAGCACAACAACAATGGACGCCCGACAATTGGCACTTGCTTGGCTCGCACTTATGTACACACACACACATACATGTAGTCAAGCCACTTCTGGCTGCCACATTATACTTGTGAGAAAAAAGTGAAATTGAGAAAAACATTTTTGTTTACGAGCTTTCTTTGTGTATGTATGTGTGAGTGAGTGTGTGTGTGTGTGTGAAGTATAATTGCGTTTTGCGCCTAAAAGAACCTTAACACAATTTTTTTTATTTTTTTCGTTTGCTCTTTCTTGCTGCTGCTGTTTCGACTTTTCCCAGCTTGCTTGGCAATGCGTATGCCGCAAAATTGCTCGATTTATTTGGCATTTCACTATGGACGCGCTCTAGCTATTTTTGTATGTGCCACATTTCGTTACTTTTTGTAACTTTGCTCTACTCAATTCCTTTTTTTTTTGCGCTTTCAAGTATGCTGAACTCTACTCTACTTGGCGTGCGCTTTCATTTTAATGGGCCACCCTATCGAAAGCTCACTGTCATCTTGTGCCAGCCAACCAGGTCATTTGTGTGTGTGTGTGCTGCCGTTCAACTAACGGTATTGGCATTGTTGTTTTTGTTGCCTTACTTTCTTAAAGAGCATTTCACTTTCTTCACTTAAGCACTAACTACTTCCCCTCCCCTCAAGCCTTTGATATGCTCAGTTAAACTTTCTTATTCCAGATTGTAAGTAGTACTTTTTGCCACTCATTGCTTTAATGGCTTTTAGCGTCTTTTTTAACACAACAACAATAAATACTCTACTGCATGATTGCAAATCTTTGGCAATACTGGCGTACACGCGCCTGACTTTCATTTCCGTTGCTATTATACTTACTATTGTACTCGTGGCTCGTACCTTTGGCGTTGCTGCTGCTCTCACTAACCTCATTTCAGGCAATTAGGCGATCAAACACAGTGCTTGGCGCACACATATACATACGTAGCTAACAGATATATTCGTGGAAATCGATACACAGTGGTGGCGAAATCATTTAGATGCAGAGTTTTAGGATAGGTTAGGTTCAAGTGGCCAGTTTTGGAAGGCCCGTTGGAATACCACCAACACTAGGAATGTCAGTTCCGGTACCCGGCCATTGTTGGGATTTTCCACATAGCAGAATCCCGGGACTGACACTCCTAAACCGACACCGTTACTTCTCTTCGAACCACTTAAATGGCTTTATGAAGGCCATCAACTACTTTATGTCCAGCTTCGCGATCTGGCCTAGGCTATCCAGGAAGGGAGCTCCCAAAAAGCGCGTTCTCGCGCCGCTTAAAGCCGGGCAGTTGCAGATGAAGTGCTTCACCGTTTCTTCTTCCTCATCATCTTTGTAACTCCTACAGCATCGTCGGTAGGGAACACCTAGCCTAAGGCAGTGCCCAGTTAAAAAACCTATTAATATGGAGATTTCTCTCCTTCTTAGGGCGTGAATGTCTCTAGATCTTTTATGATCCCATTTTGGCCAAGTTTGTTTAGATATCCGGCACCCTGGGGATTGTTGCCATCTTTCGTTGGCTTGACGGCGTGTGTACTCCTTCAGCATTAGCTTGCATGTGGCAAACGGCATACCTAAGCGCTCTTTATCCCGAAGAACCTGCTTGGTCGTACCCTGCCTCGCAAGTTCGTCTGCCTTACAGTTTCCCTCAATTACTCTGTGTCCCGGGATCCATGTAAGGTTCACGCGGTTCTATTGGGCCATTTCTTGAAGAGATCGACGACAGCTGAGCGTCAGTTCAGAGTTGAAAAGCCAAGAGCTCGTTCGAACGAAAATCAAACACTGAAGATGGCGGATCGCCGAAACCGGTTTGTTACAAAACCCAAATTGACAAGGGATGACGAAAAATCGTTCCAATATACATCTAGTATCCACCCTGTCGGAAAAACACAAAACCAAATTAACTAATTGCGAGTTACTGTCACTGTTTAGAATGTGGTATCAGAACGGACCATACAAGTGTCCAAGTGAGAGGCCCTCTCAGTTGGGGCTGCTACCACCTAACCTAATCTAGATGGGTGTTAGAAGAGTAGGCTCCTGCTCTTCGGTGAATAAATGGTTGGTATTGTGAGGGTAAGAGCTGCATGCCGGACATTCATTCGGCACGTCGTGGTTCAGACTGGATAAGTATGAGGTTGACCTGCTACAATATCCCCAACCAGAGTGACCCTTGTCTCTCTTCAACAACAAAATGTGATGGGATTTGCAACACGGTATTCACCGTATTTTAATGAGCGACTTCCCTTCCCTGAGACGCGCAACTTTTGAGTCTTTGAAAATTCTGGAAAGTGTGAGCCTTGGGAGGTGGGAAGGGTTAAACATGTCAATAACTGTTTTATTTTCATTTCATTAACTGCCCATGTCGTAACCAACTGAGGAATACATGCATCCTACGAATTGGGTAGGTGTGACGTAAAATGGGTCTAACGACCCAAATATGTCAAAATAACGTCATCAAAATTTGTATTAATAACAAGCCAGTCTTTTATAGTTAGTTTACAGTGATGGGCCTAATTCAATATCGTTATTGTCGTACAAAAATTGTGCGACGTGCCTGCCAGTCCCCTACCCCAAAGCCGTCATTTGATGTCGACAGTAGTCGACAGTAGTAGCTTCTCTTTTTTCTCACTACCACTGTGTTTTATATCTATCTATACTTACGTTACAACAGATGTAGATACCAAAGCCATTATGACGCTTCATTGGTATAACATTGAGTATGTCCGTCAGTCAATAGTTGTGAGCGTCGGACATGAAATGACAGTGATGCTTGCCCGTAACTACATACATACATATATGTAATTTTCATTGACGTTCTCTTCACACTGGGTAACGCCTATCTATTTCTATCAGGTGTGCTAAATAGTATTTAACAATAACAAATAGTACAAGCAAACAATGAAATTCCAGTCATATCCTATAAAGTTGGCCGGGATAAGTACATACATATAATGTTAATGTAGCCAATGTGACAGCATAAATATTAGTTTTAATGACTTAACAATACGTTGGTACCTACATTTATCTATTTACCATTTAAGTGTATAACAATTGGAAGAATATAATATCTTATAATTTTAAACGAGCTAAACTTGTATAAATCGCTCCCTAAATCGAAAACCGTCACAACTCAAAATGTTTTTAGGTCGCTTTCTTGACATAGATTGCCTAATAAAAAGTAGTACAGCCAGTACCTATACACGTGATGCCAAGTTTTTAAAAATCATATTACTTTTATGCGATCCAGAAGCAATTAACTGAAAGTTATGTACTCTGATTTTGGGTTGTGACTCTTTTTGATTTAGTGTGCGATATGTATATTTGTACTATATCCGGACTATCTCGGGAACCGCTTGACCAATTTGGATGAAATTTTGAATATAGATAGTATGATTGATTCTAAGACTATCCACTTGGGGCGGTTTACAGGGTTGCCACCTATCTTAATTTTTTTTTTAATTATGGAGTAAGATATGCCAATATGGGTATGAAATGAAAGGTATTTTCGGCGTCATACCAACTAAAATATTTACAAGTAAGGTTGCCACCTAGGGTTGCCACATTACCGCAGTATATTTGTATATATATCCGGTACTATCTCGAAGACCGCTTTACTCATTTCGATGAAATTCGGCATGGAGATAGCATATTTGATTCCAAGACATTCCACTGGGGTGTTGCCACTTGGCGAGGTATTACAGGGTTACCACCTATCTCATTTTTTTTTTAATATTGGGTAAGATAAACCAATATGGGTATCAAATGAAAGGTATTATCGACGACATACCAACTAAAATATTTTCCAATAGGGTTGCCGAACAGGGTTACAATTTGTATATTTTGGGGTTATATTTAGATTATTTTAGCATAGTTTTAGGATCATTTTGGGATAATTTTGGGGCTGTTTTGGGATCATTTTGAGTTCAATTTTGGATAATTTTGGGGCCATTTTCGGATTGGGATCTTTTTAGGGTCGTTCTGGGATCAATTTGGATTGCTTGACCAAGGTATGCCCATATGGGTATCAAATCAAAGGTACCTTCAGCCGCATACAAACCATGCTTTCTTAAAAATATGTTGGATATTAGATATACTTCATTCTAAGATTTTCTACTTGGATTTCCCACTTTAGTCGGTTTATAAAGCTGCCACCTATTTGATATTTTTTCAAAATTTCATTTTGAAAAGTTTATGTTGGTAAGTAAGAATATTGCAAACTAGCTGGTGCCCGAGACCTCGTATGCGTATAATTTCTCCGAAACCGCTCAAAGTATCGAAATTTCAAGATATCTCCCAAGCCATTTCAGATATTTCAATGAATCACATCGTATATTATAGCACTCATTGACACCTTTCGTTTGACACCCATATTGTACTAAGACATTTTTCGTCACCCCTGGTTCACATATTGGGCGATAACCCCAAAACCCGTTGAAATATCGCAAAAAATAATATGTTAAACTTTAAGTTCAGCGTCTAGCAATCCAACGATTCAATTCCATTCAATACTTTTAGAGTGTTACGAACACAAACATACAGACCTACACGGTCCACATATTGAGCGTTAACTCCAAACCTGGTTGAGATATCGAAAAAAGTAATATCTTAAATTTTAAGTTGAGCGTCGTCATTCAATTCCATTCATTACTTTCAGAGTGATACGGCCCCAAACATACGGACAGACAGACACACAAAATTTTTTAAAATGGTTGATTTGGATTCTACTTGTTTGATAATGCTTCCCCCAATCAATTTTTTTTTGATATCTGCCATGTACAGACATCGACCTGTTACAATTTTATTATATGTAGAGATAATGTAAAAATCGAAAACACCGAGCAAGCTCGGTCACCCAGGTACTTTATATAGAAGGTGTAATTTTAAGTGGGCTTAGGTGGTTTTGGTAAGGTTGTGTATCTCCATATCTCCCTCTCCTGAACCGTTGGTTTCCTTTCTCCATCTCGCCGGTCTAGTCGGGCTCACTCCCCTTAGTATGTTTGTATATACGCAATATTAATATGACTTTCTTTTTTTTATTTAATATTTACTTTGACCTTGTTGTTGTTTGTCTATTGTTGGCCATTCAGTTTATTTTGATGACCCAAGTATTTGTTGTCTTTTTTGCTATTGTATTAATATTTGCCTATTGTTAATATTTATTTAACACTCTATTCGTGATAACCAACTCCTATACATATATACTCTCATTGACACATGCACACATTTAACCTTTGTAATCAGATAACGAATATGTGAAAATCGATCTGCAAAGCCAAGCCACCAACAATTTTATCAAACAGAGGAAAATTAACCTCAACACTCTTATGTTACATAGTGTTGCAAATACACAAAATAAAAAATATATTTCAGAATGAGATTGTATTAAATTAAAATATTTTATATTGACAGTAGTTGCGGTTGAAAACTCCGGTTCATTTTGTGGCATTTGCGGTCAATGTGTCCCATCAATTGTAAAAATAGGCATGCACTTTGCCTTTGGTGTTGTGTAATTATCGCGCATACCACAAGTATGGTTTACAACAATAGTACCAACAAATGTAAAAAAAAGAAATGTGAAAAAAGTATTACCAGCTTTTAATGATTTGTTTTTTTTTTTTTTTTTTTTTGTTGTAAATATGAGAACATTAATATTTATTGTAAGCGGAAGCATTAGAGTTTTTCATTGCCACATGTTGATTGCAATCAGGGGCGAATTTAACTTATATTGAGCTATGGGCCGGGGGCTCTTCCTTTTTGAGAGCCTACCCCAGCTTCGAACTATGTACTTAATATTACTATTATTTTATTTCATTTGTTTTTTTTATTTTATTTTAAATTAATTTAATTCAATTAATTTTTTTTTTTACTTATTTCATTCAAATTTCATTTCATTCAAATTTAACTTAATTTCATTATATTTTATTTTATTTCATTTTTTTATGTTCTTATTGTTTTTTTTTTATTTAATTTAATTTTCTTTTTTATTTCATTTTTTTTTATGAAATGTTTTTCATTTTATGTCATTTTATTTTTATTTTTTGTTATTTAAGTTTAATTTTTAATTCTATTTTTTTTTTTTTAATGTGTTTCATTAAAGTTATTTTAATTTTATTTTTTTATATTTTTTTTTTGTTCTTTCGTGTTTTATTTTTCTTTTCTTTGTTATATTCTTTTATATTTTATTTTTCTTTATTTTATATAAATTATTTTTCTTTATTTTATACACAAATTGAAATACATTGAATGAAAAAATATTAAAGAAATAAAAATCCAAATAAATAAAAAACAATATAAAAATAAAATAAAATAAACTAAATAATATCAAAAAATAAAAAATTTTATATTATTTATTTTCAATTTTTTTTTATTGTTTTTTTTTTTTTTTTTTTTGAATTTTTATTTCTTTAATATTCTTTTATTTCAATGTATTTCAATTTATGTTATTTTGTTTAATAGTTATTATTTTTTTTTGTTTTCTTATTATATAAATTTAATTTTTTCATTTTATTTAGATTTATTTTATTTTTTATTATTTTTTTAATGTGTTTCATTTTATGTTATTTTTATTTTATTATATATATGTATCATTATATATATTTTTTTTTTGTTTTGTTTTTTTTTTTTATAATAAATATAAATAAATAAAAATAAAAAAATTGAAAATAAATAATATGAAATAAAATAAAATATTCAAATTATTTAATTTAAATTTTTTCTTTTTTATTATTTATTGTTTTTTATTTTTTTAATGTTTTTTATTTTTTAGAATTTTTATTTCTTCAATATTTTTTTTATTTTAATTTATTTTATTTTGTTTAGTTTTTATTTTTTTATATTTTTAATTTTTTTTTCTTTCTTATTATTTAAATTTAATATTTTCATTTAAATATTTTCATAAAAATTTTATATTATTTATTTTCAATTTTTTAATTTTTTATATTTTTTTTATTGTTTTTTTTTTTAATTTTTTTTTCTTTGATATTTGTTTATTTCAATGAATTTCAACTTATGTTATTTTGTTTAATTTTTATTTTTTTTCTTATTATATAAATTTAATTTTTTCATTTTATTTAGTTTTATTATATTTTTTTATTATTTTTTTAATGTGTTTCATTTTATGTTGTTTTTATTTTATTTGATTTATATTTTTTTTATTTTCTTTCTTTTTTTTTTGTTTTTTTTTTTTTTTTTTTATAATAAATATAAATAAATTAAAATAAAAAATTGAAAATAAATATGAAATAAAATAAAAATTTCATATTATTCAATTTCAATTTTTTATTTTTTTTTTTATTTTTTTTTTAGAATTTTTATTTCTTTAATATTTTTTTATTTCAATGTATTTCAATTTATGTTATTTCGTTTAATTTTTATTTTTTTTTATTTTTTTTTTTTTCTCATTATTTAAATGTAATATTTTCATTTTATTTAGTTTTATTTTATTTTTTTTTATTATTTTTTTAATGTGTTTCATTTTATGTTATTTCCATTTTATTTGTTTTAAATTTTTCTATTTCTTTGGATTTTGTGTTACTGCTTCGAACTCGATTTCCATATCAAATGATTTTCTATTCCATTTTTAATTACACCTGAACGAACCTGTTCGTCATCTCTTTTTTTATCTTGTTTTTGTCTTTGCTGGGTTCCTAGTTATTTTGAGATTCCACTTTCCATTTGGGTTTCTGTTCTACTTTGATTTTAATCCCCTCTTAGTTTCAGTGTGATAAGACTTTTATTATCTAAGTAATCAGTTTAGCCGTTATTACATTGCAAAAATTTGTAAAAAAAAAAATAAGTGCTACGACGAAGTTACGTAGAATTATAAAGTCCAGCAAAAGGAAAGTAAGTTTGTGTAAGTAAGTGCTTTGTTCTTGGTTGAATAAGTTTTACCTTTTACGCACATATGTATTTATGTGTGTGTGTGCGTATCTGAATCGCACTCTCTTTGTCATCGGCATCACTACATATAAAAGTATTCGTTTCAACTTGCTATTAATATTCCCATTATTGTAGTATTTCCGCAATTTTTCGCCAGCATTTTTTTCAACGCCCGCAATGTCTTTTGTTCGCACAATTCACCATTGTCCATTCGCATCACAGCACATTGTTCTGCTTTCCTCTTGGGTGAGTATGCGTGATTGTGTGTGTGTGTGTGTGTCTTTGCTCACAAAGGATTATACACCGGCAGTCACAAAACTTTGCCTTGTGAACGTTCACCAAAGAGGTAAATGGAGAAGAAAAATATGAAGAATACAATCAAAGTTATGCAATAAATAATTTCCATTAAACTGGAACCAACTAAAAATCGTGGGAGGGATCGATCTTTGTTCAGCGTTTTTGGGACCTCCAATAAACGTATTTGTTGTCCTATAAACGTATTTGTTGTTATAAAATACCTTTCGTTTGGTTCCCAATATTAGTACAGCTCACACAATTTTTTAAAGTTCAAATAAGTGGCAACCATGTAAAAACTGCAAAGTGGCAACTCCAACCAAGAATTTTTTAACCACTCCAACTTTTTATTTGATATCCATATTGACTTATTGCCTTAAACTATATGAAAGAGTAATACGATTGAGAAATATATAATAAAGTGGCAACTCCCCAAACAACATAAAAAAAAAATCCCAAAAACGTATCCAAAATGCTTTGCATTTTATTATTATTTTAAAATAATTGACGGAAAAATTGCAAAACACTGGCAACCGGTTGAAGAATTGATGTCTCAATAAATCAGAGCAAGTGAGAACAGCTAGAGGTCATACCCAGTGGCAACACCTTTTAATAGAGTTTCAAATCTGGCATATTATTTACAAGCGAAAGGGTGCAATACAGTATTAAAGCAAGGTGGCATCTCTTTTTTTCGAAAAATTACCAAAAATTCATTGGCGTAACTCTTGAAACTATGTGAAAGGGTAGACCGAATAAGGTGGCAACTCTAATAAAACACTTTTCTTTCTTTAAACCCATACCAAACTTCTTTCCTTTAACATATTTCAACGTAACTGTGGGAATTTTTTTTAAAGAAAATATTTTTCTTATTATGTATGCATATTGTTTTAGTCATCTTAAAGTAATTATGGAAAAAATTTCAAAAAGTTGGCAACCTGGTGAGAAATAAATTTCTTTATAATTCAACATAACAACGTTGAAAAATCATACGGAATAACAACACCGCAAGGAATCGTGCTTATTATTTTCATATACGTAAAAGAAGATCTAAACCGTCTGAGAAGTGTCCATCATAATATTAAGGTAAGATGGCAACTCTACTCAGAATTGTTTTCTTAACTACTTAAAATGCATTTCATTCGATACAATTTTTGGTTAATTTCTTTAATTATGTGAAAGAATAGATAGATTTAGAAATATAAAATAAAGTGGCAACTCTATGAAAGATAAAGGGCTGCCACCTGGGGTGGTTTACAGGGTTGCCCCTATCTGAATGGCTTTTAGTTTTGTAGCCAAAATACGCCAATATGGGTATCACATGAAACGTATTTTCAGCGACATGCCAACATAAATATTTTCAATTAGGGTTGCCACCTTACTGCAGTATATTTGTATATCCGGACTATTTCGGGAACCGCTTGACCGACTTGGATGAAATTTTGAATATAGGTAGTTTGGTTGATTGTAAGACTATAAACTTGGGGGTTGCCACCTGGGGCGGTTTACAGGGTTGCCACCTATCTCAATGGTTTTTAATTTTGTAGCACAATATGCCAATATAGGTACCAAATTAAAGTCATTTTCAGCGACATGTCAACTTAAATATTTTCAAGTAGGGTTGCCACCTAGGGTTGCCACCTTGCCGCAATATATTTTTATATCCGGACTGTTTCGGGAACCGCTTGCCGGTTTGGATGAAATTTGGCATATAGATAGTACTTATGATAGATTCTAAGACTATCGACTTGGGGATTGCCACTTGAGGGGTGTACAGGGTTGCCACCTATCTCAATTTTTTTAAATTATGGAGGTTGATAAGCCAATATGGATATCAAATGAAAGATATTTTCGCCGACATACTAACTAAAATATTTTCAAGTAGGGTAGCCGCCCATGGTTACCATTTTACCGTGTTGTATTTGTATTGTATATTTTTGGGATCATATTTGGATTATTTTAGGATCATTTCGAGAACATTTAGGGGTCACTTTAGTATAATTTTGGGGATATTTTGAGATCATTTTGGGTTCAATTTTGGATTAATTTGGGATAATTTTGGAGTAATTTTCGGATCATTTTGACGCCATTTTAGGATCATTTTTGGATCATTTTGGGATAATTTTTGGGTCATTTTTGGAGAATTTTGGGATCATTTTAGGTACATTTAAGGGTGGTTTTTGGATCATTTGGGAATCATTTTTGGATAATTTTGAGATCATTTTAGGGTAATTTTGGGGTCATTTGGGAATCATTTTCGGATCATTTTTGGGTCATATTGGATTAAATTTCATATTATTTTAGGTACATTTGAGTGTCTTTTTGGGATCATTTTAGGATTGTTTTGGGATTAGTTTTGGGTCATTTTGTGATCAGTTTGGGTAAGTAAAGTAAGCGCCAAATTGATATCACCGAGCAACATCGGTCACCCAGGTACTCTATGATCAAAATGTCTGTGTGTTGCCATTTCCGAGATGATGATAGAAAAATAGGTTATAATTAAGTTTAGGTGGTAACCCTGCTTTAAGATATTTTTACTAAAAAATTTGGTAAAAAAATATATTATAGTATAGTAAATACCTATAAGTTTCATATTTTTGGTGGGTAGTCCATCTATTTGTGCGTTATGTATATATATCTCTCCTCATGCCATTTAACAGTTATTTGTGCTACACACAATCATAACTTTATTTTTTTT
>CAXKVI010000001.1:29956904-29960859 GCA_964058755.1 Campiglossa producta | reverse complement strand
TTTTTCGTATATCTCGGGAACTGCTTGACCGATTTGAACAAAATTTGGCATATAGACAATTTAATTCATTCTGAGATTATATACATGGGTGATGCCCCTCAGGGCGGTTTACAGGGTTGCCACCAATCCCAATTTTTTTTAAATATAGAGCTAGATTTGCCAATTCGGGTATCGAATGAAAGGTATTTTGACTGTATTCCAAATATGACAATTTCAAGCAGGCTTGCAACTTAGGGTTGCCACCTAACCGCAATTTATTCATTTTTTTTTATTTATCTCGGGAGCTGCTTGACCGATTTGGATAAAATTTGGCACATAGACAGTTTGATTCATTCTAAGATTACATACAAGGGTGTTGCTACTTAGTGCGGTATACAGGGTTGCCACCTATCCAAATTTTTTTTTTAATATAGAGCTAGATATACCAATATGGGTATCAAATGAAAGGTATTTCGGCCGTATTCCAAATATGGCAATTTGACGCAATTTACAACCCCTTTTGCAACTCTCCTTCCTATCTTTCTTCGCCTTCACACTATCTCCCTCCCTTTTTCTCTTCATTCCCCTCTTTCCTTCTACCATGCCCCTCTTCCACTATATCCCTTTCGTATTGCCTCCTGTTAATTTAGGCATAATTCTTCCCACGTAGCAAATTTGAAGGAAAACGCATCATGTACACTTCCCGGAAGTAAGAAATTGTGAATCTAAACCATTCTCGAATCCACCTTATTCATATTTCGTTATTTCTGAATATAAGAAGTTAACTTCTATCTATTATTAGGTCGTTCTCTGGTGTGTAGTATATTTGGCTGAAATTCGAAACATATATTAATGCCATGAAGAGAACTCATTTCCTTTCAAAAAAATCTGCTAGGTGGCGCTAATGAGAACTTAACAACTTCCCTGTCCCCATACAAAGCGCTTTGAGAAAGCCCACGCCCAGTTTTTTGTATTGCTTAACTGAGTAATATCAACATATTCTCAAGTATAGAGAAAAGAGTCACATGTGACTCAAGAACTTACTTCAATACGCTCTCGTAAGTCACATCTGACTCATTGGACAGGGAAGTTATTAAAATCAGTTATATGAACCGAATTGAGTGATATTTATAATGGGTACAGCATGAGTGATATTGAAAAGTTAAAAAAATTAGTTATTTAATAGTTTTTAGTCCGTTGTAAAAACATTTTAAATTAAAAGTATTTTTATTTAATTTCTTATTTGATTTTTTTTTTTAACATTTCAACCTTCGTAGTAGTAGATTTCAATAAAACCGATAGTCCGAAAAACTTCCTCAATTCATTGTTTTTTCGTTGATCTCGACTGGACACATTAAAAACAACTCTCTTTGATCGATGAAAAATGTTACGTATACGTCAAGGTGTACCCAAACACTGCTGCCCAATCAAGGCATACACGGGTCGATTTTCTAGTCAATTTTCTGGTCGATTTTTCATTCAACCTTCAAATACAAGATGTGAATCAATCGGAGTGCTATTTACACGGTGGAACGACAAAAAATAGACCAAAAATCGACCGTCTAAATCAGCCTTTATACGCGAAAGTAACGTTACCAGTGCTCTTCAATTTGCAATTTGAGCTTACTCGTGAATAAAGGGGAAACATGCGCTAGATTCTCAACGTTTTCAAAATACCCTGGATTTATGAGCATTTAAAGATAACGGTACCGCGTGTCTGTGAAAAATCGTCTAAATTCTCGATTTTGATATCCTCACACTCGACGCGATTCAAATTGAAAAAAAAAAAAAATTGTGTTACTACCTCAAAAGCAAGTGAGAAACAAATCGACAAAATTGAATTTATTTACAGAAACAAAAAAAAATGTGTTTGACGTCAAATCGACTACTTCAGTCAATCCATTAGATTTGTTCTACTACATATTTTTTGGGAAAGTCACTCAAAATGCCTTATGTAGCAATGCGACCTCAATATATTAAAAGAAAAAAAACATTAGAGGTATTCTTTCTAAATTTTTATTTATTTTTTTTTTTTCATAAAAAACTCAAGAAATCAACACCTAATGTCAAAATTGCAAAATTTGTGTCATACAACATCAAAATACGTGTCTTTTTGCTGGAAAAAATTTTGAAAAAAAATTTGGAATTGTGCCACTAGTTTGTTATAATTTCTTTTGTTTTTTTTTTATGAAAAAAATTAAAGAGAAGACGCCTATTTTTAAATTAAAGCTTAGAAAACAAAAAATGTTATTTATGTTGTTGTAACTGTATTTAAATGGCATTCTCTGCATCCACATGGGGCGGCGTAATTTAGGTAATTAATATTAGTTTAAAATTTATGACAGCGTTTATTGCATTAACTAACATATTTAAATTGAATCAAAATAAAAACTGTGGCTTATAATGAGATTAAACCGAATATTTATGTGAATTCTAAATATTGTTTTGGGAATTCAATTTTAACCAAGCTTATACGGATAAACATATTTTAGCATATTTATGTATTTGTGTGTATGTTTTTGTAGGCGGTAGTAAAAAAAATATTTTATTTTTATTACGACTCCTAACTCATTTCATAAGTTTTTATTATATTTCCATTATGATGTTGATATTTTTAATAACTATATGAAACTCTTTATCATTTTTAATGCATTTTTGCTGTTACATCCAAACACTATGCGAACAAAGCTGCAGTACCTTTTGTGTAAAGTACAACTACATTTTAACAAAATACCTCCACTAACCTGTCTAGACTACTCCCATAAATCATAATACATAAAACAGAATCACAATACAAAAAATTTGATAAATGCTTGAAATTAGCTTAAACACAATAATTTCAATAGTTAAACAAAAAAACGTCTGCAACATAAACTACATTCCTTTTTCTGCCAGCTATTGAAATAATTACATCAATAGGTATTTTTGTTTAATTTTGCAATGTTCTGGAAAAATATTCCCATACAAGCTTTTGTCAAATACAATGTTTTGTTGCTTTGTTGTTTGTTGTTTTCTTTTGTTTATTTTGTCAAATGCTTTTTATTAACTCTTATTAGCTTTTTATTTGTTTTGCAAATGTTCGCGTTTTGTTAACACTTTGTGGTATTTTGAATATGAAAATATTTAACTAACAATATAAATTACCACAATGATTCGATTTACAAATGCTTATCGAATAAAAGTATGCAAATAATTTAAATTTAATTTTTTACTAGCGAGGCATCTCATATTCAGCAAATCGTTAGTTAATAAAACTAACATAAAAAAAGGAAACCAAAATAAAATTAAACTAAGTTAAATCAAATAAAATAAAATAAAATAAAATAAAATAAAATAAAATAAAATAAAATAAAATAAAATAAAATAAAATAAAATAAAATAAAATAAAATAAAATAAAATAAAATAAAATAAAATAAAATAAAATAAAATAAAATAAAATAAAATAAAATAAAATAAAATAAAATAAAATAAAATAAAATAAAATAAAATAAAATAAAATAAAATAAAATAAAATAAAATAAAATAAAAATAAAATAAAATAAAATAAAATAAAATAAAATAAAATAAAATAAAATAAAATAAAATAAAATAAAATAAAATAAAATAAAATAAAATAAAATAAAATAAAATAAAATAAAATAAAATAAAATAAAATAAAATAAAATAAAATAAAATAAAATAAAATAAAATAAAATAAAATAAATAAAATAAAATAAAATAAAATAAAATAAATAAAATAAAATAAAATAAAATAAAATAAAATAAAATAAAATAAAATAAAATAAAATAAAATAAAATAAATAAAATAAAATAAATAAAATAAAATAAAATAAAATAAAATAAAATAAAATAAAATAAAATAAAATAAAATAAAATAAAATAAAATAAAATAAAATAAAATAAAATAAAATAAAATAAAATAAAATAAAATAAAATAAAATAAAATAAAATAAAATAAAATAAAATAAAATAAAA
>CAXKVI010000001.1:29726904-29951904 GCA_964058755.1 Campiglossa producta | reverse complement strand
AAAATAAAATAAAATAAAATAAAATAAAATAAAATAAAATAAAATTAAATTAAATTAAATTAAAAAAAATAAAATAAAATAAAATAAAATAAAATAAAACAAAATAAAATAAAGTAAAATAAAATAAAATAACTTTTGAAAATTTTGTGGACTTTTGACCAGTCGAATAATTTTTATCAAATTATTGTTTTGAGTTTTTGGCGAAAACAAGTTGAAAAGTGCTACATACAATACCAACTACTATAATTGCAATTTCGATCTTGTTGAAGGATATTGTCAAAGCGCTTTGTGTATACATTTTTATCTAAAAGCCGACTATTTTCAGCTTTTATATGGACTTTTTATAAATCTCACATCAATTAATATTGATATTTACGTCACAACACATTAAAATGTGTTTAGTTTGACAGCATTTGTCAAATTTAATCGCGCATTATAAAATTACCATATTATAATTTGACAAAAAAAAAAACTATTTTGCATGGACCACCACTGCGTATGAGTAATATTCACATATGGCATAAAAACACGAAAAATTTTGATTGAGACACTTATTTCGTCTCTTAAAATCGAATAAACTATCACAATTTGACTAATTAGCATACATTTTGAATGCAAAACTTTTTAAGTGCGCATACATATTTTATACAAAACAATTTGAAAAGCGGCTTTATTTACTACAGACTACAGAAAAAATATTCTACTTAAAATATGATTAAACAGTTGTATATTGGTTAAAATATTTTGGCTAAAAATTTAGTATTCATTGACGAGCGTAAATGTTTGGCTTTTAAAAAATTTATCGAATTAAAATGTGTGTGCAGTTAGTGTTATAGTTTCTTGCCTCACTTTTTTTATGATGCAACCACTCATTCATTTTAAATACCTTATACAGCACACACCCACACACTAGCATTAGTGCACCTACTCATATATCTTGTAGGGGTTACAAAGCATATAAAATGACAATGACACCTTTAAATATAATCACACACACACACACTCACGCAAACGCAATCAATTTATTATTTAATTAAAGTGTTTCACAATCTCTTAGTCGTCATAATAAAGCTGTAAACAGCGAGCTGAGTAATAAAGCTAAAGCTCCACTTTGTCTAATCAGCAAAAAAAAAAAAACAGTGAAAAGCACACCAAACAAATATGTGTAGCAAAGACAACAAAAAAACTAGGTAGGGGAGTCTTAGTTTGAGTCTAAGCGAATATTATATACTCAGCTGTGGGGTTCATATATCGTCGCTCCCAACGAAGACTAATACGGTTCACTTTTCTGCATCGAAGACTAACACACTTCGTTCTCTGCGTCGAAATCAGTTGAAAATTTTTTTTTTTTGAGCATACGGCTTCTAATTTTTTCGAAGATCTAACTTTTGACGCCTTTGGCAAAGCTACGAAAGCCCATAACTTAAGTTTGGAGACTTACTTCGAAAAAAGAGGTATGGTGGTATCACACCCACTTCCATTTTTTTAACACGACTAAATTTGTATACCTGGTTTTGATTTGAAAAATATAATTTTTTTTTTTTTTCAAAATTTACTGACGCACTTTTCTGTCACTGTTAACAAACAAATTTTGATGTCACTTTTACTGGGATGTGAACTCGGATTCTTGGTGTGATAGGCACTACCACTACAATGCGGTGGCTGAAATCTGATGCTATGTTCAAAAAAAATGCAGCCTTTCTTCATAGCTACAGGCTAAGCCCTTCAATTTGACCCTCAACTTTAAAAATTAAACCATCTATAGAGAAAATTTATTTTGAACTAGGTGGCAACACTTTTTAAAAAAAGTTAAGCTTTCACATCTTAACTTTAAAAATCAAACCTTTTAGAAAGAAACATTTATTTGTAAACAGGTGGTAACCCTTAAAAAATATAAAACTTTATTTATAGATTTTTTTTAATTGCATTATAAAACAACACTTTTAAAGTTAAATAGAATAGCCACAAAACTATTTTTCGTCTATAGTCGTTTCTAAAATCTTTTTTATAAAAGTGGGCGTGGTCTGTGAAAGAATTTGTTCGTTTTTCTTCTGCACAGCTCTTGCTAAAAAAGTAATTTTTGATCCGATTTAATAATGTTAAACGAGTGAGAGGGGAACGAACCAGTTCGTGGAATCAATAAATTTGGATAGCGCCTTTATTTCCATTTTAGATACTTCAGCGAGGTCGTCGAGGAACGGTTGGCCGAGAATAGCCAAACGTCTTCTGCTAAGTGCGGGACAATGACATAGCAGATGCTGAACGCTCTCTTCCTCTTCAATGCATCTGCAGCTGCGACAGTACTCATGAGATAAGACGCCCAACCTAGCACAGTGCCCAGTTAAGACCCTTACCAGAGAAGAAATACCCAATTTATTAAGAGTCAGCAGGCAATTAGTACGCCCTTTACTATAAGAAGGCCAAGTTAGCCTGGAAATCTCGCACGTCGAGAGACCCGACCAGAGCGTATTAGCTCTTTTTAAGGTATTTGTGCTAACACAAAGTTTGAAAGAGGCCATGGGAATGCTAACCAAGTCATTTCCTGGAAGGAGATGAGTGGTGGTACCCTTTCTGGCCAGCTCATCCGCTCTGCAGTTACCTTCAATATCCCTGTGCCCAGGTACCCAGATAAGGGTGATACCGAAGTGCTAAGTGCCATCTCGTTAAGAGATCTGCGGCATTCAGTTAGCGACTTTGTGTTGTCGACACATGAGATCAGTGCCTTTAGCGCGGCCTGACTGTCCGAGAAAATAAATATCCGTTTGCCTACTACGGTTGCTACGCCCATTAAAAAAAAAAAAAACATTTTTATGAACGATTTTCACAAAACGTATATACAAATAAAAATGGGCATGGTTCGTAAGATATTTACCCATTTTCCTTCAGCATATTTCTTAAGATAAGAGTGATAGGTAGCCGAATAACACTCTACATCAAAATTGAAGTTTTTGAAAATCCCACCGGGTTTCTTGGCGGTTTCTAAAGCTTTTGAGGTGTGCTAAATCCGAATCTTTTTAATAATGTAACAATTTTCCTGCCGCCAAGGAACCTTAGTTTAATTTTGATTTTTATGTTTGGCGGCATGCAAAACTTGGGGTAGAGTAAGTTATTAAAAAAAAAAAAAAAATTAAAAAAAAAAATATTTTACTACTACCGATCTCTGAACAAAGTACCCTCTGAAGAGAAAACCTAGGGTGCCCAGAAAAATCTGACTTCAGATTCGGACTCAGCACACCCAAAAGCTTCGGAAACCGATGAGAAACCTTCTGGGATTTTTGTTATTAATCTTTAAAGTTTTTTATTCATAATCTATATATATAAAATTGGATGTATGTATGTTTGTATGTAGCTTATGGACTCCAAAACTACTCGGCCGATTTTATTCAAATTTTCGGGTTAGATAAGTAGGAGCCTGGAGAGTGTTTCTGTAAAGTTTTTTTTACGGAAGTGAACCCGGGAGCGCCCTACTCGAAACTATCGTATAAATGGCTGGATTTATTTGAAATTTGGTATGTAGGTAGCGTTTTGCTTAGGTTAAGGGCCTCATTATGTATGGCGAACGATAGCTCAGGCGAACGATTCGTCTGCTCATAATATTGCCTAGCCATTGTCTTTTCTTTCATTTTTATTTTTTATGTCAAAGAAAACCCGAAAATATTTAAAAAAAAAAATCTATGAAGCGAACAAAAATGATAAAATGAGTTGCATTAACGCCGTATATCAAACAAAATGTCAGCTAAGATGGGGCGTTTTTAAAAAAGTTTTGAAAGATAAGAAAAGGGTTTTTTGAAGAGTAAGAAGAAGACTTAGGCATTCATATCTAAAAAAAAAAAAGCTCAAGTATAACATGGCTTCAACTTCGATACATATGAGTCTATATGCTTCTCGAGTTATTTACGGTAGGTGATAACCGTTTGACGAATAAAATTAATATACTTTATGAGCTATGCTCAGCTGAGTATAAAAATGACAAAAAGGGGGGAAAATAAAAACAAAGTCATAAACACTCACCAAAACACTGGCAGTTTTTTTTATTTTTTCGCTAGCGCTGTTGATTGTGGGTGGGTATAACGTTGTACTCCTAAGAGACTTGGGTTAATGTTTAAGTTGGAAAGTTGTTCACCTGTTGTGTGTTTTAGGTGTATATGTATACACTTGTTAGGTATAGAACTTGATATTTTTACTTGCACTAGCGCTGAAGTAAACTGCTTTCTTGCTTGTTTTTGAAAACTTTTGGGGTGTTTTTGGGTGGTTTTGTTTATATTTTTGTTTTTTTTTTTTACTTTTTATTTTTTTTTTTTCTATACTTGGTGTCAATTTTTTCTCTTGTTTACTAACTCAGCACAAATACGTGTTTGTTTGCAAGAGGAGCGCGCTCAGTATATTCCGTTGGAATTTCAATGAGTACTTCACTATTGTTTAGTTGTAATTGAGTTGATATTGTTTTTTTTTTTTCTTAGAATTTTTTGCTTCTACTTTGTCAGCAACTTTACACCAAAAACTGTTTACGTCACTGGTCGTTTCACTTGTTTGAGTTACCTAATTACGTTTCAGTTACTATATTACCTCATTTAGTTTTCTTTTCAATTTTTTTTTTTTTTTTTTCTTTTCAAATAGTAAATGAGTTGCTTACTGTTTCACCTTTGCACACATTTACACACACTTTTCTATATTTTCTCTTTTTCGTAGTTAAAAGTACATTCATGCATTAACTTGCCGACTTTGACACTTTTTCGCATTAAAACGTAGCACGTTAACGTATTTCAAGCGCGAATAATTCAATTTCCATGCAAAATAAAAAAAACTGCGCTTCACGCACCTAAAATGCTTGTTGGCAAATGCTTTTGGTTGCTTTAACGATGTTAACTAACTACACCAAGACACTCAACAACATTTATGTAGGTCGTTTAGTTTGCTAGGCATGCAGTGCACGTGATTATGCTGTGAAACAACAACAAAAAAATCCGTGGAAATCCTTTGGCAAAATTTTTTTTTTTTTTTTTTTTTTCTAAACGTAGCTTGAATTGATTTATGGCACAAATTGCATTAAATATGCGTCACGTTTAAGTTTAGTTGTTAGCAAAAAACAAAACTAATACCACTTTTTGGTCTTTTAGAAATCTGATATTTGTTCGTAGAATTTTTCCCACACGCTTGTTTTTGTTTTGTATTTCTGCTTAAACTTCTTTAATTATGCATCAGCAATGTTTTTGTTTTTTGTACTCACAAAAATTTCTCTTCTTCTCAAATAAATCAGTTTATTTTGTTTGTTTTTCATAAAACGTTTACTCTCTTGTCTTTATTGTTTGTTTTTTGATGGAGACGCCAACTGCAAAAAAAAATTACTTCATTCATTTAATTTGTTGTTGTTTTATTAGTAAAATCTTTACAAATTTTTCTAAAACAAGTCCTGCTCATTTCGACAGCTGAGTGGAAGATCATTATATTTCAAAATTTGATATGCATACCCTCTACATACATATATCGATGCGTTTTAGCCCAAACAACATGTGTTCGAAATTTTATTGTTCTAGGTTAACGGTAACCTGTACCGATTTTTACTTAAAGTTTTATTAAACAGCTTATGCTAGGCTGGAAAAAAAGTCCATTAAGGCTTCGAAAATTACATAGTCTCACTATTTTTCTCATATATAAAGGACTGCGTAACAAATCTCCACCTTTGAATTTTCATAAGGACAACAGGATTCTTTGCTAAGATATTGAAAAAAAACGTATTCACGAGAAAAGAACATTAGAGTTGCAAAAGTATTTTAGTACATAGCGTAACAATATGTTTTCTAGCAAAAATAATTATGTATATCTTGAAATTTTGGAGTTATAGTGAACTTTTTCTAGATCATACACGGCGTATGAGTAACGTTTAGCTGTTTTAGTAAGACAAGTTCTGAGGTTTTTCTTGGCCATTATTCTTATTATTATTACTAACTAGCAGATACCTTTTTTGTTACAGATTTCTGGATTACATTCCTAACAGATGGGTCAAAAAAGAACAAAATGGGTTAATAATTACGGATTGTGCTAACATAACGATTACAGCGCCATCTAACGGGAAATTCGGGATGATTTCAGACTTTTAACCAAAAATATCTCGAAAATCAGAATAAATTCGGAGACTACGACAGTTTGATTTCTAGATTTGGGTATTCGTAACGGCACAAAATAATCGAGATAGATTAGTTTGAAAAGAGCAGTTGATTAAGGCATGTCCGTCCGTCGTTCCACGATAACTTGAGTAAAAATTGAGATATTTGCATAAAATTTCCTACACAGCTTATTTATTGAAAATGCGCGAAATCGGATGAAAACCACACCCCCTTTTTCGATATCGCAAGTTTCGAAATGCACATAAATTGACATATCTTGGTAGCTGAAATGGCTAAAATGATATAATTTTATAGTTGAATCGCCCTGATTGTTCCATTATAATTTTTTGATACATTTTTTAAAGTGGGCGTGGCACCCACTTTTAAGGAAAGCATTTTTGAAAATTCGATTGGTCATAACTTTTAAAATGATTACGATAGAACGATGAACTTCGGCACAGAGCATACTAGTATCGTTGGGAGTATATATATATATATATATATATATATACCGCATCGATTTTGGTGTACGAAAGAGTTCGCAAATTTATCCAATTCAATGACGCTGTTCGACTTAATAATTTTTTAAAAGCATTCAATGCATTTTACACAAAAATAGAAGAAAACACTTGACATCAAGTACACATAAGTTGATCGAGGGCGTTCCTCTAACTGAGCTGGTTAATTTATAAATTTACGCATTTCTTAAACTTATATGGTTTGATGAATACCCCTATTATTTTTATTGCTGTATAAAGTTTTACTTATTTTCAAAAAACCAAATTGTTTCTATTTTTTCAGCTATTCGTTAAGCAAAAATTCTTAAAAACTTAAAAAATTAAAAGAAAAATGTTTTTACTGCTAACGATCTTTGAACAAACGAGCATGTGGAGAGAAAACTTGGGGTGACCCGAAAAATTTAACTTCACAGTCGGTTTCAGCATACCCAAAAGCTTTATAAACCGACAAGAAACCCTTTGGGATGTTTTGGCTGTTCTAAAGTGTAATTAAAAGTTTTTAAGTTAAAGTTTTGGTACAACCGCCATAGCTTCATTTATAGATCTATTACGGGTTTTTCTAATTAATAAGAAAAAAATGGGGGCTCATGACCCCTTCTACCTAGGCTGTTCGAATCAAAGCTTTGCGCTATGAATAGTTTTGTCGATTTGGGACTTCTGTAACTTTGAAGAAAACCTTTCGCCGATCAAAATATCAGCAAACTCCCCTCAGTTCGAGACATTTAATAAAAAAAGTGCTTAGCTCCAAAACCAAAAATTTCGCAAAAATATGCCGCTATGCACTCAAGATTTTGTATGCTAAATAAAATTAAAGCTTTTTTTTTTTAATTACACTACTCAACAACAAAAAAACTCCAAGAAAAAATAACATTTTCTTAATGTAAAATCTTTTCCTGATTCCGAGATATCGGTGAAAATATGAATATTTCCAATATTGCAATTTTTTACACTTTTGAAGCGACCTAGTAGAGATTGTTCATATGGTCGAGTTATACACGAAACGCCCTTTAAAAGTTTTAAAAAATCTGGTTTTAAGACCAAAAAACCGTTTTTTCAGTTTCTTCGTAAAAAATTCATTAAAAAAAACAATTTTCAACCGATTTAAAAATTCTAAACGGTTTTTCGTATAGAATTGTTGACACTTTCGAAATATATATAATGTTTTATTTATTTGAAAAAAGTATGATATGTTTTTAAGCCACAAGTTGAATTTTTTGGAAATTTCATCCGGTTTTCCGGTTTTGACGTCATTTTTTTCGCACTAATTAACAATGAATGATATTTTTTTGTTATAGATCATCGAGAGGCATTCACTACTTAATTATACCAGTTTTTTTTTTTTTTTTAGAAAGGACTTCAAGTTTTCAAGATATGCAGCATAATCCAAAATCTAATATGTTGGTCTCAAGCGCCCCACAGGGGTACTATGTGTCCCAAGTGACAAAGAAAATCGTAATTTAAGGATCAAAATAAGATACTTTTCCGAAGAAAGCATACCTCTAAAACCAATTCTGATGTCCCGACTTTGAACTTTTGACTTTGAGAGCCAAAGTTTGAAAAATCCTAAGTTGACACATTTAGAGTGCCCCAATCGTGTCCAAATATATGACCGACCCCCACTAACTTTGAAGGGCCGACCCCCCCATGCCAGTGGCACACCCCCTAAAACCGCAACTGGGGGTTCCCCATACAAACATTTAAAAAAATAACCACTTTTGGCACATTTCATGAAAAAGTCAGTGAAATGGCTATGTTTTTTAAAGTTCTATTCTTAAGAGAAAAATGAACTCCCAAAAAAAAGATAGTCATTTCGCTGATTTTTCCATGTAAAGTGCCAAAAATGGTAATTTTTTGAAATTTTTGTATGGGGAACTCGACCAGATGAACAGTCTCTACGAGGTCGTTTTAAAAGTGTATTCAATTTTTTTTTTTGTAGCACTGTGTTATATTCGCTAAACTTTCAGTTGATTTCATGAAATTTTTTTTTTTTTATTTTTTGCCAAAATATTTTTTTTTTTTTTGCCATTAAAAAAAGTTGAAATTAAAAAAAAAAACTCTGTATTTTCACAACACTTCTCTAATTGTATGTATGTATATACTTTCTCGCTTTTACACTTTGGGTTAGTAGGTCTTCACTTCAAGCTGTGTGCTACTTAAATCTCCAAAAAAAAAAAAAATCTCGCGCTTCCAAATTGCAGCATTCATACTCAGTACGCTTTTTAATTCACTCGAAAAAAATAAAACGGAATTATCTGCGTGTATACTTTGCCAAATTGGAAGTACCTATGCGTCTCGCAGCACCAACAAACTAATGCACTCAGCAGTGCTCTTTCTTATTTTTGGTTTTTTGTGTGATTTTGTTATTGTTGGGGCGCGCTTTGTATATGTAACGTTAATTTATTGTTGTTATTGCAAAGCGCGATATGCGGCACGATGCGAAAAGTCAGCGAAAATGTGATTTCGATTTTTTTGTGATTTTATTTTTTTTTTTTTTGAAGGAGTTTTTCGGTGGAATTTTTTAAGAGATTTAAATTAAATTTTTTTTTTTTTGATATTTTTTCTATTATATCAAATTTTTTTTCAATACAATCTTTTTCAAGTTTTCCATTTGTTAACTCATTTATTCTATTGAGCCACTTGTAATATAATTATTCCATTTAATAATTCTTGCAATTCATTTCTTAATATAACCTTCCACTTTTCTCTTTTAATTTCACATTTACTACATAACGAGCCCCCTTTTGTTGTATACCAATTAATTGTAATTAAAGTAATTACTCGTTTTAATCACCACTTAACGCCAAATTAATATTTTCCTCAACAAACAATAATTCGTGCTCGTATATGTCAATACTAACCCATTCACACACACACACACACACACTACACAAACCTGCGTTTGTGCGTATATGCTTAGGTACGTTTTAAATATGCTTTTGTTTTCACAATTTTTTTTTTCTTTCGAAAAATCCCGTTAATATCCAATTTTTGCACTTGATCTGGCGCCGCGCTATAAACGACACGAACAATCACAACGTTCCGGCGTGAATGAGCAACTATTCTAACAGCACCAACAATTCCCACCTCAAATCCTCGTAACGGTGTTGAAAAAAACAAAAAAAAAAAACAAGAAAACAAAACAAAACTTTATTCGTTCTTTGCTCATTCGTAGCAATACTTCGTAACGATTCGTTACTCGTTTATATTGGCATAACGGTAGATATGCTCTACACGCAACAGCGCGCTAAAAACAACTTGTACACTCGTACCAACAACAACAACAATCACAGCATCAAACACGCATTTGATGTTGAGAAATAATTGTAAAGTTACATTGAAATTATGAGCGACAAGCAAAATCGTCGACAAACCCGACAGCATATAAAAATTGAGCGCAATGGCTTAGTAGCTGAGTGTAAACAAAACAAACAACACAAATAGAGACGAAGTAACTGTTGAATATAGAAACGAAAGGTCATCAAATTCAACACGCACTCGTTCGCATCGTCCTCAACTTCGTGTTGAGGCGCGCTCGTTTGGCCACATCGTTCACATGCTCATCATCATCAACATCATCATCATCATCATCAACGCTTAATCACACGAGACCACAACTCGACCTCGTTGTGCAAAATCAACGCTGTTTTTTGGTGAGTATACTGCTTGGACTCTGACACAATTGCAATCTCAGCGCGACTTTTGCTTTAGCTTATGCTCTCCAGCAATTAGTTAGTTGGGTTTCGCATACACGATGATGGCAGTGACCTGACACACTAGCGTGTATGCGGTATGACTGTGGTGGCGAGTGTGTGTGCAAGTTTGTTGCTGTAGTTTGTATGTGGATCTAGCGAAAATGCGAAACAGCGAAAATCTCAATCTCAATTTGCCAAAGTAGATAATCTCTCGTGACAAGCCACGGAAATGGTGTACAATAAGCATATGAGTTGGAAGGTGAGTATGGTGTGAAGGAGTGGTGGAAGTTAGGTTTAACTACACCTGCACTATAGAGTCGTGGAAAATAAAATCTACTACTGACTTGTTGTAGTTGCTAAATTTCATAGATTTTTTTTTCTGTTAAAAAAATTTTCTAATAAAAAAATGTTCTGTTAAAAAAATTTTCTAGTTACTAAAAAATACTAATTTTTACAAAATTCTGGCGCTTCAGAACTTGTCAGTTAAATTTTTTTCTTAACCAAAAATGTATTAAAAAAAATTTCAAAATTTATTTTAATATCCCACTTTACCATTAAGTAAGTCTTAAGCATATGTTAGTTCGCACTCGTTTCTTCCTACAAGCACACACACTCACGCACTTGTCGCACACGTTTTTTTTGGCAACCATTCGCTTTCAATTGACCGTCTACACTGATTTCGGTTTTCACATTTTACATTTACTTGCAAATACAATAGATATGCTCACTCGTGTTGATGCAACAGATTGAAAACGTCAACGAACACACAATATCAGACAACAGTTATTGGTACTACTAAGACAAAGCGTATGTGAGAATATGTCCTCGGCATACAAAGGGTGTCAAGTGTAGTATAAGCGAACAACACGCATTGGCTTTGTAAACCACTTCGTGCTCACAGCTTGCGCTCGCTGTTCTGTTTCACTCGTTTACCTGCTGAAAGTTGCTTGTTTAAACTCTGCAAACTGTGAGTGAGCACTCGCTGAGTGTAGCGGAATGTTATTGCTCACGTTGTTACCCTTCAGAAGGACATTGCACACATTTATGCTGTTACATATAAAAGTCAGCTACCTTTTTTTTAGGTGTGGTGAAAAACTCTGTGGCTCCATTAATAGTGTTAGCGAAGTGGCTAACTAGTAAACTAGTTTTAAATGTTGTTGCTTCAATTGAATAAGTCATGTGGGATTGTATTACATATGTAAATTCAGGATTGTAGGTAAAATTTAATATGTGCATGTACATATGTATGTATGTCTGCACTTACACAAAACAACAGGTGGAAATACTTGGTACGCGATTAAATTTTAATTAGTTAGGTTGATAGAACAAACCGTAGGATGTGGTAACAAAAAAGGCACCGCTATCTTATAACTTTAAACGAGTTAAACTAATATATTTGTATATTCGGACTATCTCGGGAACCGCTTGGCCGATTTGGATGAAATTTCGACGAAATACCAACTATAATATATTCAAATAGAGTTGCCGAACAGGGTTACGATTTTACCGCATTGTATTTGTATATTTGGGATAATATTTGGATTATTTAAGGATCATTTGGGAGTGATTTTGGGATAATTTTTGTGCTATTTTGGGATCATTTTGAGTTCAATTTCGGATAATTTTAAAGTAATTTTCGGATCATTTAACGATCTTTTTGGGGTCATTTAGGGCTCATTTTGGGATAACTTTATGGTCATTTTGAGATAACTTTCGGATTGGTCATATTGGGATCATTTTATGGTCACTTTGGGATAATTTTTGGGCCATGTTGAGGCCATTTTAGAGTAATTTTGGCATCATTTTAGGATCATTTTGGGGTAATTTTTTGGTCATTTTGGGATCGTTTTTGTGTCATTTTGGGTTATTGTTAGGGTCGTTTTGGGATCATTTTGGGCTGCTTGACCGATTTCGATGCAAATTGGCATAGAGATAGTATGCTTAATTTTAAGACTGTCTACTTGGGTGTTGCCACTTAGAGCGGTAAACAGGGTTGAGACCTATCTATTCTGAAATATTGAGCAAGGGATGCCAATATGGGTATCAAATCAAAGGTACCTTCAGCCGCATAACAACCATGATTTCTTAAAAAAAAAGTGTTAGATAGTAAATATACTTCATCCTAGGATTTTCTACTTGGATTTGCCACTTTACTCGGTTTATAAAGTTGCCACCTATTTGGTATATTTTCGAAAATTCATTTTGAAAAGTTTATGTTCGTAAGTAAGAATATTGGAAAAAATGTAAAAATCGAATACACCGATTAAGCTCGGTCACCCAGGTACTATTTAATGAAAAGACTTACAAAAGAGTTTTTCAGTAAAAGGTTAGGCCGAAATTTGATATGCATTCCCTCCGATTTTTACTTAAAGTTTTATTAAATAGCTTATCCTAAGCTGGCAAAGAAGTCTATTAATGCTTCGAAAATTACATAGCCTCGCTATTTTTCTCATATATAAAGGACTGTGTAACGAAACTACACCTTTGAATTTTTATAAGGACAACAGGATCCTTTACAAGGATATTAAAAAACGCTATTCACGAGAAAAGGACATTGTAATTTCGAAAGTATTTTAGTATATAGCGTAACAATATGTTTTTTAGCACAAATAATTGTGTATATCTTGAAATTTTGCAGTTATTGTGCACTTTTTCTAGGTCATACACGACGTATGAGTAACATTTACTTATTCAACGGGTTGCCGTTGTCTGAATTGCATAAAACTTCGTCAGGATAGTTTTTCATGCATAATGGTAATAATTAGAGGGAATGCGTTTAAATGAAACCAATTTGATTTTGTGGGATAATTTAATGTACCTAGTAGGGTTATGCTTTTTCCGAATTCTTTTAATTAAATTTTCATCTGGCTGCATTAGCTGACCTATTGCCTATTTACATATCACCTTTTTTATTATATTTCTTAAATGTTATTTAGAATTGTTGTAATTTTCGAGTGTGAGATAACAAACTGGGAATTTATTGAAAAAATTGCGTAACATGACCCATCTTACCCCGTCATTTCAACTTTCATCTTCACCGCTATGGAAAATTTAAATTAAATTAAATTAAAAATTGGATTTTTGCCACTTTGTTGACGATGTAATAAAATAATAATCTCCAAAGCCAAAATATAAATCTAAGAAAACGGAAGAAAATAATTTGTTCCTTTCTCAATGTTTGCTTTTTACAAAATATACTGAGCATAACCTCACGCGAGTACGCTCAAATTTATTCTGCACCTTCATGCTTCCTCCTTAGCTATTGTTCAACTAATGTTAGTGTACTCAAAATATTACAACTGACTCAATGTTAAATTTAAAAGTTTGAGTACTTTATTGTATATTGAGTGATGTTGTCAATATGGTGGTACTTTAACAGCGCTCAATTCCAATTAACATTGGTACTCTAGGTAAGACTCTGTTATTTTACATTACAAGTACTGTGCAGTGCAAACAGAACTACCCCTAATTTCAGATACGATAACAAGAAAATCACAAGGGTGTTTCTTTATCTAGATAAGAAAGTATGAAAAAAGCTGCAGGAAATTTTCTCTTCGGTTGTAAAAGAGAGCGCATAAACTTTTGCAACAGTTCTTTTGATATTGAAATTGATTCAAAGCTTTTTTGAGGTGCTGTTAACTTCAAGCTTCAAAAACTTGGTTACTTTCCTCAAACATTGTATGAAGTTAAAGTGCTTTCCCCAAAATGAAAAAATTATCAAAAAATAAATAAAATTAAATACATAAATTAAATGAACTAAATAAAACAAATAAAATAAAATAACAAAAATTAAACTATAAAATTAATGATAATAAAAAAAAATTAAGTAAAATAAAATAAAATAAAATAAAATAAAATAAAATAAAATAAAATAAAATAAAATAAAATAAAATAAAATAAAATAAAATAAAATAAAATAAAATAAAATAAAATAAAATAAAATAAAATAAAATAAAATAAAATAAAATAAAATAAAATAAAATAAAATAAAATAAAATAAAATAAAATAAAATAAAATAAAATAAAATAAAATAAAATAAAATAAAATAAAATAAAATAAAATAAAATAAAATAAAATAAAATAAAATAAAATAAAATAAAATAAAATAAAATAAAATAAAATAAAATAAAATAAAATAAAATAAAATAAAATAAAATAAAATAAAATAAAATAAAATAAAATAAAATAAAATAAAATAAAATAAAATAAAATAAAATAAAATAAAATAAAATAAAATAAAATAAAATAAAATAAAATAAACTAAACAAAACTAAAATAAAATAAAATAAAATAAAATAAAATAAAATAAAATAAAATAAAATAAAATAAAATAAAATAAAATAAAATAAAATAAAATAAAATAAAATAAAATAAAATAAAATAAAATAAAATAAAATAAAATAAAATAAAATAAAATAAAATAAAATAAAATAAAATAAAATAAAATAAAATAAAATAAAATAAAATAAAATAAAATAAAATAAAATAAAATAAAATAAAATAAAATAAAATAAAATAAAATAAAATAAAATAAAATAAAATAAAATAAAATAAAATAAAATAAAATAAAATAAAATAAAATAAAATAAAATAAAATAAAATAAAATAAAATAAAATAAAATAAAATAAAATAAAATAAAATAAAATAAAATAAAATAAAATAAAATAAAATAAAATAAAATAAAATAA
Organism: Campiglossa producta; assembly: GCA_964058755.1. Lineage (NCBI taxonomy): Eukaryota > Metazoa > Arthropoda > Insecta > Diptera > Tephritidae > Campiglossa > Campiglossa producta. The sequence continues at coordinate 29,936,900 of CAXKVI010000001.1, read as the reverse complement.
AATAAAATAAAATAAAATAAAATAAAATAAAATAAAATAAAATAAAATAAAATAAAATAAAATAAAATAAAATAAAATAAAATAAAATAAAATAAAATAAAATAAAATAAAATAAAATAAAATAAAATAAAATAAAATAAAATAAAATAAAATAAAATAAAATAAAATAAAATAAAATAAAATAAAATAAAATAAAATAAAATAAAATAAAATAAAATAAAATAAAATAAAATAAAATAAAATAAAATAAAATAAAATAAAATAAAATAAAATAAAATAAAATAAAATAAAATAAAATAAAATAAAAGAAAATAAAATGAAATAAAATAAAACAAAATAAAATAAAATAAAGTAAAATAAAACAAATTAAAATCAAATAAAATAAAATAAAATAAAGTAAAATAAAATAAAACAAATTAAAATCAAATAAAATAAAATAAAATTAAATTAAATTAAAATAAAATAAAAAAAAATACAATAAAATAAAACAAAATAAAAAAAAATAAAAAATTTCGATTTCTGATATTGCTAACACTTTAAGGTATCATGCAGGCTTTGAATAGCTTCGGAGATAAATTATATTAATCATTGTATATAGATTCTCCCCTAACTTTTCGCAGATATAGAGCTCTATATATGCACGTATATAAATACATTTTCAATATTCAATGTTCCGTGAAGTTTAATATTGCCTACGGTGTTTGGCAGAGGTCAGGACCATAAAAATGTATTCACCATTGCCTTCTGTCAATGTCTGTGACAAGACAAGACCGACTAACATTTTTCTTCTGGCGCCATTAATACTAACTTAAACAACTATTAAGTAGCCTATACTTTTAACATTATTTCGTACATCATTTTTATTGCATAAAATGCTTCACAAATTAACATCACAAATTAACATATATAAGGGTGGTCCAAAAATACTTTCAATTTTCAAAAGTTATACAGGAAACACATCTCTCCCGTGACAAAGTAGTTGGGAAAATAACTGAGACTTGGTTTTGTTATGTCACGAGAGATCTTCTCATTGCAAGGAAAATTATTAACTCTACATCCTCACCCCTTAAATTATAAATTTAAACGAGCTAAACTTGTATATATGTATATTTGTATATCCGGACTATCTCGGGTACTCGGGTATGATTGAACCTAAGATTATCCAGTTGGGCGTTGCCACCTGGGGCGGTTTACAGGGTTGCCAGCTATTTCTTTTTTTTAATTATGGAGCAAGGTATGCCAATATGGGTATCAAATGTTCGGTCTTTTTCGGCGACATATCAACTAAAATATTTTCAAGCAGGGTTGACACCTTACAAAAGTATATTTGTATATCCGGTACTATCTAGAGAACAGCTTGACCGATTTGGATGAAATTTGGCATATAGATAGTATGATTGATTCTAAGACTAATCACTTGGGGGTTGCTACTGGGCGGGTGTACAGGGTTGCCACCCATCTCAAATTATGGTGCGAGATATGCCAATATGAGTATCAAATGAAAGGTATTTTCTTCGACATACGCACTAAAATATTTTCAAGTAGGCTTGTCGCTCAGGGTTACCATTTTACCGTATAGTATTGGCATTGTATATTTTTGGGATTATATTTGGATTATTTTAGGATCACTTTGGGATCATTTCAAGGTCACTTTGGGATAATTTTCGGCTATTTTAAGATAATTATGGGTTCAATTTTAAGGTAATTTTGGGATAATTTTTGGGTGATTTTGGGTTTAGTTTGGGATCATTTTGGACACATTTGAGGGTCCTTTTGGGGTAATTTTGGGATTATTTAAGAATTATTTTAGGATTATTTTAGGGCCATTTTTGTATAATTTTGGGTCAGTTTCGGATCATTTTGGGTACATTTAAGGTTTTTTTGGGGTCATTTTGGAATCATTTTTGGGCCATTTTGGAATATCTTTTGGATCATATTGTGATCATTTTAGGGTCATTTTGGGATCGTTTTTGGGTCATTTTGTGTTCAATTTCGGATCATTTTGGGATCATTTTAGGACTATTTTGAGATTATTTTAGGGTCATTTTGAGATCATTTTGGGTAAGAAAAATTAGCGAAAAATTGATAGCACCGAGCAAGCTCGGTCACCCAGGTAATACGTTTAATTGCCTGACTCTCACTAGTGAGAATTGCAATTATTGCGTCTAGTCGAGTTTCTTCCCAGTTGTAGTCTAATACAATTTAATACACACCCTAATTTTTCCAAGTACCATTAACAAAACGCAATAGAAGGTTAGGCATATGAATGTACGCGCATTTCCACCATCATTGCTTCGAATTTTTGCCTTTTTTTTTCAAACTTATTGATAATTTATTTTGGTTTTGTTGTTTGTGATTGTCATTATGGTCTGTTTATTAATTTTTTTTATTGCTTTTTACTCCCACCCCGCTAATCTGTTTCGCTGATTTCAGAGGCGGTTCTTCTATTGTTTGCGATACGAAGAAAAATGCCTTCTTTTTGTTTGTTTAGGTTTGTGTTGCGCGTTGATGTTGATATTGACTTTGTGATGACGATGTCAACTTCTGTCTCTCTCCCTAGTCGTCTCTCTCTCTCTCTCTTGCTTTCTCGGTTTTGTAGCTTTTCATCGTTATCTCTTAATTTTTTTTATTTCCGTGAATAAAATTTGCCTGCGCTAGTCTTCTCAAACCAAACACTTCCTTCCATCCCTCCCGCATTATTGGTTGTTATGTGATTTTTTATTGAGTTGTTTTTTTATTGTAGTCAATTGTTTTGCGTAATTTATTCTGATAATTTGCATAGAAAAATATTGACAAACAATTTTACGAAATCATAAAAGCCAAAAATTAATTTGGAAATGGAATTTAAGTTGTACTTGTTTAACTTAAAACAATATTTTATTTCAAACATATAATAAAAAAATGTAGTTAGGTGGCAACCCTACTTTTAGTTTGTAATAATATTAATAAAAAAGGAGATAGGTGGCAATCTTTTGTAAAAAATCTTGGAATGGAGCAAATTTCATCCAAATCGGCCATACGAAAAAAAATATTAAATTGTGGATAGGTTGCAACGCTACTTGAAAATATCTATATCAAGCATCGGCGCCCCATACATCTTAAGATCAGTCAAACAATTTGGATTCATCACACAGACACGTTGTCCTCTTTGTTTACCAAATGATTTAGTCGTCGCTGGGCAAGGGGCGAAACCACCTCGCGTGTGGGTCAGCGAATGTTAAAAATATAGTTCGGACCATCACAGCGCGTGTATAAGCGTTCTCACTTATACACTTGCATTTACAAAACTGCCGACCCATGATCTATATATTAAGTGAAATGGTGTTCAGTCGTCACGCTAAAACTCGAAAACGGCTGAACCAAATCATATACTTCCTTTGGGGGCGAGCAGGTCATGTTATAAAATAAGAACAAAATATTGGGGGGCGTGGCAACTCCCATACAAACTTTTTTCTTCGCGGTGAATGTCTCTAAAAGGGCACTTCATAGTCCATATCTCTGAATGTTAGACCACTGAAATTTGGTAAGGGGTTATATGAGATCGACCCCTACCACCTCCAAAAAAAACTGGGGATAACGCACAAGGGGACGTAGCATAGCTCAGCGGTAGAGAAGTCCGCTGTGACTCCTGAGCGCTTCCAACCGAATCCTGCCAAATACCACACTTTTTTTTTTATTCTTAAAACTTTTTGGTTTGAAAATTAAAACTTTTTAGTTTAAAATTAAAATCTTTCTTTCGGTTTAAAATTTAAAATTTTCGGTTTAAAATTAAAATCTTTCGGTTTAAAATTAAAACCTTTCGGTTTAAAATTGAAACTTTTCGTTTTCAAATTTTTTTTTTTTTTATTTTTTTTGAAGGCTTATTTAAGATTGAATTTTGCCCACAACATTTATATGTGCTATATAGCTCAATGGTAGAGCAGACGGGCTTGATGCGAAGAAGTCTTGTTTCGAGTCGCAGCCAACGGACAACAATTTTTTTTTCTCTAAAAAAAATAAAAGACATTTCTGGTTTAAAATTGAAACCCCATTCATTTAGTCAATTCCCTCGAAAACTAGTCTAGACCTAATTTGAAACCAAATTTGGTTTGATCATATATGTGTGTAGTCTAAAAAAGTTTAAAATTTATGCTCAAATTTTTAACCGTGTACCGGATATATGTAAATGATGAGAGACCTTTAGAGCTAGATATTGGTACGTCGAGAGAGAATATTACTTCTCAATTGCCTACTCAGTGCGATCAAGCACTTTTTGGCAAAAGTGATACTCTTTTGGATTTCTAGATTGACACTATTTTTGGGGTTGAATCTGGTTACAAAAAATACGAAGTCTCTCAGAGTATGAAATTTTAATTCTGTCAACTGTGACTTTATTGAAATTCTCAAAGCGCTTGCGATGGCTGTCATCAAAAGTCAGAGTTGTCATCATAGGCTTTGATTCCTAGTTTTTTTTTTCTTGAATCACACAAATTCCTTACCTCATCTCCCTCACTACTAGAATTGAAATTCATTCTTATAAAAAATACATACATACACCACTTCTACATTGTTTGTAAATTTATAGGTTAAGCAAACTTTTTTTGTATATCAATTTCATATATAATAACTTTTAGCTACACCTTCCGACAACTAAATTTGACCCTACACCAACAACGTCACAATGCCATCAGATTTTGTTAAATTAATTAAAAATTCTATCTCACGTCACAGTGAGATTAAATTAAAAGCTTGAAATAACCCAAAACTAGTAAAACACTACAATAAACGAGTGAGACGATGAAGGCTTCCAAAAATGGGGCGGAATTTTTGTATGAACAAGAAGTTTATGAAGCATTTTGTATCTACATAGTCAGTAAGTAAGTAAGTAAGTAGATTTGTGTGTGTAACAATATGCATTTCTGAATTGGGCTGAGTGAATAGAAGAAATCCGCTGCAGGAGCAGCGTAATCAGCAGGCACTAGAGCGCACTAAATGCATTTCATCAAAGACGTTGGTATAGCCGGGTGACACATGTCGACAAACACACACACACACATAGAATTGTGTAGTCATATAGATACTACGTATGTGTGTGTGTGTGTGTGTTCATGAATGCAAGCAAAAGCAATTTTGCATATTATAATTTTCTGAGATGTTTCAAGCATAACCTCAAATACATACCAACAAATACAGACAACAGCAAGATTAGACAGTAGAAAAAAAAGAAGAGAAAAGGAGTGACTATAAGCTGATTTTTTTATTTTCATACGGAAAATTTGGTTTTCTGTGTTGATCCACGATAACGACTCCAGCGCCATCTAGTGGGATTCTTTTGTGTACCACATTACATTGATTACACATTAAGCAATCGTGCCAAATACTAATACTGAGTTTGGAATAATAGTGACTCCAGCGCCATCTAGCGGCAAAAAGAATAGACTGTCATAATTCGGCAAAAAACAGGTTAGTACTTTTTGAGCCTATTAGTCACACTTAAACCCGATATAAATTGTATATTGAAGAGGGAGGTAGTAGGTGTTGCCTTATAATTCGTTATTCGGTATTCCCCCAAATAGCTATTCGTGGCATCTCCACTACATACTTTGAGGAATTGTCAAAAATATTACTCATACGCAGTGTACCACTTTTATTTTAGATGGAGGGTATTGGTTAGAAGCGATTTTCAGTAAATTTTGCTCACTGTTTTATGGACTGTACTTCAGTTGAGACACTTATGCATCAGTGAGTGTACATTAGGGTGATCGTTATTTATAAGGAGACAACTTTAATATAATATTTCATAAGGGGGTGCAGGGGTTGACTGCTTCGAAGGTACTATAGTTGGAGATATTAAACACAATACCTAAAACCGATAATACAATAGTCGAAGATATCACATAAAAAATTTGCATGAAGTTCAGTTTTTTTTACAAAATATTTGTATAAAATGTCAGAAAAACTGCTTTTAACTTATGCTTACTTTATTCCACATATTTTGCACATAACTTTTAAAGGTGAGGCCTTAGTTGTAATTTTGTGTGAAAATATAGCTCTTCCTTGGCTAAAAACAGAAAAAATTAGTGCAATCGACCTAATGCTGAAACGAATATTAGTCTGCAATCGTTATACTTCATAAATGCTACCTTAGCAACTTTGGATAGATAAAAATTGTGTGTGCTATAGCGTGCTACACCTTATAACTATTATAAAATAAATGTTTGGACTATCTTCTATCGATGCCTGAAAACGATTTTTGCCCATATTTGCCCTCCCTGGATTTAATGACGAAAAAACAGTTCAAATTTTCATGTTAGTGACGTATACGTAACATTTTTTTGTTAACGAATGTGGAGACATAGAGCAAAAATAATTGCTGTTGCAATACTACCTATTAGAATGGCAACTTTGGATAGAAAAAAATTGATTGTGCTAAAGCGTGCTACACCTTCTAACTATAATAAAATGAAAGTTTGGAATATCTTCTATCGATTCCTGAAAATTTTTTTTTCCCATATTTGCCCTCCCTTGATTGAATGACGAAAAGTTAGTTGAAATTTTCATGTAAGCTGCATGACGTCTATGGAATTGGATCCTATTGTCAAATATATGCTAACTGATTTTACTTTTTTTTTTTGTTTTTTTCTCTATATGCTTAAGTATAAACATTGGGAGAGGTTCTAATTATAACCTGTAGAGATATCGCAGCCATAAAATTTTTCCTTTATTATTTTTTTTATCAATGACAATCTTTTGAGGAAATAAGACCTAAACCAAAATTTTTTTTTAGCCATCCTAATGTACATTAGACCGGGTCGGTGCCCATACAAAAAAAAATAACCCCCCTAGGAGGATATATGACCCTGCGGTGAATTTGGGATGATACAAATTTTCGTCCTGCAAAAGTCCTAATTTTACTCAAAACATACTGACTGAGTGGTTTATTATTATGAAGAGAAAAGTTTTTTTATAGGGGGATAGAAATCGAGTTACGCGGTCTAACTCGGTTTGGCGTCTGTTTTGAGTAAAAGGACATTCAGGAGATATGTAGTACTAAAAAATACCTATTCAACGATATATCAAGCATTAAAATCGGATTATAAATAAAAAAGTTGTGAATAAAAATCGATTTTGGCTGTTTTTAGAACTCTCGCAGGACGAAAATTTTTATCATCCCAAATTCACCGCAGGGTCATATTTCATCCTAGGGGGGTAATTGCAAACTTTTTTTTCGACCCGGTCTAATGTACATGCATACGTGTATAAATAAATATATTTATATTTAGCTGTAAAATAGTTAAGAAAGGATGTATACAAAATTGTCTAATTGCAATTTCACAGACAAAATGATATCAGAGTTTGGCACGCTTTTGAGAAAATTTTCAACACCACAAATACAATATGCAAATAACTGGTATAGTTATTACTTAGTAAAAGGCACAATTGACAATGAAAAGTTTATAGATCAAAGACATTCTTTTGCAAAAACTATATCAATTATTAACTTGTGAATACTTTTATATGTAGAGCGCATTAAACAGAATCAATTGCTCCATATTTTAATCAATCATTAAAATTTTATCAAAACTCGTCACTTGCAAGTTTGTCAAACACTGTATTTACAAATAGATTTCGTTAGAATTTTCTCACCTGTAAGCGACAAGTATGTAGTACGTTTCCTTAATGATTTTCCTGGAACTTTAATTAAACTATTTCCTGTTGCGACATTCAAGGTAACACCTTAGCCCAACAACAAGGCCAGCACAAATACACCTACACAAAAACACACAATATTCACATTTGTTGCAGACGACTACAATTGCAATATGCAAAGATCACACTAGAATGTGTACGGGAAGCTATGTAAATTTGTATGTATGCATCATTCTCTGCTGTCGCTAGCTCAGCCCCAACAGCAACTCAATTATTGTGCCAACGCTTTCATTGCTTGACGTCTCTATGCTTAGGTGAAATTTGGTAAATTGATTTACACCTTTTCTGTTTATTTCTGTTTTTTTTTTTTTTGTTTTACTCCTAAACCAAATTGCATACAAAATAAGCTTTATTGGATTATTTTCGTATTTAATAACACAATTTTCAAATTCGTTTTCTTGCCGCCTGCAGCAACAACAATGGTGCCTGCAATGGTAACGGTAATTGTAATAATGCATATGTGTGAGTCAAATTTTATTATCTGTTGAATGCATTGCTTTGCTATTCTTTGTTGGTGATGTGAAGTCGTAATTTTACTTGCTATTTTGCATATTTGATTGTATGGGGTTGTAATAAAAAAAATATTTTATTTTTTGAAAGAATTCAAAAATTAATTCATTTAAAATTTTTAAAACATTTATTGTGTGAGCCACATATTTGGCAATATTTCCTTTTTATAAAATCAAATTTTAATATTTTGCGATTAATTCAAAGCATCGTTGATTAAAAATTGCATAAGTGTGAATTGTTAGTTTCGTACAGCAAGCTATCGTGAGTCTGTATAGATCCGGAAAAAAACAGTTCATGATCGTGCCAGATAACTTTAGCTGTTCGGGGCTGAATTTGTATCCATAATAAATACAGCGAAAATACTATAGGCAGCCTCTTCGAGTTGCAGACGCGCCTCATTGACAGCCAGGTGAACATTAAGGCGATAATCTCGCATACTACATATGTATGTATGACAACTAAAACGAAGATGATCTTACCGTTTGCCATGGCGTATGAGTAACATTTTTTTATACTTAGAAACACTATTTCTGTAATTTTATGTTACATATTTCATTTTATTTTATTTCATTTTGTTTTATTTGATTTTTTTCTGTTTTTTTTTTTTATTTAATTTTATTTTTTATTTTAATGTTTTATATTTTTTTTATTATTGTCTTATTTTTTATTATTATATTTTATTTTTTTTTTTTTAATTGTGTTATTTTATTTTATTTTAAACAAATTTTTGATTTTGGCGACCTTTAAATTTAACACTTCTTTCTTCAAACTGGCTCTAGGTGAATAAATTAAACACGTTGTTGTTGTTGTTTTTTCCAATATATTTCGATCTCCAACGGAGATCGTCTTCTGGGACTACAATCATAAATACAAAAAAAAATACTTTATTTTACACAATTTATTTATGTATGTATATGTATAAACAAATTCGCATTTCCGCAAACATACATACATGATTTTAGATGTCAGGTGGAGATCATCTAATCAGTTCGACGTGCTGTTTTGAACTGATTTTCGTGAGTTAAGTAAGTGGCGGTAGATATGTGCGACTGCTTCACAATCTTTCTTGTAGTTCAGTCTCTTGTTCTCGTCCGTTTTTATTATGTGGAGCATCTTCAAAGTGAATCGTTTGTTGTAATGTTGTTCTTGTTGTAGTCTGCTCATCGCGTCAAAGTCTGGTTTATGCCCGCTCTCCGCACAGTGGGCCGCAAGTGCTGTTTTATGCGTGTTATTTGATTTTAAATATTTGATGTCGGATCGGTGCCCTGCTATTCGTGTTTTTAACTTGTTTTTCGTAGTACCAACATATTCTTTCGTGCATTCGTTATCTCCGTCTCCTGCACATGGTATTTTGTATACGACATTATTTTTATCTATAGTTTCCAACTTGCTTTTCATATTCTTGAAAAATATTTGATTTGTGTACGCCGGTTTGTGTGCTATTCCGATTTTTTCCCTATCATAAATATTTGAACATTGTAATCTTTCGGAAAAGCCAGGTATATATACAATAGATTTGTATGTGATCGGTTTTTTACCTTCGATGTTAGATTTGGTACCGTTATTATGCGTGTTTATCAACTTACGTATAACCCCTGACGGGAAATCGTTCATCTTTAGAATGTGCTCGATACGTTTTTTATTCTCCGAGTGAAAAATTGCCGGATAAATTTTTTCGCTGTATTAAATATCATATTATTCGGATGTTTAGATAAGTAATTTATAATACGTCCTGAAGACGTAGGTTTTTGGTACCAATCTACCTTAATTTTATTGTTGATTTAATTTTATTTCATTTTTAATTTTACTTTATTACTAATTTCTTTGTTTTTATTTTATTATTTTATTTTTTTTATTATTTTTTTTTTACTTTACTATATTTTATTTTATTTTATTTTTTTTTTTTTTTTTATTTTTTTTTTTATTTTTTTTATTTTTTTTTTTATTTTATTCTAATTTTTTATATCACTTTATTTTTTACTTTATTTCATTTCTTTTATTTTTGTTTAGTTTTATTTTTTTTTTGTTTTTTGTTATAATTTAATTTTTTTTTTTCTTATTTTATGTTGTTATTTTTCTTTGTTTTATTTTATTACTTTATTTTATTTTATTTTTTTTTTCTTTATTTTTTTATATTTTTTACTTTATTTTTTTTATTTCATTGTTTTATTTTATTTTTTATTCTTTGTTTTATTTCATTTTATTTATTATTTTCTTTTTTTTTTATTTTTTTTTTCTTTTTTTTTTGTATTAAATTTTTTTTACTTAACTTTATTTTATTTTATTTTTTTATATTTTTTTTATTTTATTCTAATTTTTTTATATGATTTTATTTTTTATTTTATTTCATTTCTTTTTTAATTTTGTTTTATGTTATTTAATTTTATATTGTAATTAATTTTTTTTTATTATTGTCTTGTTTTATATTATTTTATATTATTTATTTTTTGTTTTTTTTTTTTATTCTATTTTTTTTTTTTTCATTTTCTTTCTTTATTTAATTTAATTTCTTTAATTTTTTTTTTTGTTTAGTTTTATTGATTTATTTTTTTTTTTTTTGTTATTATTCTTATTTTTTGCTATTATTTTAATTTATTTAATTTTTTTCTTATTATATATTGCTAAAACTCTAATTTCATTATTTCTATTTGATTTTATTTAATTTTTTTTTTAATTTTTCTTTATTTTATTTTATAATTTTTTTTTATTTTAGTTTTTTTATTTTTTTTTTATTTTTTTTTATTTTATTTTATTTTATTAATTTATTTTTCTCTATTTTTTATTCTTATTTTATTTTGTTATAACTCTTATTTTATTGCTATTATTTTAGTAGTACCTTTTTTACATTTTCGTAGTATACTTACTTTTTTAAGATTTTTAACGGATATCAACGCAGCTTGAACGCTACCAAGTTGTTTGCACGGTCGAACAAGAAAAGGTATCGCATAATAAAATGAAACTTCAAATGTCGTATGCAAATCAAAAGAAAGTAAAGTAAAAGCATTAAAAATGTAATAAAATAAAATAAAACTCAACTGCATGCCACATCGAATTAAATGTTGCAACCAAGAAAATTATGTAGTTAAATTTGCAATGCGATTTCTTCTAAAGTTTTATTCGAAATGTTTTCATGCAAGTGCATGCGAACAATGACAGTAACATATGCAATGTGTAAATATTAGCTGCGTCATGTGCGTGCATAGTTGCGTATGAATGAATGAGATTGCATGTGCGTCTGTATATACGTTTGTGTGTAAGTAGTTGCAGACAATATTACAACTTATTGCCACTTCCGTTTCCGGGAACAATTTTATTCAAGCGGAAATAAAGATATCCAATAAACCGTGTTATTACCGCTATTTTGGTTTTACCTGAGTAGTTTCATGTTGATGCAGTGAGTAACACACATTCTTACATACATACATACATACATATGTGCGGGCAGTTGTATGTGCTCACGTACATATGTCAATTAAGAATGCATTCATTTCGTGCACTGGCAAATGCGTGAGGCGATGAGATGGTAGGGGGGTGCAATTTGAATACAGTTTATGCGCATTACTGCTCACATTAATGTTACTTGAACTTTGTACGATTGACGTGGCGGTAAAAATCTGCCTTTCATGTGAAATGTATTAATAAGCGCTGAAATGGGTTTTACTATTTGAGTTCCATAAAAAGACAAGTAGCATAAGTGCACCTTTTCTCGAACTGAGATATAAAAGGTTTTGTATTGTCAACCAATAGTTGACACCCTTGATTTCACAAGTTAGTTCTGCTATTTACACGCTTTCTATGGGAGCTAGGACTTAGCCCGTTAGCGTGTTATATAGAACACAATACAATAAAATGGACTAAAATAAAATAAAATAAAATAAAATAAAATAAAATAAAATAAAATAAAATAAAATAAAATAAAATAAAATAAAATAAAATAAAATAAAATAAAATAAAATAAAATAAAATAAAATAAAATAAAATAAAATAAAATAAAATAAAATAAAATAAAATAAAATAAAATAAAATAAAATAAAATAAAATAAAATAAAATAAAATAAAATAAAATAAAATAAAATAAAATAAAATAAAATAAAATAAAATAAAATAAAATAAAATAAAATAAAATAAAATAAAATAAAATAAAATAAAATAAAATAAAATAAAATAAAATAAAATAAAATAAAATAAAATAAAATAAAATAAAATAAAATAAAATAAAATAAAATAAAATAAAATAAAATAAAATAAAATAAAATAAAATAAAATAAAATAAAATAAAATAAAAGAAAAGAAAAGAAAAGAAAAGAAAATAAAATAAAATAACATAAAATAAAATAAAATAAAATAAAATAAAATAAAATAAAATAAAATGAATTAAAATAAAATAAACTAAAATAAAATAAAATAAAATAAAATAAAATAAAATAAAATAAAATAAAATAAAATATAAAAAAATATAAAAAAATATAATAAAATAAAATAAAATAAAATAAAATAAAATAAAATAAAAAAAAATATAAAAAAATATAATAAAATAAAATAAAATAAAATAAAATAAAATAAAATAAAATAAAATAAAATAAAATAAAATAAAATAAAATAAAATAAAATAAAATAAAATAAACTAAAATAAAATAAAATAAAATAAAATAAAATAAAATTAAATTAAATTAAATAAAATAAAATAAAGTAAAATAAAATAAAATAAAATTAAATTAAATAAAATAAAATAAAATAAAATAAAATAAAATAAAATAAAATAAATTTAAATAAAAAATTAAAAAATAACAATAAAATAAAATCACAAAATAAAAAAAAGTTAAGGAAAAATAAAAAAATAAAATAAATTGAAATAAAAAAGAAAACAAATAAAATAAGATAAAATAAATTAAATTAAATTAAGTAAACTAAAGTAAGTAACAAAATAAAATAAAATACGTTAAACAATAACAATTTTCATAAAATATAATAAAACAAAATAAATTGAAAATAGAATTTTGAAAAGTAAAATAATAATAAAACAACAGAAGGTAAAAGAATAAAATAATAAAATAAAATGAAATAAAGTAAATTAAATTACAATGAAATAAAATAAAATAAAATAAAATAAAATAAAATAAAATAAAATAAAATAAAATAAAATAAAATAAAATAAAATAAAATAAAATAAAATAAAATAAAATAAAATAAAATTAAATTAAATTAAATTAAATTAAATTAAATAAATTTAAATAAAAAAATAGAAAATTAACAATAAAATAAAATCACAAAATAAAAAAAGTTAAGGAAAAAATAAAGAAATAAAATAAATTGAAATAAAAAAGAAAACAAATAAAATAAGATAAAATAAATGAAATTAAATTAAGTAAACTAAAGTAAGTAACAAAATAAAATAAAATACGTTAAACAATAACAATTTTCATAAAATATAATAAAACAAAATAAATTGAAAATAGAATTTTGAAAAGTAAAATAATAATAAAACAACAGAAGGTAAAAGAATAAAATAAAATGAAATAAAGTAAATTAAATTACAATGAAATAAAATAAAAATAATATAGTAAAAAAAAATTAAATTAAATTAAATAAAATAAATATGAAGGATTGCTACAGTAAAAGTGTGTTCAAGCGTCATATGAATCCTGCAAAGATCTTACCTAAAATGCAGATTATAAATTAAGCATCATCGCGAATAACGTTCTAAGTTACAAAATCAGAATTTGTCAGGAGAGCAAAAAAACGCTAAAGTCATATTTTTTAAATTTATTTCTTTCATCTATCTCCTTAACTTTTTCTTTTATATCTTTCAAATTATCAATTTTACACCTTCCTTATGATCTTCCAGTGTTGTTACAAATCACTTTTGACGCTTCTATGCAAAATAATGTATGTCACTTTAAATTACCTTACTATTTTTAAGTGCATTTTTACAGTTTTGGTGTGTCAAATTTTACAAAATTTGTTATCTGGACAATGGAAAAGAGCAATACAAAACTTAATATGCAATAAAACCGGTTTTGATAAAAATGACACTTAGAACGTTATTCGCCATGATGCTTCAAATGTTGTTGATTTAATAAACAACTATGGCTGAGAAGTTCCACATCATCTAAACGTCACCTTAATAGCAACCTGGGACCATGGAATTAATTGCAGCCCTTATTCATAACACATTCCTAAAACTAGGAGTAGCGGTTTGCGGCTACAGTAACTGTAACAACCCCTTATAAACAGTGCTACATAACTTTTTAGAACAACAGAAACAACTTCCAGACTTAAAATATTACAAAGCACTCGAATACTAAAACATCAGCACACCTACACACAAAACTTTGTACCTACACGCAAAATGCAATCCAACATTTATTCCGACTTCTAGTTTTTCACAAACTATTCCATGTACAGTTTTTAAGTACTAATGCATGCCTGCTTAAAATACATACATAAACACCCTACAATATAGAAACATATATATGTATGTGTGTGTGTGTGCCGGCATTACCATCAAGTGTCTGTTGCTAATTTGTACATTCATTTAATTATATGCATGTGTATGAGTGTATGTTACACCAATGCATAAACGTCAATGAGTTCACACATTGACATTAAAGCACACAGCCTTAAACCGTTTCATACATACACAAACAAACGCACTAACACTTGAGTTTACCCACTTCATTAGCGGCATTTTGAGTGGCGATAATGAAATTTGCTTTTTGACTGCAGGTGAAGGTGGAGCATGCCAAGCAACGCACATACATACGTAATTGCAATAAAAGCAAGAATTTCCAACAAAGTATGCACGTGTGGTATAACGCTTAGCTTGTGTGTGTGGCATAAGGTAGATATTTCAAAACGGTAATGGAAATGAAAGTTTTTCATAACTCTATGTAGCAAAAAAAAAAAAAAAACACGAAGCTATGGTGCGTGCGTGACGTGTAGAAGCGCAACTGATTATGCATGCGAATGTGTTTTGGGCAAGGAATGCAAACGAAAACGTAATGGATTAATTTTTCAAAACCGAAACCGAAACCGTAACCGTTGTTTTGATCTGAAAAAGAACAAAACCGAAGCCGTTACAAAGGCCGGAAAAATTTCCATGGAGGATTGTCGAACAAGGTTGGAGAAGACATGTTTTGACATCAGTATCGAAATTCTGAAAAAGGAAATTTAACTCTAGTTGAATGAAACCATCGAAAAAAATTTACGAGATTCGAGAAAAACTGTTATAAAAATTCAGACCTATTTTAAAGCTACATACTTTAGTTTTTTGTAGTCAAATTTTTTTGTGTTCGTTTTTTTATTTGGAAATTGAAACCGAAATAAATGCTGCAGAACGAACCCGGAATCGAAACCGAAACACGCTACAAAACCGAAACCGAAACCGGAACGTTATTTTAATCGGTTTCATACCTTGGTTTTGGGAATGTGTAAGAATGGCCTCCTACTTTGCTCGGGCCTCACACCTACAGCAACTTTAAACTAATAAATTTTGCTACAAATCGTACAAATTATGCGCAATAATTGTAACTTTTTTTGTAACAATACTTGTAAAATCTGTGCTTTGAGCTTGTATGGCTCGTGGTATTGGCATTCCAAGCTTCGAAAATTACATGATTTTTAAATTTTTCCCATATATTAAGAACTGTGTAACACATATCTACCTTTGAATTTTTATAAGGACAACAGGATCCTTTACAAGGATTTTGAAAAAACGTATCTTATAACTTTAAACGAGCTAAACTTGTATATTTGTATATACAGACTAACTCGGTAGCCGCTTGATCGATTAGGATTTTGAATATAGATAGTATGGTTGATTCTAAGGCTACCACTTGGGGTTACAGGGTTGCCACCTATCTAATTTTTTTTTTAATTAGGGAGCAACATATGCCAATATGAAAATGAAAGGTATTTTCAACCGTACCCCAAATATGACAATTTCAAGCAGGGTAACCCCTAGAGTTGCCACCTGACCGCGTTTTTTTTTATTTTACCTTATGTATATTTGCATATCCAGACTATCTCGGGAACCGCTTGACCGATTAGGATGAAATATTGAATATAGATAGTAAGATTGATTGTAAGACTATTCACTTGGGGGTTGCCACTTGGGGGATGTTCAGGGTTGCCATCCCAATTTTTTTAAATTATGTAGTTAGATATACAAATATGGGTATCAAATGAAAGGTGTTTTCGCCGACATACCACCTAAAATATTTTCAAGTAGGGTTGCCGCCCACGGTTACCATTTTACCGTATTGTATTTGTATTGTATATTTATATTATTTTAGGGTCATTTTGAGATCATTAGGGGTCACTTTGGAATAATTTTGGGGCTATTTTGAGATCATTTCGGGTTCAATTTTGGATTAATTTGGGACAATTTTCGAGTAATTTTCGGATCATTTTGGGATCATTTTGGGATCATTTTTGGGTAATTTTGTGATGATTTTTGGGTAATTTTGGGAACATTTGAGGGTCTTTTTGGGGTCGTTTTGGGATTATTTTAGGATTATTTTGGGATCTTTTTAGTGTACATTTAAGGGTGTTTGTGGGGTCATTTGGGAATAATTGTTGGATCATTTTGAGATCATTTAGGGTCATTTTGGGGTAATTTTGGGATTATTTTGGGATCATTTTTGGGTTGTTTTGGGTTCAATTTCGGATCATTTTGGGAACACTTAAGGGTCTTTTTGGGATCATTTTAGGATTATTTTGGGACTATTTTTGGGTCATTTTGGGATAATTTTGAGTAAGTAAAGTTAGCGCTAAATTGATGACACCGGGCAAGCTCAATCACCCAGGTACTTTACTATAAAAAGCCATTGGAATTTCAAACGTGTTTTAGTAGATTGCGTAAGAATATGTTTTCTAGCAAAAAAAAATGATTACATCTTTAAACTTTGCAATTATAGTGTATTTTTTAAAGGTCATACACGGCGTATGAGTAACATTTAGTTATATTAGTATCGCCTGTGATCGAAAATTCTACCAATAAATAGGGGGTCGGGGGGTCGCTAGACCCCAATCCTAACTCCTAACTCAGTCTAGTCTGATACACAATTATAATTTCATTTTTGCTACTTTTTATGAAATATGAGACGAAAAAAGGAAAAGCTGCGTATTTCATCAAAATGTGACTTTTTTCAAGTTAATTTCCCTACGGAAAATATTTGCGACAGAGTAGAAAAAAATTAATAACAGCAAATGTAACGTTAAAACGCGCTTACAACCAAAGAGACATTTTCTTTTTAACTTATTTGACGGTCGTGTACGCATACCCACAAAGCCATACATACATACATACATACATACATACATATGTACATACATACATATGTACAATGTAGATATGTGCGCAGAAGGCAAACAGAAGTGCAATACCGCTTAACGGTCCGACGACTTTTCCTTCTGCTTCGCTAAATTTGTTTACATTTTCACAATTATTTTTATAAATTCATACATACATATGTATACAAAAACATAGAAACACATCCCTGCAAAAAATTGTGCATACCTTTCGTCCACAGTGCCTTTAATTGATATCAACTAGTCTCTTAAGGCTGATTTACACGGGTCGATTTTCTGGTCGATTTTTTGTCTTTCCACCGTGCAAATAGCATTTCGATCGATTGACTGACCAGAAAATCGACTAGAAATCGACCCATGTAAATTAGCCTTTATAGGTTGAGATCGGAAAAATATGTCAAATCAAACGCCTAAAAAACTTTGTTAATTTATTTTAAAAAAAAATTGGGTATAAACTGTGGCAATTATGTTAGCATAATTTTAGACGTTTGATTTTGACATATTTTTCGAACTCTGTTTATAGGCATAGTTGGCATAACTCAATTTTGATTTGTGTAGCATACTTAGAGGAGTTGAACGTAAATTTGTAGCACCTTAAATCCGATTTACATGGGTCGATTTTTCTGATCGATTTTCGTCGTTTGACTGCGTTCAACCAACAAATACATTTTGTAGATTGTTCGAACTGCTATTTACACGGTCAAAGGATAAACGGGAGTCCTAGGAATCTCGCAGTTTCTACAGGGTTGGACTAGAGGGAAATGGGTGTTAGAATGGATGTGCTTCAGGGCCCGCACATGTACCTCTGGAACAAACGGCGATGTTGCAAGTTGCCGGATCTCATCAAAATGAGTGATGAGTCGTTCAAATCAGAAGCCAGCTGCGCATGATTGACTGTGTTAAAATCTTGATTCAGATCAAGGGCCACTAGAACCGTCCTGTCATTAGGTCTTTTCTGGTTGAGTCCGTTAGTTATCCGAGTGTTTATGGCATCAACTAACCGAGTAAGACCGCCTCCAGTGTCTGCGCTACTGGCGAGATATCGGGCGATACAACTCCCAACATTAGCTGGCTGGGGAGGCTTTAGTTACGGGGCCACGATTGCCTGCTTCCATTTATCGGGTATGACGGAAGTGGTCAAGGACAGATTCAAGACGGACGTGTGGTGCTTAACTCCCTCTTCGCCCATTTGGAGTTTTTGGCTTTCCTCCACTGGCCTCTCAACCTCTGTATCGGTGATGAAACGGGGGCAAAGTTTTTTGTATTTATTCGCGCGCCTGAAAGTTCCACGTCTAGTCCTGTCCAGTGCAGGATGAGGGACATACTGTCGGCCTTTGCACATTTCTTTGGGTCATTGAATGTCTTGTCACCAAAGATGATGTCGACATTCGTAGGCGGAGCCATAGGATTGGACAGGGCTTTGTGTGTGGACCATAATTTTCCAACGCCGGTATAGAGGTTACAAGAGCTGAGCTGCTCCTCTCATTTGGCATGTTTGTGCTCGGGAAGAGCACCAAAGGAACTCTCCGTGAATTCTATAAAGCCAACCCAGTTAGCCTTATTGAAATTCTCGGAGGTTATCAAATCCGTTGCACAGTCGACGGCCAGGATGATAGGCAGATGGTAAGATGCCAAAGTGACCATCTTGTGCCAATTAAAACCTTTAATTAAACTGCAATTAACTGCCACGCCCTCGTGGGGGCATCTGCGTTCACTGTACAGAAAGTCGAAGCGTCGTATTGCTCGGCTATTTCCCGTCCCCTGCCTTCTACAAGAAGGCGTGGAAGCGTGACACGTTAGACAGGGTCATTTCGAGGTGTATTGCTCTTGGTCGGGTCGATGAAAGAACAACCCAGGTCGTTTCGGTACGAAGGGTATAGTTCAGGTACAGGTACCGTTCTCGCAGAATCGGCAATACGTAGAAAAATTTTCTACTCATCGCAGACGCATTCCAGACTAACCGTAATTTTTTGCAGGGTACAGACGAATAAACACATACGACACCTACACATATGGATGTATTCCCACAAATAATTTCATTTCTCAGTATTTATCCCAAAGTTTTTTTCAATTTTTTTTTCCTGCATGCTTCGTTTGTCTTTTCCACGCCTATTTCATCATATGTATATGAATTCATTTTCGCACTGCTCTTGTCAAGTGTATTTGATTCTGTTAAATTGTGTCCTTTGGACGTCTGTTGTGTCCCTTTGGCGCATTCCTTGACTCATTGTTGACTTTTGCCATTACCGTTAGTATGCAACAGTTCGCGGTTCGTTGCCGAGTGCAGCTGAGCGTGGCCTTAACGCTTGCGCCAACAAAGAATGAATGAATGAATGGGCATCTTGTGTTGGCGGCCAGCGGCTCTACAGGTCGTATGAGCAACGAAAAAATCACAAAATGACCAACTCTTATTTGTACAGCACGGGAGTTGTTGACGAAGTTATTTTATTTGTTCTGCTTCTCTTGTCACGTGCCATATCTGTTGAATAGTAAATTGTGACTACTCACAATAGCTTTGGGAATTCCACGTCCTGAATATCTTCAATTAGTAAGCAATAAGTATTTTTGCGAGTGCGCAACAGATCACACAGTGCGCTTGGGTTTTTATCATCCCTGAAAAGAAAATCGTGGTATTTAGCTCCAAAGAGAGTAGTCCGCGATTCATACTTTTCGTCCACAGTCCTAACCAGTCTGTTATGGGCATAGTACACATAGCTCAATTTAATCAGGTGTTGAAAGTAAACTTTTCTGACCGTACCCTCAAGGTATCAAAGGGGATCTGTCCGATAGTACCCGCCTGGGACCAATTAGTCTCTTCATAGGGCTTCATCATAATTTTTCATTTATTGGCGCTTAACCTAAGCGATTTTGGGCGTTGCCTATCAAAGCACGCCAGACATTCCTTTTTTGCGATAACTGACGCCAATTGGAAACCCCAAGGGAGTTCAAGTCGTCCTCCACCTGTTGTTTCCATCTCAGTCGAGGCCTCCTTCTTCCTCTGCTGCCCAATTCGAGCGACGATAGGAAAACCTTCTGGGCTGGAGCTTCTTTGCCCATTCGCATGACATGACCCAGCCAGCGGAGCCTTTGGGCTTTAATTCGCTGGACTATGGTCAGATCTGCGTAAAGCTCGTACAGCTCATCGTTAAATCTTCTTCGATACTCGCCGTTGGCATCACGGAAAGGACCATAAATCTTCCGGAGAACTTTTCTCTCAAATACTCCAAGGCCATCTCAACTTCTCTTGACATTGTCCATGAATTTGAAGCAAAGGGCTTGCTCGAAGAAAAGGAATCCCTTCAGCCCATATAAGGAGATCGAAACTGGCATGGATTGAAAGCTACTTTGCGTCTCATCCCGAATTGATCACTAATCGAATGTTTTGCATCGATGGATTTGTTCCATTTACTTGATATATGTATGTGCTTGGTCTGTCGTTACTAATTGGACTTTCTTTAAGAGTAGATTCAAGACCGAAAAGAAGAACCGAGACCGAAGCTGGAACTAAACTGTGTGGAAACGGGAATATAGACAATATAAAACTGTACCGAAGCCGAATCTGTCGGAATCAGTACTGAAAGTAGAACAGAGACCGAAGTTGAAAGTAACCGTGGCTGAAGCAGAAACATAAACCGAAATAAAAGACGGGGTGTAAAAGTAGGTCGCCTAGGGGTGTAAAAGTAGGTCGCCTCCCAGTTGGTGCACCCTGAGTAACGCTAAATGACTTACATAGCCTACACGGCTAGTTTCTTGTATTGCCGGTTCTACGAGAACGGTACCAGTACTTGTGCTGTACCCATCGTGCCGAAACGACCCGGGCCGTTTTCTTATATCGACCCGGCCAAGAGCAATACACTCGGGGTGACCCTGTCTGACATTTAGGCAGGGCTACACCTCGCTACAACAACAACAACAACGGGATCATTACTGAAAAAGCAACTGCAACGTTGACCGAAAACGATATTCAAACCAAGCCGAAACTTAACAAACCGATACAAAAAAGAAACTCGTACTTAATGTTGAACAGAGCCCGAAGATATAAAACTGATCCGAGACCGAAACAAAAACATAAACTCGAGTAAAAATTGGAATCCGCACCAAAACCGGAACGAAAAGTGGAACCGAGACCAAAGATCATAACGAACCGCGGTCGAAAAAGGAATATAAAGGGATGCAAAGTGGAGCCGAGAACAAATCAGCAACTGAACCGACGCCGAAACAGAAACATAAACCAAAATAATACCTGGAATCGATACCGAGACCGAAAGCCGAGCGAGAAATGGAACCAAGACCTGAACCATTCCCCCCATAGCGATAACAGAAACAATAATCAAAGCTGCAGCCGGAACTCCAAAGGATGACGAAATTAAGAAGGACAGCGAAACTAGAGCCGTCAGAAAACTCAAAAAATAAACTGAAACCAAAACAATACTATAAACGTAACCGAAACTGGAAATGGAACATAAACTCGAATCAAAACATCAATTTACTCTTAAGCTAAACTGAAACCGAGACGAAACTAGAACTGAGACTGTAACGTAAACTGGAATCAACATAGAAATCGCCACCAAAACTTAGATGGAAACAGGAAACGAATAGACGAGGGGAATGAAAGGGAGACCTAAAAAACTTAAACAGTAACAGAAGCTGATATAAAATCGGAAGAAATACCGAAACAGAAAATGGAACAGGACCGAAAAGAAAACATAAACTGGAATTCAAAATGGAACAGAGGCCGAGGCCAAAACGTAAAATGAAAGAGAAACTGAGACCGAAGTAAAATTGATCCAGAGACCGAAAATAATAGTGAAACCCAGACCGAAAGTGAAGAGGAAAAGGAAAGCGCAACCAGGAACCAAAGTAGAACTGAACTCTAGTCTTAGCCCGAAACTAGAACTGAGGTTGAAACGGGAAAATAAACTGACAACTGGAAATGAAGCGAAGGCGATTCTGAAATTTCAACTAAGATTGGAGACGAAAGCAAAACTTAAGCGAAAGCAGAAGAAAAATTGGAACCAAGAACGCAACTCGGAATTGATAACAACTGAACTGAGGCCGAAGTTGAAAGCGATATTGAAGTCAAGTTCAACAACGAACCCTCAGATAGAACATAAAGTCGTATTCAAACTGAAACGAATACAAAACAAAACCAAAATCAAGCACAAATTGCAATCGAAACCGGGACTCGGAATAAATGTCGATTACCCACCGAATTCGGGAAGAAAAACATTTGTATGGGGGTGGAGATGAATGTCGAGCTTCTCTCCCAATTTGTGATGTGCTGCTGTTAATTTTTTCCTACAAACGGAACACACGAGATTATTGACCTTCCCATTATCCATTGGGGGCTCTAGCTCAGTGCAATCATGTATCTCTCGAAACAAAACTTTCAGCAATTTTAGTTGTTAGCACAAACTGATCTAAGTACTAAGGTGACACGGACTTAAAAATTCCGAACAAGATCTGTCAATTTAGATCTCCTCGAAAAGGTTTGGTAGTACATATTTTGAAATTACGTCACAAACAAAATCACAGCAGCAAAGCCAAGATGTGGATCTTCTAGAAAAAAGTCTGGCATCTTCCAGGAATTTATTTACCACACAGTCAAAAAGAACTGGAATAAGCAACCGGTGCCTCAGTTGTCATATTTATATTTAATTTTATGTCAGATTTTTCAAAATCGATTTTGATTTTCAAAAACATTTCAATAACTTGAAAAACTGCAATCTAGGGAAAGTCCCACAACAATAACAATGAATATGGAGTCAATGAAGATGCGCAGTCTGCCCAAGGTCCAGATGTCAAAGCAAAATTCAGTGGCAAGCGCCAAGAAACCGGTGGTAAGTGGACATTTGACATTTGAGAAGCTCTACGGAATATTTGTGAAAAATGTAAAAAAGGTCTGAAAAAATAAGGACATCTTAGTTTTCAGATCACTGAGGATAATTCCTAAAAATGAATGTGATATAAATTTTTTCAACAGGATAAAAAATTTTCCGAGGATGAGAATAAAACTATAAGCGAATTGAAAAAGCTCTACTTGGAAACTATAAAGCTCGATGTTGAGCTACAAAAAGAGATTTATAATATGGAGAAATCGTTCGAAGCCAAGCATAACGAAATCTTCGAAAAGCGGCACAAGATACTCGAGTAAAATACCATTAATAGAATGTTTGTATCCAAAAGTGACTTATTTTAATTCCAGTGATTTTCGTAAAAAGAAGCTAGCTGAGAGCAATATGACAAATTTTTGGTTAAAAGTTCTTAAAGCCTCATACACGGAGTTCATAAGCAAAAAGGATGAAAAAATACTAACGGTATGTGCATGGAAAATTATTATTTGTTAAGTTCCCTTACAGCAACTCATGACGAAAAAATCAGCACAATTCTACATATTCTCCAGAACTTTTTTACCACCGGAGTTGGTTATTCCTTTGGAAAAATTTCTTTGCCCTAGGGAGTAAAAGCATTAAAGAAGACGAATTCAAATCTAATTCCTAATCCCCTCCCTATCTTCGCCACTGATGGGAGAGGGAGCATAATTAGAGCGGACCTCTTTGAAAGGAAGTTTAAGGAAAGGAGCAGTTTCAAAAGGGTTGGAGCGGAGCGATATGGGTGTTATAGGTTACGTTGTAGGTTCAGTTGAACAGTTAAAGGGATGTAAAGTATCATGGGGATGTAAAGTAGCATGTAGGGCATGAGTCTAAAATGCAGTTGAGTCTGGATAAGTAAGAGTTTCATAGACCGAAGTTGTGCCAGTACAGCTACATACTTCGGTGGACTACTATTTAGAACGGAGCTCATAGGTCGAACCGCAGATCAAATGGTAAAGTGATATGATGACGGATCTCGTCACAGTGCTTGAGGAGATGTTTGCCTTATGTGTTTAGGGGGCGAGTCTAAGGCCAAAAGATGACGGTTTGGATGTCCTGGCTTGTAGCAGCTTAGAAGGATAAGGAGACATCCCGTAGCAGTTCTGATAGCGGTATTTTTTTTGTAACCTCGTCCAGTTGGTGTTACATATGTTAGGCGACCAAATGGGTGCAGCATAGTCAAAGACCGGTAAGCCAATGGCTTTATATGTAGTCAACAACGTTTCTGTCTTTTCCCCACGTACTGCCGGCAAGTTAATTGAGGATCTTAAGTAAATTCTTCGCGCTACGTTGATCATTGAAAGCGCGATTATCGCAGGCGCAGGCAAGTGCCGCAAAGTGATTTGTGAGAAGCTTCCTACTTTACCCTGCACAACCCTCCACTCTCGATTCTTTTGATAGTGTCTGCTGACCGCGGAGAAGCGATCTTTGCCCCGTGCACAAGGCCACTGGTGCGTCCCTTGGGATGCACCAGTTATTGGTAACCTTGCATCGATCTACCTGCAACAACCAACCGTTCCACCGATATCCACCGGTCATAAGTTCACCGATCCACCGGCATTCAACAATCGTTCCACCGATATCAACCGGCATCAACCAACCGTTTCACCGACATCCACAGGTCATAAAGTAACTTGGCACCGATCCACCGGCATCCACCACCCGTTTTGCTGGCATTCGCCAACTCCCTACCACCCATCGGTACTCAAGTGCCGATCCATCGGCCTGCCAACTTACCCACCTTACCCGACAGGTAAGTAGGTCGCCTCCCAGTTGGTGCACCCTGGGTAACGCTAAATGACCTACATAGCCTGCACGGCTAGTTTCTTGTATTACCGGTTCTACGAGAACGGTACCAGTACTTGTGCTGTACCCATCGTGCCGAAACGACCCGGGCCGTTTTCTTATATCGACCCGGCCAAGAGCAATACACTCGGGGTGACCATGTCTGACATTTAGGCAGGGCTATACCTCGCTACAACAACAACAACAACAGACATACCTTTAGGTGTATGCGTGTGTGCCCGACTAAAATATTTTCGCTAAATCACTATGTTCTTATTAGTAAAGGAAGTGGGCCTCTACTTGATCCTGGATTGGCTGAGCTTTACCCCAGCCTACGACAAAAGTCACCTCACACCCCCTATAACTTGGCTGACGGTAGCTTAATTCTATCAAGGTAAATATCGAAATCGCCTCTCATTTGGTGCGTCCATGTTGCAAAGATTGTCGCTGAAGATTTAGTCGGTGATATTGTTAGATCTCGCTCAGTGAAAAACCTGGAAAGGTCGCAGAGGTAATTGTTGATTTTCGTACAGAGTTCGTCAGTACAGGGACCCTTCCCCGTAGCCATTATTGTAGAGTCGTCCGCATAGGAAACGATGGAGGCGCCTTTAGGTGGATAGATAGAAGTTAAACAGTGCCGAGGATAGGACATCACCCTGGAGGAACGATTGGTAGGAACTTTTCAAAGGGAATAAGAAAGTCCGTTGGAAAAAATTCCGAGATAATATTTAGAATTGGCCTTTATGTATTTTCGAAATTTTATAATTGGTAATTCCTCTCTTTCTTATGCTCTTAACTCTCTAGTATCTCACCGATATAACCTCAAAATTATGCAATGATCCAACAGTAAAATTTATCATCGAATTTCATTTCGAGCCAAATGAATTCTTCTCTAATAAAATTTTAACAAAAACCTACTTCTTGAATTGTTTGCCCGATGCTGATGATCCGCTCACGTATGATGGTGCAGAGATTTATAAATGCGAGGGATGTAAAATTAATTGGAAACAAAGTAACGAAAAGGATAAGAAGCGTAAGTTCTTTGATAATACTTTTTACTCGAACTTAAACATTAGAAAACAAAAATTTCATTCGCGGGCTTGAATATAAAAAAAAATGAAATTCGTTCGCACTCGCGAAAAAAAGCTAGCTAGCGGTTTTAAAGTACGTAGTGTTATTTGAAATATGGTGGGACTTTTTTGGGATCCGTTCAGGAATTGTTTGCGGGACTATTCGAAACTTTTTCTGAATCATTAAAACGTTTTCCTGGGAACATTTGGGGACAATTCTCTTGAACATTTCAGAACTATTACGGGCTCATTTCGAGAAGTTTTCGGACTCTATCGCTATTTTTCCGGGATCATTTCGGGGGGATCATTTCTGGAATTTTCCAGGACCATTGCGGACGTCGTAGAAATGTGTTCTGAATCGTCTTATTACCACTACTCTGCGATTTCATCGAATTCCCTTATTAACTTCATTTACATTTGCAGCTTATACATCGTTTTTCGATTTCTTCAGCCCTCCAACACTGCCAGAGGACAACGAAGACCCCAATTATTGTGACATAAATGTAAGCGAACACCAAGGCTATTTGTAATATAAACACACTATAAATAATTGTTTTTCAACCACCAGGCAGTTTTACAAAATGATTTTGAACTGGGTTTCTATCTAAAGGAACGTGTCATACCAAAGGCAATCATGTTTTTTACAGGCGAAATTGCCGATTGTCAAAGTTCTGACTCAGAATCTGAGGATACAGATGATGAGGATGACGACGACGATGACGATGACGACGATTCATCTACCAATGAAACAAATGACGATTGAATTATATATACACATAATAATATTTTCTATATTTATTCAAATACTTTTTTTTTTTTTTCAAACTATAAAAAACTATTGCTCTCTTTGTTGCAAATTATATATGTACTTTTATGTATGTAGTTGTATTTGCAATATTTCTGAATAAAATTTTTGTTAACTTAATATCCGTGAGCTTATCTAATTTGCATACACTGTAGTGATAAAAGTTAGTGTAACATAATAAGTAACTTTTTTTTATAAATTGCGCATATGCAAACTTTACTTATGTATGCATGCATGTCAATGAAAAGTAATTAATTAAAGCACCAAATGTACATATTTATGTATATACATTGGGTAATTCATTCATATTAATCGACCGAATCATTTTGTTCCGAACAATCCTCATCGTCTTTCGTCATTATCAGATGATCAGCTATAATTTGGCATTCTGGTTTAGCTGCCTTAAAACGTTGTATACCTTCACGCGTTACGCTTGTGCCACTTAAATCGAGATATACTAAATCTGGAGAGCACTGTTCAAGATGATGCAACGATATATCGGTGACTCGTTTATAATTACGCACACTCAAGCGCACAAAACTATTTTCGCTTGGACGATTACCAATACGTATCCATATAACACCAGCTTCAACAGGATTTTGTGGACGTCCAAAAGCGCATATGGCACGATCGGATAACGGACATGTGCGATTATTGATTTCGTTTGCTAGTATTGCGGTGCACGGTCTATTGCCTTCAGCGCTGCGGCCCAAAGGATTTATTATATCGCAAAAGAGTGGATGTCTTATCAAAGCCCCAAGTGGATTTTCCACATTTGGCAAAGGGCGTATACGACGTATACTTGGTCGACGGTTAACAAAATCTAATAAAATTATTTGATCTGGACGCGGTAAAAAGCGAAAACGTGTTGGTGCATTTCCAGCAGGTGCCAGTGGTAAATTATTCTCTACAGGCTGTTCTTGTACCAAGTGCGAGGGTGATGCGGATGGTGAATTCATTGCCGAAGAAGGTGATGAGGATGAGGATGACGACGAAGACGATGATGTTGTTGACGATGTTGGTGATGCTAATTGTGGACTTGTGCATAACTCGTGTTGTGCTGCTGCTTCGTTTCCTTCTTGTGAATTGCCCTTTTCTGGAGTTTCGCTATCACCTGTTGCGACGGATGCTCTGGATGTGGATGGCTGACAATCATTAGTGCTGGCGCTTTTGCGTGTCAGTTTAACTGTTGTACCACATCTAATTTCATGACAGCATGTTGTATTAACAGGACAATCAAGTAGCAACTCTTTCAAAGTAAACACAACATTGAAGCATTGCAAATCAGCATCATTAACTGGTGTGAAGCGCAAATCCAAATACTAGAAATTATTGGATTTTAATTTTTGTATACGATTTGATTTTGTATGCAAATTATTTACCTCTAATTTTTTAAATCCAAATCGCGCCGCCATACTACCATATGGTATAAAATCGCCAAAACGCTTACAACCTTTCAAGCTAAGCCAACGTAGTGAGGGTATCTTCGATATCATCATAATATGATACGGTTCAAACCAATTGCTAAACTCGATTCCAAGCTCCTGAAATGTGTAGAAAGTTAAAATAAATAAATATAGGCAATCGACACATGAGAAGAGAAAGAAAGTATACAGAAAGTACTACATCTTTTTCAAGTGTACTTCAGAAAGCATAAAATATTGACTATTCTGAAGCCCAATTAACGCTTCCTGAAGTACATTTTGCGATTCTTGAAATACAATTGGCTATTCTGAAATACATTTTGAAGATCAGTAAGCTTTCTGAAAAGATTTAGGCTTACTTTTCTTTCTACCCTTAAAAAGTTTATATTCAAAGTGGTAACAACAACACTTCGTTTTTAGACGTCGTCGCGTCGAGTTAGCAAAATTTATCTCAAATCCCAACCAAATTATAGAAATGGGCAACTTTTGGTTGGGTATAGAAAACTGTCCGTGATGATAAATCTTGCTACTCAACAAAAAAAAAAAGTTAATTAAAGTAAAAACTATTTCGTGCTACACAAAATATCGTTAATTACTTTAAATGAAAGTATATAAAAGTGAAAAAAAAGTGTTTTAATTATGTCCACTGTCGATAATGTATAACTGTGTAATATAAATAACGGAACTTATAAGGAAAAATGAAAAAATTGTGATTTCGTCTCCACAACCATGTGGAATTTACTTAACCAAAAATTACTTGGTGTCGTCTTATTAATTTGAATGAAAAACTTAATATTTGGACTGATGGTACTTTGAAAGAATAATTAATTAAAAGAGAATATTAAATGGAATGAAACCTGTACAAGTTGAATTGATAATATAATTGAAACTGACCGTACTTGTTGGATTATAACCTGGCACATGAGGAATTAATCCCAGCCACAGCAATCAAACCCCCAAAAAAAAAAAAAAAGTGGTAACAACTCACAAACCTCCAAATGTACTAGATGAGTATGAATACCACAAAATATTGTTTGCTCATCTGGTGGTTTATACACGTCACAATCTCGAAAGACGAGCCGTTTGAGTGTTTTAGGAAATTGCACAATACGAACCTGCAATTAGAGATGTTTACTTAGAAACCTTATAAAGTATACCTGTTAAAATGATCTTACATTTCTCATATCCACTGTGACACCACGCAATTCTAAAACACTTAACTGTGTGCAATGTATGGATAACGCATCTGTCAATGTTTTATTAAACATCATCTCCTCTCTGTCGCTATATTCATCAACCTGACCACGCAACTTTATACTATGTGTACCTTTATGGGCGCGTTTCATTGCACCTTCTAAGACATCAAGTGGCAGCAACTTTTGACTGAGATCGATATGTTGCCAAAATCGGCGATCTTCTAGTAATGTAGCGAAGCGTTTGCAGCATCTAACAAGAGAATGTTATTACTAATGTGGCCTTATTACCAAATTAGTAAGCCAACTTACTTGCGAAGCATATAATACGTCCATGTGTCGAGATTTTTAAATATTTCGTAGAGTATTTCATCGGGGAAGTCTGTCAGTTGCACCTTGCTACTTACATCTATACCACGAAACTTTGCAGGCGGAGCATAATCCTCAGCAGATTCGTTTTCCTCAGCTGACTTGGAACTACCATTTTGGTAATCATCACGATCGGAGATATGTCGTTTTCTTTGTTCTCTGCTTTCGGTAAGACTATTTTGTGTTGATGGTAAATTTTCCTCAGCTTCCAAGTCCATTTTATACAATATTTTCACCAAAAATCATACAAAAGTGAGAGCAAAAAAAAATGTATAAAAACAGTTATAGCGGTGTGGCTATAATTCTATCGATAGACATTTATCGTTAGATGCAAATACAAAATTGGTGAGTTTTCGCCACCTCGCATGGCAATTGATGTCGTTAGGCGCATTTCCATCGGAGCAAGTGTGAAAAGAACGCTTAACTCGTTAAAAAATGGGTATTTGTTTCCTTTAGGGGTCAACTGCTAATAAATTAGCTAAAATTATGGGAGATAGCTCAAAAGACGGGTTTTGGCCTCATCATCGCGAATCCGGAAGCGTTTTTTTAATTTTTTATTTTAGTGAAAACTTATGAGCTTATCACATATTTTTAGCTAATTTATTAGTAGTTGACCCATAAAGGAAACAAATACCAAAAGTTGCCCACGCTGCGTGCTGCTTTTGATTTTTTTTCCTATAAGATGCCGGGACCTACAGTTTTTTGTCGTCTCCGAACGGCACCACTGCAAAAATCGAGAGTACTCTATTTCCTATCCAAAGAGCACTCCAATTGGAGCATCAGAGTGCTCCAAATGTAATCCTTTTCCATATAAAAACTGTGCTCCAATTAACATTTCGATGTCCTAGGACTGGACCACCTACTCCAACATTCACTTTGTCTCTGCTACTCCATAGAGTACTCCAATGTTGTTAGTCCTTGGAGTATCTAGTATCAGAGCACCTTACAAACTACTCCAATGTTATTACTCCTTCGAGTGACTACTGTCAGAGTACTTTGCAATGTGCTCAATGTTGTTACTTCTTGTAGTATATACTGTAACAGCGATAGTTACGTGATTTTCGTCGATAAGGCACGTGCAATGATCGGCAGACGTTCATTGGCGTCAGCTGCAGGCCTGTCAAAACACCGCACTCAGAACTACGTAAACATTTTGATGAGAATCCGGCACTTTATAACAACGCCGTTTAATCCTAAGGTGCACAAGCAGGCCTTGGCGCATATCCATAAAACGTCTGTTGGCCATCAGGCCGCGCTCTGTCCGCTGAACGCTGTTTTGCATGCCTCAACACGACGCATTTCTGTAGAGGAGCGTCATATTCCTCGAGAGACAAGGGTCACTCTGACTCAATTTCGCTCTGGATTATTGTAGCAGATTAAATTCCTACATATCCAGGCTGAACCCTGATGTACCGAATGTATGTCCGGCATATGGCTCGTCCACCCCCCATAATACCAACCACCTATTCACGTGCTCTACGGAGCTAACTCTTATAACACCCATCTCCCATTGGCCCAACCCTATTGAAACTGCTAGTTTTCTTGGACTCCCGTTAGAAGATATTGATGACAATTTAGGTTAAGGAAAAATACGTATTGGGCAGGACTACACCTCGTTACATCAACGTCGGAACGTGAAACTCGATAGAAATCACGAAATCTATCGAAATTGTTTAACGAATTCCGATAAATTGCGTTATTTCTATCGACTTTTTTACTGACAAGGGACGACCCCGTTTAGAAAAATACATTTTCTTAATAATTTTTGATTCTTGTTTTTGCCGGGCATTGATATGACAAGACTTGGTGTAGTAGGCCGCGCACTTAACCGCTACACCACGGCGGCCGCCATGTAATTTTTATTATCTTTTTTGGTAATCGCGACCCAGTAATTTACAGGACTTTATCCGCTGCTGGTTTACAGGTCCACTTCTTTTGATACCTTTCCCAACATTTTGGGCTTTTCTTAGCAATTACGATGAATTATATTCATCGAAATCCCGGGATCCCGAAATTCCGGGGTTTAAATATAAATAAATGAATTTGTATGATGATGTCTGATGAAACAGTCGGTTTCAATGTGAGCGTTGCCTTAAGACCCTCATACAGTTCCGTGTGAACGTGAGCGTGAATGAGTGGAGACTTTCTATTGCGTTTGCAAAGGAAAAGAATTCCAAATCAATACTTTTGTGCGTTCACGCACATTTGTCAAATGACTTCAACTATCCAAAAAATGTAAAAAAAATCACAGTTTGGCGTGGTAATTGCCAAATTTCAACACTCACTTGCGAAGGGTTTGTGTCCCTTTGCGTTCGCACACAATTCACTGTGAGATAGTAAAATAATCATTTCAAAGCATATTTAACACTCTCACTTAAGTTTAAATGCAGTAATATCAAAGATATTTTAGTTGTTTATCCACTTACGGATGATGTTTTTTGGAAAAGTGGAGTAATATCAACATATTACACAAAAGAAAATTGTTCACGCTCACTCTCGTGCACGCTCAAAAATAAGTGTATATAGAGCTTTAGGGCCACTTGCATAAAAGCCGATAACGGCTAACTTGACAGCTAACCATACAAAATACGTCAATTAAACTCCGATTAGTCGTTATCGGATTTTATGTAAGTGGCCCTTAATACCTAGTGTAGGATATTTTGGCTAAACGATCTGGCAGCATTAAGCTTTCGGCAGAATCAGTCCGTCAATACGTAACGTACGTGACGTACGTCGTGACAAAACGTACGTGCCGTACAGGGATGGCACATAGCGATTGACGTACGTCATGTTGAAGTACACAGATATGTCAACAAAGTAATTGGCGCAAAACGAAAATTATTAAAAAAAACATAACAAAAGCAAAATTTCGGTTAAAAACATGGAAAATATTCAAGTAATACTTGTAATAGTCACAATTTTCACAATCCCGTTGTCAAATTGGCGGTAAAATTGATTTTGACATTTGTCACGCAGCTGACGTTCCGTCAAAGTAGAAAATTGGCGAAGGATACCGGATCCGTTGACTGATACTTTGTCAATGTAGCGTTTTACATGCAAAATACACACATCCTACTCGGCTGTCAGTTTCTTCCTTTTCCGGCACGTACGTGACGGACTGATTCTACCGAAAGCTTTAAACACATAAAGCTTTCGGCAGAATCAGTCCGTCAATACGTCACGTACGTGACGTACGTCGTGACAAAACGTACGTGCCGTACAGGGATGGCACATAGCGATGGACGTACGTCATGTTGAAGTACACAGATATGTCAACAAAGTAATTGGCGCAAAACGAAAATTATTAAAAAAAAACATAACAAAAGCAAAATTTCGGTTAAAAACATGGAAAATATTCAAGTAATACTTGTTATAGTCACAATTTTCACAATCCCGTTGTCAAATTGGCGGTAAAATTGATTTTGACATTTGTCACGCAGCTGACGTTCCGTCAAAGTAGAAAATTGGCGAAGGATGCCGGATGCGTTGACTGATACTTTGTCAATGTAGCGTTTTAGATGCAAAATACACACATCCTACTCGGCTGTCAGTTTCTTCCTTTTCCGGCACGTACGTGACGCTTTAAGCTTTCGGCAGAATCAGTCCGGTAATTCAATCCATCTGGCTACTACACGTTGATTGTTTGACATTTGCATTTGACATACCGTTTTTCATTCTGTTGGCATTTTGCGACTATTTTATTTGGGTGCAGAAAAAGTGTAATTTATAAAATAAAAGTTTCAATTAAATCTTATGGCGACTACATCAAAAAAATCCAAACAAAATGAAGAGTTTCCCACCGATTGGGACCTAGACTATTATCGGGCAGATCATGAAAGTGAGGAGCATTGGCAAATGAGGCGGCGTTTCATGGAAATGCACAAGGATAAATTTCCCGAAGAACGACTTGTTTGTCTAGCTGCCGTCTTTACAAATATGGAATTCATGGGTTGTCGCTACCCAGCTGAAACTATGCGCCTCGTTGCTGAATTATCCAAAGAAGTTGTTAAAGATTATAGAAAAAGTCGTGAATCAAGGCTTAAGCGTACTTTTGTAGCAGCTTCGGAAGCGGCTGAAGCACGTGTCAAAGGTAGACGATAACAAGATGCAAAATTATTATCTACTTTAGTCATTTAACAAATACTATACACGTATATATATGTAAGTACAGTTTCTAGGCATATATTATTGTTAAATTTTTATTTCATTTTCATGCAATACCCATAAAAACAAACCAAAAAAAATTACAGCTAGATCAGGAGGAGGTTCAGGACAGCAACAAAAAAATTCTGATAATTCTAACAAATATCGTAGTCAACACAAGAATGCTAATCACCAAAGTAATAACATTTTCGACGGTTTAACATATGGCAAATTCGTGGTAGTGCTTGCTGGCGGACGCAATTGCTTGCGAACATCAGCGCAAAAGTGTGGTATGACATATGAGGAAAGAGAAGATGATGCACCGACGAACGCAGACAAGTATGAACTTATAATGCAAACCAAAAGTTTCTATAAAGTATTTATATAAGAATTTTATTGAATTCTTCAATTGCAGAACAGTTTCCGTATACCTAAATGACCAACTTGTAACCAGCGCTAAGGAAGATTGCTTGAAAAATACAAAAATAGCAGCTTTCAGAAACGCATTGGCGGTGCTGCAAAAAAAATGCTATACTATAAAAGTAATTTGCTTATTTCTTCTTGCCTTATATGATAATATATATAAATTAAATTTATTGTAGCCAAATCCACTACGCGATACTATACAAATTAAAAAAACAAATAATCAAGTCGTTTGTGGCGTTAGTAAGCAGCAGGCGGATAGTGTGGAAGATAAAAAGTTAGATGCTTCCAATAAAGGCTATATGATGATGAAGATGATGGGATGGGCTGGAGGTGGTTTGGGTTCAAAAACGCAAGGCCGTGAAGAACCTGTAGGTTATCTTTTGAAAAACAATCGTGCTGGCCTAGGCAATACAGCTTGTAAATTGGATCGAAACTACTTTAGGCAGATATTAAAAAATTATGTAGATTCAGACGACGTACGTGAACTGCAATTTGAATCGTCATTTACGAAAGAGGAGCGCGCCATGTTGCATGAGTATGGATGAAGTGAACATTAGGATGGGGTAAAAAAGTAGGAATTCGATTAAGTCGAAGCTTGTCTTTTGCCCACCCTAGTGCACATGTAACAAACAAAATTTGTATGCATTATTTTCTTAATTTTTTTTTAGAATTGCTGGAAAATTTGGTTTAAAATCTGCAAGTACGGGTAAAGATGATGAACGTCGTTTGGTCATATCTAAGAAGAATATCACTGAGGAGCAGATACTCACTGAAGTTCTATTGAAAAAGAATAACACCTATATTGATAAATATTTAGTGCAAGTGCCAGAGTCGAAGGCACGTTTCTATCCTGAACACGTCGAGCCATTAGAAATAGCTTTGTAATACTACTACTTTTAAAATACTATAATAAACTGCATTTATATACATACATTAGGGTGATTCAAGTACAAAAAAATTGGTTTTTGGTCTTCCTGCCTCAAAAGTTAGTTATTTATGAGAAAATAAGTCTTGAAATATAAGAACCATATATCGCTATCTGAAAGAATTGCAAGCGTTTGAAGGGAGAAATTTTCTTTGAATCACCCTAATACACATGTGTACATACATACATAACTCACTGTTCTGAAAAATGCTCCTCTCAACTAGAAATATATAAAAAACTCACTTTTACATAACATTTATCGTAGTGAATTTTTATTAAACCGTTTTTTTTTTTTTACTTTATAAATTTTGCTTACATAAGGGTTGACGCGACTTCGTTACGAATTTTTCGAAACAAAATCGGTACCTAGTTAAAAATATATAAAAAAAATTAAAAGGTTTCGAACCAACGCGCCTGCAAACTTGCACTAAAGTGCTATCCACTCAGCTACAGAGTACAATGCAACTCTTTCCGCAATATTCCATAGCTTTCACATCATAACTTTTTTATCTTTCGATTTACGAAATTATTACGAATTCTTAAGTAAAGTCGGAAGCCTTGGTTTGGTATGTTATTGTTAAAATTTGATTTCCTTTTCATGCCAATATCCATAAAATCAAACCAAAAACTATTACAGCTAGATCGGGAGGAGGTTCAGGACAGCAACAAAAACATTCTGATAATTCTAACAAATTTCGCAGTCATCTCAAAAATGCTAATCGCCAGAATAAAAACATTTTCGACGGTTTAAAATATGGAAACTTCGTGGTAGTGCTCGCTGGCGGACGCAATTGCTTGCGAAAATCGGCCCTTAAGTGTGGTATGACATATGAGGAAGTAGAGGATGATGCGCCGACGAACGCAGACAAGTATGATTTATTTAATGAACACCAAAAGTTCCTATTGTCCTATATATATATATTTTTAATTGCAGAACAGTTTCCGTATATTTAAATGATCAACTTATAACCATCGCTAAAGAAGATACCTTAAAGAATACACAAATAACAGCTTTTAGAAATGCATTGGCGGTACTGCAAAAAAGTTGCTACACTATAAAAGTAATGTGCTTGCTCCCTTTTGCCTTATATGATAATATAAAATAAACTTTATTGCAGCCAAATCCATTGTGCGATATAATACAAATTAAAAAAGCAAATAATCAAGCCGATTGTGGCTTAAGTAAGCAGCAGTCGGATAATGCGGAAAATAAAAAGTTAGATGCTTCTAATAAAGGCTATGTGATGATGAAGACGATGGGATGGACTGGAGGTGGTTTGGGATCGAAAACGCAAGGCCGTGAAGAACCTGTAGGTTATCTTTTGAAAAAAAACCGTGCTGGCCTAGGCAATACGGCATGTAAATTGGACCGAAAATACTTAAGGCAGATATTGATAAATTATGTCGATTCCGATGACGTACGTGAACTTCAATTCGAATCATCATTTACGGAAGAGGAGCGCGCCATGTTGCATCGGTGTGGATGAAGTGGGCACTAGTGTGGGTCAAAAAATTAGAAACTCGATTAACCGTACACCTAGTCGAACCATTTTTTCGCCCACCCTATTGGACATGCAACAAACAACATTTTTATACATACTTTTTTTTTTTTTATTTCTTTTAGAATTGCTAGAAAACTTGATTTAAAATATGAAATCATGGGAGAAGAGGATGAAAGCTGTGTGGTCATATCTAAGAAAAATATCACTGAGGAGCAGATACTCAATGAAGTCCTATTGAGAAAGAATCCCACCTATATTGATAAATATTTAGTGCAAGTGCCAGAGTTGAAGGCACGTTTCTATCCTGAACACGTCGAGCCATTAGAAATAGCTTTGTAATATTACTTCTTAATTTCCTAAGTTGCATTTATAATAATAAGTCACTGCTCTGAAAAATGCTTCCCCTCGTCTAGAATTATATACAAAATGCATTTTTACATCACATTTATCGTAGTGAATTTTTATTAATGTGTTTTTTACTTTATAAATTTGCATACATAATAAATGTAAATATTAGTACTATTCATGCTTTTACTTTTTTACTGCACCCAAACGACTTGGATCTTGACTAGGATAGTGTAATTGGCCAGGTGCGCCGCCAGTGGGTGGTGGTGGCATAGCGCCTGCAGCCGCAGCAGAGGTAGAAGGCATCGAAATGTTTGAATATGGTGCAGCATAGGCTTGGGAATACATCTGATATGATGATGCTGGTATGAGGCTCGGCGGTATTTGATGCAATTTCATACCCGGTGGCAGCACGGTTACCTGTTCTTGTTGTAGATTGAAGAAATCATTTGGATTGGCGGCCGGCGTAGGCGCCACAGCAGGTACATCAAAACGTCTATCTGTTTTTGCTAAACCCGTTTGTTTGGCTTGTGAATGTGCCCATTTTATTGTGGACTTTCGTCCTTGCAATACTAACTTATTGAATGTGCGTTCGGCTGCGAGTTCAGCAGCTCCACGTTTGGTGTATTGCACGAAAGCGCATTGCTGCCGTGGTACGAGTGCAATGGATCTAATTTCCCCATATTGATAGAAGTGATCGCGCAGCTCTGGCTCGGTTATCTCTTCTGGTAAATTGCCAACATACAGCGTTGTTATGTTACGATCTTCCGGTGGTTCTAATGTTGGCAAAGTAGCTGCACGTTTCATAATTTTTTCAGCGACTGGATCATTGCGTCCATAATAACGATCTTTAATGTTTTGCTCACATAGCGGATCATCCGGTTCGTTGGGTTTGTCATGCCGATAAGGACATTCTTCACCGCGTTTACATTCTCCTTTCACCCAGAACGAGCAAATATGTGGTCTGTTACGCTTATAGTATGGAGCTGTACGCGCTAATTTTGCTAACATTTCATTAGCAGCCAAGGAGCGCCCTACTGCGCCTGCTGCTTCGGTGCCATCACCATCTTGCAACTCACGATCGATATTTTGTATGTAGTATTCCTTGTTTACATCGCTTTGTGGTATTGCATCGGCTACTTTGAGCGCAGCATCGCGCACTTGTATGGGTAGCCCATACTCCAAATCCAACAAACATGTTTGGCATACATTTTTCAGACGTGCACAAGTCTGACAAATTTCAGTTTTCTTGAAACGCATTCGTGCACCTGGACACCAGCGAAAAATTGTGAATGGGCGTGTACAAATTTTGCATTCTTTGCCAAAGCGTTCCTTGATCATACGCACGTAAGGATTGTCTCCTAGACAAGTTTGACACAATATCGGAAATTCGGCATCCTCCCAGTTTTGCCTGTTGTAGGTGTTTGTGGTTTTTGACATAGCCATTTTGGATGCTTGTGGTTTATGAACTGTTTGAAAATAATTGGCAAAAAGTTATTTTGTTTATTAGAAAACAATTATCAACACGATGCAAAAACTGAACTCTGCAGGACCAAATTGACAGTTTGATGACAGATAACAGGTAAAATGATGCCACATCTGTAAAATCGTTCGCACGAAGATAGCTTCGTTTCTTGCCTGCTAATTACGAATAATTATTCCTGAAAAAGCGTTTCTTGAACAAAAATAGCAGCGAATTCAGCAGCTTTTTGAAATTTAATTGAGAGAGAGAGAGCGCCAATTCGCTGCAAGTTATTGCTGAAGATTTTTCGTCCAGCAGAAACTAGCAGCCGGAACAGCTGATCGGTGATATAGCAAAATAACAACAAAAAATGTAAATTCAAATTGTTAGCCAATCAGAAACGTAACCGCTGTTTTGTCAACAAGTTTCTGCTATACCCTGTTCGACGAAAAATTAGCAGAAATGAGATTTTGACAGCTGTTTACAAGACTCTTCTGCAGACAGTTCTTTGCTGGAGATTTCAAGAAACAAAGCTGATCACAACAGCTTAAATCATCACGGTAATGCATTTTCTTTCTTGCAGGGAAGGTAAACCCAAATGCTAATTTGCCAATGTAAATGATGTCGAACTGGCTCATTTGAATTCGCCAAATTTGGTGCGGTGTAAATGTACTATTAGGGACATAAAAAAACTTAAATAAAATATTTGTAGGTTGTATGCCAACCCGAGCCAGCCATTGTGAAAAAAATCAAAAATTAGTTATGTACAATACCAAATATTAGTGTGGGTAGAAGTAGCTATCCAAAAACCAACACATAATTCGATATAACTCGAAATTTCCAACACTAAGGGCCACTTGCATAAAAGCCGATTAAGCCTAATCGGTGATTAACTTGACAGCTAACCATACAAAATACGTCAATTAAACTCCGGTTAGTCGTTATCAGCTTTTATGCAAGCGGCCCTAATTAGCATCTTCAATCTTCAACAAGGGTAGAAAAGGCGGTATTTGTTTCCTTTAGGGGTCAACTGCTAATAAATTAGCTAAAACTATGTGATATAGCTGAAAAGACGGGGTTCGGCCTCAGGATCACGAATCCGGAAGCGCTTTTTTAATATTTTGCTTCTCTGAAGAGATATTTGCAATCAAAGTTTCAAGTTTTCATGTGGTTGTTGTAATTTTATTAGGCTGTCCCTAAAAACGTACAAAAAAAGTCGCGCCGTGGCGGTAGCCACAGTTATGTCGCACGTCCGGATTTGGAATGGCGTAGTCCAGGGTTATTTTTTATAAGTGCGGCCGCCTTGGTATCGGACTCGGGTCATTTTTCGTTTTTTGACCATAATTTTTCACAGAAAACAAAAAATTAAAAAAGAGCTTCCGGATTCGTGATCCTGAGGCCAAAACCCGTCTTTTGAGCTATTAACTAGTTTTAACTAATTTATTAGCAGTTGACCCCTAAAGGAAACAAATACCGAAAAGGCGCCTCGCTGAACAAAATTACCCGCTTTCTTATACGCCTTTTTGGGAAACGCTACCTGGTTATTTCCCAAGATTTTACCCGCTGCTTTATATATCATATATTTATGTACCGTTCATTTTTAAAAAGTCCGCGCACTGTGTTCAAGCCTTCAGCTGGAAATCTTTGAGCAGTATGGCATCACTGCCAACAGCATGCAAGGAACAGCTGTTTTTGAGGCGAAAATTTAAGTAATAATTTTTACAGCTCCAAAAGATAAAATTTATTTTAATTTTAGTGAGTTATTTATAAAAATGTTTTTGCGCAAATTAACGAATTATGGCGTACTACGACCAACGTTTCGTTCATTGCAACGCGCTACTTCATCAAACGCTGATGCAGTGGTGGACACAACCAAATCCACCACATTACTTTACGAACGCGATCCGCAACCTCAATTCACAGATCCCGAAACACAAAAACTATTGCAATCCATGACCCAAATGGATTTAGATAAAATATTTCAAAAACAAACTGTGAAGGATAATTCCGTCGAATATAAACTAATGACTATTGAAATGCTCGAAAAAGAATATCGTCAGACAATTGAACGTGCTAAAAAGCGGTTGCAAATGCCGCCTGTTGTACAGATACAAAAAGAGGAACGCCAAATTTTATCGGACGACAGCGCATTAAGCGGATTTTCTGATACCAACTTTGTATTCACCGATATAACATATGGATTACGTCAATCGGAGCGTAAGGTGGTTGTGCGACAAACTAACGGTACACTGCAGCATGCACCACTGGAGGTCGCAAAACGTATGCGGCAATTGTACTTTCCACTTGAGGGGCGTAAAATCCGAGTTCCACAAATGTTTATTGGTGAGAATTTGCAGCGTTGCTTGGACGAGCAAAAGTATCTATTCATATTGAATCGCATGGTGGTACAATTCGAGCCCTATGAACCAGAATTCCATCATATTAGCAGTAGGGTTTATCAGCACATAAACGAAACGAAGCAATTTGATGTGTTACGCTCTACCAGACATTTTGGACCAATGGCATTTTTCTATGCATGGCATCGTTGCATTGATGATTTGCTGTACGATATGATAAGACGTGATTACCTACAAAATGCGGTCGAGCTTATAGCACTCTTTTACAAACTGCACGGTATTGAGTCTAATTCCAAAGATCTAATTAGCAAGTTTAACGAAATTAAACCTCAAGGAGATGTGGTTTTGAAGGAATTAAATAAGGAGTTAAAAAGGGCATCTAAAAATATTAAAGAGGATATAGAGGATACTATTGGAAAAACCGCAGCCGACTTTGAAGTGGACAATTTGTGTATACCTTTCCTAGAGGAATATATTAGTAAACATGCATTGAAAAAA
This sequence comes from Campiglossa producta, assembly GCA_964058755.1. Classification (NCBI taxonomy): domain Eukaryota; kingdom Metazoa; phylum Arthropoda; class Insecta; order Diptera; family Tephritidae; genus Campiglossa; species Campiglossa producta. The sequence goes on along the minus strand of CAXKVI010000001.1, from coordinate 29,895,212 downwards.
GTTCAGCTGGAACTGGCAACGCAAACGATTGGGGAAATTAACGCTGAGAAGAAACAATTGCTTGAGGGTCTAAGCAAAGCACATGGTGTGTCGTAAACGGACGATATATACATAGTTTCTAGTTTTTTTTGTTTTCTTTTTTAGTTGTTGATTATATGTAGAAATATGTAACAAAGATATCGAGTAATGAAGAATAATTATCCAGTTACTTTTACCAAATTATGATTTTTGCTCCTTTGATGTCGGTTGAACTGTCCCGGTATTGGGGAGCCAAGCAATCTCACAACAAAATGAAACATGTGCCTGGGTATTTCATATCTTCAAAAACAATAAAATAAAATACATAATAATAAAAATAAAATCATATGAATTATGAAATAAAAAATTACAAAATAAAATGAAATATATTAAATTAAACTAAAATAAAATTGCCGCTAACTAAAAGAAATGAAATAATTTCTATTTAAATATAATGTAATAAAACTGCAGAAAAAACTGTATAAAACAAATTAAAATGGAATAAATTTAAACAATTTTAAAAATTAATTTTAAGGCATTCTAAGTTGTACATGGAGGAGTTTTACGGACTATTGACCAGTGATCATCGGGGTATCGATTCAAAGTCAAGGCGATACAAGAATTTTAACAAATTTTCAAACGGTCCAAATCGTATAGACCTCTAAGTACCAATTGTTAGGAAGACAGAAGCGATATTTTCAAATGAATAATTGTTTTTAATTAAGTACTATATGTTTTCTAAATCTAAGAGCTTATCTATGTTTGAACTCATATTTTTGTGCTTTATAAATTTCTGTCTTTGCATAAATCTTTTGATACACTTTTTTCGATGTCTCGCGAAAACTGATGGACATGTAGATCTTATTAGGCATATTTGACAACGCAGCGTATTTTTTATTGGCCCACGCAGTGTACGCTTATTAGGAGATTGCGGCTGTACTTCAATATTTTTTGTTAAACTTAATTTTCGCTGCTTAGTGGGGGTTAAACGTTGATTCGTAGCTAAGCGCATATGATCTTCTAAATGATTCAAGAGCTTTAAATTTGATTTTAGCAACATCCCGCATGCATACAAAGGACATTGTTGGAAGCGAATCTGTTTTCGTGCATTTTTATTTAGTCGCCCAAATGAGCATTCATGTAGAGGTAAGAGCTGTACATGTTCCAGACATAGGCCACACATTTCACACAGCATCGTTGGTCCCCAGTGTATTGCCATATGTGAGCGAGCTTGGCTAGAATTTTTACTAACTTCTCCACATTTCATACATTCTGTTTTACTATCATTGTACGTGTTGGTGTTCTCTTGCACAAACTCCATAAATTTTTCATAGCTTTTATTGTTGCCCAAATGCTCAACATCCAAGGGATCAATATCTGTTATATGCACATCTTCAAAGAATATATCAGTTTCAACATCGCATTGTATAGCGATATCTTTATTATTCTGATTTGATAATTTCATAGTTTGGGTTTCACGATCTCTTTGGGGATTGGGTCCATCTGTTTGCCCAGCAAAGTCTTCAACATCAGGTTGTACCATAACACCAAAGTCTTGCGCTTTGATTAGGCACACGTCGGTGTCTTCTTCGATATCATCCTGAATGTATGCTTCAGACAGAACAAGTGCTTCGGACAGTTGTATTTTCGTTTGTCTGGCTAATTGATCAGTAATGAATATCGTCTCGACCGCAATCATGGCTGGAACCTCCACTACGTCCATCTAAGAAAAAATTACTTATTAGAGACTCTGCAAATAGATACATACATATCTATGTAGCATAATTTTATTGTTATACCTGATGCGCCACTTTGGTTGATGGAATTGAATTAGCATTGCCTACAAGAAAGCAGAATGCAGTTGGACAATATTAAAAACAAAATTTTTATATGGTTTTACTTACCAGAGTTTGTGTCCATTTTAGTGGTATTATGCTGAGAAAAAAATCTGTATACCTATCAGTTGGCCGGAGGGTGGGTCGGCTTGCACAGCGAAAGATTCACGTAGAGATAAATCATTCACTTGCCTTAAAATTATCCTTTCGGATGCTAGATAATCTGCATTCTTGCCCAAAGTAATACAGATTTCATTAGCAATTAACCTGTTTATTTATATATTTTTATTAAATTTGATTGAAAAAAGTGACTCGCAAGAAAGAGAGCGAAGAGAATAGCAAAAAAGTATCGATAACTGGCATTTGGTCGAATGTGCTCAAGAATCGAACCACCTAACACTGCGTTCTCACTGATATTCTCCAACACCGGCCGACAAATTAGATCCTGTTATATTTTGAAGAACCCTATTGGCCGTGTTTTTCTTTACACGATTTTGTATGGAGGGATAAGCGCTCAACCCTTATTTTCCATACAAAATTTAAGCGCAAATGCAAATGCGCGTAAAAAAAACACGGTCATTAATAGCACTAATGACCGGTTTTATAATCTATACTTAAGTTGAAAAATCTTATGTTTTACAATGCGTATTTATGCCTGGAAAACAAGAGCAGCGTTTTGGCCTGCAGCGCTGCTAGTTTTACTGTTGCTTGAACGAACTGTGAACAGGAAAATTTAGCAGGCCGTTTCATGCAGTGACACTTAAACAACATTTTCAAAACTGAATTATATCACACAAAAACAAGTTAATATCTGTAAAGGGGTGTAAAAGTAGGTCGCCTCCCAGTTGGTGCACCCTGGGTAGCGCTAAATGACTTACATAGCCTACACGGCTAGTTTCTTGTATTGCCGGTTCTACGAGAACGGTACCAGTACTTGTGCTGTACCCATCGTGCCGAAACGACCCGGGCCGTTTTCTTATATCCACCCGGCCAAGAGCAATACACTCGGGGTGACCCTGTCTGACATTTAGGCAGGGCTACACCTCGCTACAACAACAACAACAACAACAACAAGTTAATATCTGTTTTAAGCACTTAATTTAGAAGTAAAATTGAATTTTTAAAAATATTTTCATTAAAAAATACAAAATAAATGCAAATAACGAAATAAAAATATTTGTTTTTGGCATTTTGTTTTAGGCTTGTTCGTGCTTGTTGGGGTTTTCGACCCGCAAACCTGGCGATCAAAATAAAATTACACAAAAAATTATGCAAAAAAATACACAAAAAATAGAATAAAATTTCACAAAAACCATAAAAAAATAATCAAAAAAACTAATAAAAATAAACAAAAACAAATAAAAGTGAACAAGAGATTAAATAAAATTATACAAAAAATAAAATGAAATTACACAAAAAATATAAAAAATTAACAAAAAATAAAATAAGTTTACACAAGAAACATAATAAAATTAAACAAAAAATTTAATAAAATTAAACAAAAAACCAATAACAGTGAAAAGAATAAAATAAAATTATAAAAAAAAAAATAAAATTAAAAAACAAAAAAATTAAGTCAAAAAATTTTAATAAAAAACGTAAACAAAACAAATTAAAATAAATAAAATACTTAAAATAAAAAAAAAAACGAAAAAAAATAAATTAAAATAAAAAAGGACGTGTGGCACTCGGAGACTGCCGCGATATATTGCATATCACTTTTTATCAACTTATGCAATTATAATATTTATGAAATCTCATGACTTTAGAGCAGTACAGCCTTAACCTGTTAACAATATAGCCTATACAGCTTCAATATTATGTAATCGGCCTGCTGCTAACATCAGTACAACGTCACACTGTTAGTAGTATAGCCTAAATGTAGTCAACGCTTAAGGGTGAAATACATAAAGCTTTGTTAACCTCACCTGACATTTGCTACCTAAAAACTTTGCGTCCAACTTCAGAGGTATGCTACAATGAACGCCTTGACGCTTCTTTTTTATACATTTGTTTTCGATATTTATTTCCTAGCATTCAGAGTGTTTTGGTTGATTTATTAATTTAATAGAGAAAAAATGCTTCAACTTTGAGGTCTCCAATTCGCCATGCTTCGCTTAAATACATGGACTGAACTTTTCTGTCAAAGTCAAAGTTTGAGGTAAAGTCAAAATAAAGCTTTATGTAACTGATCCTTTACAGATCCAATTTTAATGTAATGCAATGTACAGCTCCAATTTTATGTAATCCGCCTGCTGCTAACATCAGTACAACGTCATACGCAACGCTTATATTTATTTTTGTCAAGTTATGTTGCTAACGCCGAACTTTTTAACATTGAAAAAATGTCCGTTACGAACTTTTTAACATTAACATTTTTTTCATTTCACTCCCACCGCCAAGGCTTGCCATAAAATGTATGCAATAGCTTAAAAAAAATAAAATATACAAAATTTAACAAAATAAATTACAGAGACCAACTAGAGTTACATTTCAACAATGTTCGACAGCCATCGAAAATTGCTCAGAATAAGAGCTTATGTTTTTGCTCTGTATAGTTCTTGAGGATGGTTTTCATGAGGTCAAAATGACTGACCTCAATAACCCTGCTAACGATCTTCGGATAATTTCCTGGGAAATTACCAGGTCGCGTTTCCCAAAAAGCTGGATAGAAAGGTGAATAATTTTTTTCAGAGAGGAGCCTTTTCTATCCATGTTGGTATTTCGATGCCTACTTTTACCCACAGTGATTTTTGGTATTGCACAGCCCTAATTTCTGATTTCATTTTCCCCTTGGCTAGCTCTGGTTTGCAGAGAACTGAGTAAACTGGCACGATGGCAATTTGGTGTCAAATTTATTTTCATAACGTCATTAAAACTGACATGAAGCAGATTGACACAAATTTGCAAAATACATTTTTTTTTTTGTCGAAACGTTGCCAACGGCCGTTAACCCAACTTTTGGGGATATATAGCCTGACCCTAATGTAAAAAAGTCGATTGCATCTATTTACGAATCGATTTTCGACTCAAACAAATTAATTATCTTTAAATGTCATTTAACAATTTGACAGCACGCTGCATATAAACAAAAAAGAGCATTATTTATAAACAATTTGTGAAATGGCCGAATCTGGACAAGTTAAACGTTACCGTCGCGATGATAATAAAAATAAATCCTCCGATGAAGATGATGATGACAACTACGTGCCTTACGTGCCAGTCAAGGAACGCAAGAAGCAGAAACTAATGAAACTTGGAAGAATTGTGCAGCTCACCAGCGAGGGCGCCGGACAACAAAAATCATCCAGTGAAAATGAAGGTGATGAGGAGTCACAAAATGCCAATGAAGCCGAACTATGGGGACGCAAGTACAACATCAGCTTGCTAGACCAACATACCGAATTGAAAAAAATTGCGGAAGCGAAAAAAATCAGCGCCGTAGAGAAACAGTTGAAGGAAGAAGAGAAGATACTCGAAAGTGTGACACAACAAAAAGCTTTAATGGGTGTAGCTGAATTGGCCAAAGGTATACAATATGAAGATCCAATCAAAACAAGCTGGCGTCCACCGCGCTACCTAATCACCATGTCTGAAGAGAAACGCAAGGCAATACGCCAACGACTTAGAATCTTAGTGGAAGGTGATGATGTTGCGCCACCAATACGTAGCTTCCGTGAAATGAAATTTCCCAAAGGCATATTAAATGGACTTGCTGCAAAGGGTATTAAGAAGCCAACACCCATACAAATACAAGGTATACCGGCAGTGCTCTCTGGGCGGGATTTAATTGGTATTGCTTTCACGGGATCAGGAAAGACGCTTGTTTTTGTGCTGCCGTTAATAATGTTTGCGTTGGAGCAAGAATTTAAGTTGCCTTTTGAAAGGAATGAAGGTCCTTATGGGCTTATCATTTGTCCGTCACGTGAATTAGCGAAACAAACTTTTGATATAATACTGGTGAGTACATCAATACTTATAAAACATTACACCAAACTAATACGGTATTTCATTACAGCATTATAGTCGCCATTTACAAGAGTGCGGCATGCCAGAAATACGTGCATGTCTGGCCATAGGTGGAATGCCCGTTTCCAGTGCTATGGAGGTCATACAACAAGGTGTTCATATAATGGTTGCCACTCCTGGACGTCTAATGGATATGTTGGAAAAGAAAATGACCACATTAGATATATGTCGTTACTTATGTATGGACGAAGCAGATCGTATGATTGATATGGGTTTCGAAGAGGATGTACGTACAATATTCTCATTCTTCCGTGCTCAACGTCAAACGCTACTCTTCTCAGCTACTATGCCTAAGAAAATACAAAATTTTGCACGCTCAGCACTGGTGAAACCGGTAACAATTAATGTGGGACGCGCTGGTGCGGCTTCAATGAATGTTACACAAGAAGTGGAGTATGTCAAGCAAGAAGCCAAAGTTGTTCACCTTTTGGATGTTTTGCAAAAAACTGCACCGCCCGTACTAATATTCGCCGAAAAGAAACAGGACGTGGATTGTATACATGAGTATTTGCTTTTGAAAGGTAATGTCAAACAAAAAAAAAAATTACAAGGGCATTTCCATGTCTACTCGTCTAATGGTTGGAATCAAAAATTGGCAGATTTTCCTTTTTTTTATAAAACACAGTACAACAAAATTGTTGCTTGTGGAAATCCCACCGAGTTACAAAACGGTTTCTAAAGCTTTTGTGTGAGCTGAATCCGAATCCGAATCTGAAGTCAGATTTTTCGGGTCAGATCGGAAGATGTCGATTCCAATCATTTGTCGGGTTGATATAAAAATATCTATAGATGCTTTAGTGCACACCTCCTTCCTTTTTAGTAAACTAATTTTTCTTCCAGGCGTCGAAGCTGTAGCCATACACGGTGGTAAGGATCAAGAAGAGCGTTCACGCGCCGTTGAAGCATATCGTGAGGGTAAAAAAGATATTCTAGTCGCTACTGATGTCGCTTCGAAAGGTTTGGATTTTTCAAATGTACAACACGTCATCAATTACGATATGCCAGATGATGTGGAAAATTATGTACATCGTATTGGTCGTACGGGACGTTCAAATACCAAAGGTCTGGCCACAACATTTATCAATAAGACAACAGAACAGTCTGTATTGTTGGATCTTAAGCATTTGCTAATTGAAGCTAAACAAAAAGTACCCGAATTTCTTAATGAATTATGTCCGGAACCAGAAAATTATTTGGATCTTGGCGATTCGCATGGTTGTGCTTATTGTGGCGGTTTGGGTCATCGCATCACAGAATGTCCCAAGCTGGAAGCTGTGCAAAGCAAACAAGCTTCGAATATTGGACGGCGCGATTATTTATCGAATACAGCTGCGGATTATTAAATTTTAATTAGAATATGTTTGGTTATTTAGGTAGTTTATATGTATTTCGATTGATGAATATAATTTATGTACATTAGACTGTACCCGAAAACAATTTCAAAGTATTTTTTAAAAACGTTTTATCTTAGATCAGGCACTATTTGAGAATTTGATTCCAAAAACCCCTATACATTTTTTTTTTCAGTTTAGTGTATTGGCAATATAGAAATCGGAAAACAATGAATAGAGAAATTAGCTTAGTTGTTAGTATATATCAGTCTGTAAAATTATTGATCTTATCAGTAGTTACTGTAACTGTTTCCGCAGTTACGTACGTTTGAAGTCTTGTATGCTCGGGATATTCCAACTTTTACAGATAACAGTAAATGAAAAATATTTCTTGGAAATTGCTTTTGTTTGTAAACAAATTATGCAGATAATGATGCCCATTTCTTTTTGGACGAAAAAATTTGGTTTCAGACTTTTTCTTAGAAAATACCATAAAAAAGTCGTAAAGTAACAATTTTTTTATAATTTTTGAATAGTAATTTCTTTAAAAGCTAATATTATTAAATTAATTAATATTTCACCTACTTATACTATAATATTACATACTTAATTTAGAAGTATGCAGTTTTCTTTTGGGGAAAATACTTAGTTTAAGCTCTAATTTAATTTAAAATACGCATGAAACATTTAAGACTATTCAGACATATTTTGTTTTCTTAATTCTTAAAAAGAATAAATTGATAAGCAAAAATTAAACTTGTGTTTCTTATCAGCTTCAAGTCCGATTTAAACTTAGAAGCACAAACAAATAAACGGCTTCTGCTTAGTATCAAAGCAATTGCATATATGCTCAACTACCTTACAATTTGGCTCTCCGCTCACACTCAAAAGATCCCATACAGATGCGTCATCTTGTCACAAGCATCACATTGAAGCAGTGCACGAACTTAAAAAAAGGTGGATCTTTGTTTTTGCAGCTACAAAAAAAACAACATATATTTTAACCATGAGAACACGTTCAGGAACAGAGTGTAATTTTTTTTTTTTAAATTTCCAGGACATTTTTCGTTCACAGTTTCTCAAAACTGACCTTTTATGCTTGTTTTTCCAAAAAATATATACCTTCATTTGTTCGTAGGATCAATGCGAAATTCAAGCCAGTTTTACTGTAGGGATATTCTCTCAATTATTTTTTGTTTTCAAAAATAACACAAGAAAATGCTAGACTAATATCAAAAAACATACGTATTTTGCTGTTGCATGAAAAAAAATGTTGACAATAGTCTGTTAATTTCTTGTGTTTTTTAGGGGGAGTGTTTTGCTGTTAACAACAACAACATCAACAACATGAAATTGGTACCTGATGTAATTGGACGAAATCGCTTCCCGACCACGCCCACTTTCGATATGGAAAATTTCGAAAATCACATAAATTGACATAATTCGGTAAGGTAAATAGCTAAAGCTACGTTTACACTGCACCAAATGCGTCACTTTTGGCCTAGTTTTATCGAGACCGTCCATTGAATTTGATCACCAAATTAGGTCAAATTAAATTAAATTCATCTAATTTGGCAAACAAATTCATTCTGCGGACAAACATTCTCGAAATAACTGTATCATAAGATAGTAAAAACTTTAGGTAAATCCTCCTAGGGCGTAGTTTTCACTATATTTTTTGCTGTGAATTACTGTGAAAAATATGACTTTTTGGAATCCCAAGGGGTAGGGGACGGGGTTGAACATGAAAAGCAACCCGTGGATCCGCCCCCTACTTGTTTTAATACGTTTCGTTTTTACTCGGCGGCCGCCGTGGTGTAACGGTTAAGTGTTCGGCCTTCTACACCAAGTCGTGGGGGTTCGATGCCCGGCAAAAGTAACATCAAAAATTATTTAGAAAAAGAATTTTTCTAAACGGGTTCGCCCCTTGGCAGTAGTTTTGCAATCTTCTGCCATGAGAAGCTTCTCAGCAAAAACTTCGTTTGCTTTGCAAGTGCCGTTCGGAGTCGGCAAAAAACTGTAGGTCCCGCCAACTTGTAGGAAAAACTCAAAAAGCAACACACCACAAGTTGGAAAGAGAAGCTCGGCAAAAATATCGTTAGAGGTTATGATAACCTGTTGGTATATCGCCGCAATTATTATTATTTTTTTTTTTTTTTGTTTACTCGATTACTTTAATACGTTACGACCTACCGTTAGGCAAATAAATTGTTAACTAGGCTCAGCTGGGTAGACAAAATTGGCAAATCTTCCAAACAAATGATAAAGTCCGTGCACTGCACTTTAAGTCGAATCACACCTCAAGCCAAACATACAACGAACGAATTTAATGAATGAATTGCATTCAACGTTTAAGCCAGAGAGGGAGAGAGCTTCGTTTGTAAACACATTCGAAAGAATTGAATAAATACAGCTTAAAAGTTTATAAACAGTTTAGTAGCTTGAAAACGGGAGCTGAGGTAAAAGCAAAATTTGCCAAATAAAAATATCAAAGTGTTACTTGTCTAACGGTAATCGCGAGTTTTTCGTAGAAAACCTATAGTTGTACGTGTAAAAAGGTATTTTTTTTTTCGCAAATTAGAAAATTGAACAAGTTTTAGCATAAATTAACAAAGATTATTTAATTTTCGCCAATTAACAATGCCCGGAAGAAATTTATTTATTCATTTGTGACTACTACAAGTACCTTGTATACCTGCACGCATTACTTATGTACATAAATATCAACTGATGAACCTATGTATGTGTAAAGCAAAGCCGGTCTGCGGTTATTAAAAGTTAAATAAATATAAAAGTGCTAATTGTTGTACGAGGGAATACTTGAAGAACATATGGACAGTGCATGCTTTCGTGTAGTTTGTTTTTGGAGAAAAAAAAAAAAACTTAAGTCTAAAATTAAGTAAATGATCTTCTGTTGACTTTTGGGTCCATCCAAAGTACTGCCTCGATCGTTATCTTTGTCGGTAAATACAAGTGATGCAAATAACCGGATCCTTAAAAAGAATGTGGTTGTTGTTGTTGTTGTTGTTGTTGTTAACAGCAAAAACACTCCCCGAAGGTTTTGGGGAGTGATGTCGAAATAGACAGTCCTTGGCCGGATATGAACCCGGTACGCTGCGGTACTCCCTTGCGGCACTGCCCGACTATGGTGGTAGCGATTTGGTACGACCAGTGGAACCTCCTAGGAGTTAGCACGTCATTACCTATGTGCATATTAGTCGCCACTTACGACCGGTATGCCTACCTCGAGCATATTCTAACCCGCAGGGGAAAGGGGGGCTTAAAAAGAATCGACGGTTTCGGATATTATAAGCACCAGAAATTCTTCAAACAATCGTCGGTTCCGAATTTACAAGAAGCAGGTTTAAGACCACCCAAGAACGGTTTCAACTAAGAAAAGTTCGTACTCGATATTTAAGTTCACGTTTTATGAATCGCTCATCAAACCTGTCCTGATGTACGGCTAGGAATCGTGTACAGTGTCCTCGGAGGAAATTTAACGATGAGCTGTAGGAGCTACATATACGCAGATCTGACCATAGTGCAGCGACTTAAAGTAAAAAAAGACTCCGCAGGCTGGGTCATGTTATGCGAATCGTCAAGCAGATCCAGCCGAGAAGGTTTTGCATATCGGCATCCGAATTCGGCAGCATAAATCGGGGCGCTCAGTCGACAATTAGTGATGATGATGGAAAACGATCGGGGTTTAGAATAGGTCGCCTCCCCGTTGGTGCACCCTGGATAACGCTAAATGACATACACGGCCTACACGGCTAGTTTATACGTATTGCCGAGAACCAGTACTTGTGCTGTACCCATCGTACCGAAGCGACCCGGACCTTTTTTTATATCGCCCCGGCCAAGAGCAATACACACGGGGTGACCCTGTCTGACATTTGGGCAGGGCTGCACCTCGTTACAACAACAAAAAAAAACCTATGGCGGCGGTTATCATAACCTCTAACGAGACTTTTGCCGGGTTTCTCTTTCCAACTTGTGATATGCGGTTTTTGAGTTTTTCCTACAAGTTGGCGGGACCTACAGTTTTTTGCCGATTCCGAACGGCACTTGCAAAGCAAATGAGTTTTTGCTGAGAAGCTTCTCAGGCAGAAATACACTCGGAGACTTTGCCAAACTACCGCCGAGGGGCGACCCCGTTTAGAAAAATTCTTTTTCTAAATAATTTTTGATGTTACTTTTGCCGGGCATTGATCCGCCAAGACTTGGTGTAGAAGGCCACGGCGGCCGCCAGCAACAACAACAACAACAACATGGAAAACGATCCAAAAGGTCGGATAACCTACATTTGGTCTACAAAAAGTCTGAAAAATAGGGACAAAAGAAATCTAAAATTCTAAAACGAGTCTTCAGTAACGGAAACAGCATTAAAAAAGATTTGAGAAAAGGGTTCAAGATGACACTCTCGACTAAAGTGTACCGAATCTGGGCTTCTAAAGATTCCAAAAATATAATAATAATATGGCTATCAAGTGATTTTTACTTTCTCCCTACCTTTTTTTATCCGAAGAAGAGAAAATAGTACTTTAAAAAACCGACGGCTTCGAGTTCACGAACCAAAATCGACACAAAAAAAACAGGGAACTCGTATAAGAAAAAATGGTTCCAAAAGACCTAAACCGATACTGAAGAAATTTTCGGTCACTAGTAATTGACTTTTGGAACTAAACTTAGCTGGAAGAATATTATGTACTGAGATGACGAAAGTGTGCCATCAGTCAGATTACTTACTTACTTAAAATAGCCTTTAACCGCCTAGGCGATTTTGGCCGTCCAAGTCAGATTAGATCCAGTCAGATTAGGGCCGGAGATTTTGCCACTTAGGTACTTGGTTCCTTAATCCCACAAAACCAAACAGCACTATTAAATTTCCTTTACATTACTTCTTTGTGATCCAGAGACAATCAATCAATTGGTTGAATATAAACTACGTAATAAATAAAATGTAATTGATCCATTTAAGCTTAAATCAATTTTTAATTGATCGATGGATATGAGTATACAAGTCTTAACCTCAATGAACCACAATTTACTCTCAGTGCGAAATTGTATTTTCTTTCAAACTTTCTAAGCTTATGCCGATCTTATAAATACAAAAAAAAACTTAGGTATATAGCTACCTTGTATGTGTAGCACTACCAGGTATAAAAATAAATTTGCATATGTCCGTTAAGAACGTCAATATAGTTCAATAAAATTAAGTAAATTCCATCGATTTAAAACTCACTAGCTTTGTCTTACCGTTTGTCTAGTTAGAATCAAACGCCATTAGACTTATCACTAGAACACTACAAAAATAATCTTGGGGTCGTGATCCGCAGATTTGTTTACTTTTTATAAAGCAATTCTTACATACATATGGGTATTTCCTGAAAATCGTCAAGCAATACAAAGAAGTATACTTCGATAAAATTATACAGACTTTACTTAAATATGTGTACTTGATATCAAACCAAAACTTCCTATTTCCTACTTAATTCCCATTTAAAAAGTAATTTTCAACCTATTTTCAGCATATTCTTCTATTTTTGTCCAGTGTGCATCGAATGCATTAAATTGGATAAATTTACGAACTCTTTTCCCAACGAAAATCGACGAGGAAGTTTATCAAATTTGTGTAAACTTCGTTCCACACAAATTTTGACAGTTCATTTACACACTTCATAAGTTTAACGTTTACATGTTTTATAAGGTGTTTATAAGGTTTGATGAATCCCCCTAATGTCTCTGGATCAAGGAAATTTTCATATTTTGATTGGTGAAAACTTACCACAGTATTCTCCGGATATAAGCACCATTAAAACTGGAGAGTACTTACCTATATAGGGGGTTTTTGTAAACATTTATGTATTTTCGCTAATTTTTTTAATAATGCTTATAAGTGATATTTCCTTATAACCGAGGTGCGTATAAGCGCTGAATACTTATAGGAAGGGTCGATATATTACAAATGACTACCAGTTTTTGGTCGGACTCCAATTTCAGAAATTTGTAAGCCGAAAGCAGATCTTTCAGCTGGACTGATTGGTATGAAAATTTTTTCGAACGAACTTCGGTATCCGCCAAGCCTTATTTGTTCTGACCAAGCTGGGGTTAATGCAGCCGTTCATCACATATCTTTACCGTTCGGTTTTCTGGCTTTGCGAGGACATCAAATATTTGGAGTGCAACCTTATGTTTCGAGAACGTCCAAACAGAAATTTTCCATCCGAGTCGATCCATATGAAAACGTCTAACATTGGCAAAAATCTTCGCTGACTAGTGTCGGATTTCGCTCAAACTTTGAGGGACACATCTTTAGGGTCCTAAAGGATCAAATTTACACACATATAATTTTTATAACCACTGGTTTCGGACTGGTCGAATCTCAAAGTTTGAAAAACCTAATTTTTAGGCTTACCCTATTATTGCTGTACAAATGTTTCTATAAGAGATATCCTTACATTCGATAGGGCGTTTTAAAGGTAAAAGAGAGTAGTTTGTTCCAAAGTAGATAATAAATCACATAGCGAATACCTGGCATTAAAAACCTGGTACTAAAAATACGTAATGGTTTTAGCTGGTTCTGGGGTCTTTACTGTTTTAAGTAGCCACTCAATTTTAATTTTTTTTTTAGAAATTAAGGGTACATACCCTAGAAGAAACTAACCCGTCCATCGTCCAAAAAAACTCACTTCTTATAGATAAATTGTTATTTCGAAATTTGTAAGTTTTCAAAAATCGTGTTTTTCAGGCTCTAAAACGGACATGTTTCTCAAGAGATAAAAATACGAATATGTCATGGACTCCAGTCCTGACCTTTAGCTTGTAATACCTGAACATTTCATTTTGTTATTTTCATACTAAGGGTCTCTGCTGATGGATTTCTTTAACCAATAGCCCGTAACGCTGGAATGACCCTTTTTTATTGATGGTAAACTATTGTAAATTGAAAACCTTTTATAAAACAAGTACTTAACACATTTTTGAAATCATTAGCCTACTTGATAACATTTAAATATAAACTAATATAGTTATATCACTGCATTTTGCGTACTAGTTTAGTTACAGCTAGAGATTAATAAAATTATTCTAAAATACAAGTAAATACATTTAAATTATGTATATGTATGTACAGCTTCTAACACTGTGCTACCAAATTTCACCCGAAAAAGTTAATATCCTCGATGGAAATACATAAATAAATAGCCAATTCTTCAGTGATAAGTACCTACTTTTTCTACGCGAATTATTCTCAGACGTACTACGATGAGTATCTAGTACCTCTGTTCCAAACAATATAAACTTAATTATAATAACTCAATCCATAGCCAGAGCTATCCATAAACTATTTAAATTTTTTTTTTTGTGCACAGTGTATCTAAGTATCTACGCATTTTGAATTACTGGTATGACCTAATATGGGTACATAGTACGTGCACATGTATAGATTGGAGGACAGCGTCAGTCAATGTCAAGTTCGTAGCAAATGTTTTTGCAATTTATTATCTTTTGGCATCGACTTTATTATGAGCCACATTGCGTTTACTTACAACTAAAACTTTTTGTGGTCACTGATTTGCTAAACCACACTAAAGGAAGTACCTTTTTTTCTTAGCAGTTGACAATTAGGTACATAATATCTATACAAAAAAACGTATACATCATTTCGAACAGCGTGTCTAATTAGCTTAACAGTTTCGTTTTGTTCCATCTTGCATGTCATCAGCTATGCCAAACATAGTGCTAATTTCGAAGAACATCTCTGTCATCCGTGTCTCGAACCAATGGAACAAACATTTTTATTTGAGTTGTTCATTCACAAATCATGCTACGAAGTCCAATCCACTGAAGTAGCGTTGGTGGAGAACAACCTTTAATTAAGTGGTTCCCAACCGGTGGGGGTATATCTCTATCCATGTCACTATCCCTAACCCTAACTTCAACTCCAACTACCACCGTAACCTTAACCTTAACGTTAACCTGAACCCTATCTCTAATCATAAACTTAACCCACATCCTAACCTTAATCCTAACCCTAACCTTATCTAACTGGATCACATTGTTGGGTAAATGAATGAATTGATTAATATCAAAAATAATATCTTAAGCGGGCTACCCACCTGCCAAGAAATGGCTCAAGAAAAAAAACGAGCATATATTTCTTATGCCTGGTCAAGAAATTTTGACGTTTACTGCATTTTTCATTTTATTGCAAATTACTCGTATAAAAATGTATAAAACATATTTAGTGAAATATTTACTCACCTTTGCCGTGAATCTGCACGTTTACCTCAAGAAATATATACGAGCATATTTATTTCTTGAGGTAAACCGGCATTGCCAACCATAGAAAATTGTAGTATTTTTCTTATGAGCTGAGTATTGGCTCAAGAAAATCTGACGTGTGAAAACAGTTCTTGACCATTTCTTGAGCGTTTTTTTATATGGAGTTTGACATTTCTTGGCAGGTGAGTAGCCCGCTTTAAACTTTAAGTTGAGCGTCTAGCAATCCAAAGAAAACAGTTTCATACAATTCCATTCAGTACTTTTAGAATGATCCGGGCACAAACATACTGACAGACAGAAAAAAAAAAATAAATAAAATGGTTGATTTGGATTCTACTCGCTTAATATGCTTCCCCCAATCAATTTTTTGTTGATATCTGCCATGTCGACCTGTTACAATTTTAAAATATGTAGAGATTTTTTTCATTCTTTTCTTTTTCCCGTTCCGTTCCTACATAATTAGCGTTACTCTTATTTTCGTTTCCTTTCTCTACGATTTAAAAATACAGTTTTCTATATATGTATTTATATTTTACGTTTTTGTTTCCCTCTTTTCTTTCTTTCGTTTTATTTTATTTTGTTTCATTTCATTTCTGTTTTTATTATTCTATTTGAATTAATTTAATCTAATTTAATTTTTTAATTTTTATGATTTTTTTATTTATTTTATTTTATTTCATTAATTTATTTTTGTTTGTTTAATTTAACTTAAATTAATTTAATTTTATTTTGTTTTACTTTTAATGTTACTTTATTTAATGATATTTTACTTTATAAGAATTTGTTTTTTTTTTTTACTTACCTAATTTAATTTTATTTTGCATATTTGAATTCAGTCATACGATTTTGGAACAACGACTCGCTGTACCTAGACTTTTATGAATGACTGTACGGTGCTTCGTATTAAAGTGTTATAATAATTTACCTACATTTTAATTGCAGTTTACAACTTCATTGATTATCGCGTGTTTTGCAGTTTGGAGCGTGCCAAATAGAGAGCATTTATTATTAACAGAAACCATCTAAAATTGAAGAAATTAATACATATACAACTTTATTTCCAAGCTCATCTTTAACAGTTTTCTAGCTGAGACTAGATTTGGTTGGAGCTGCTAAAATGACGGCGAAGATGGCAGTAATCTGCAGGTAATTCAATTGAAAAGGTGTTTTTTGGTTTGAAATTTTCTGCAAAATAGAAGAAAAAAAAATACTTAAAATAAATTATAACAACACTGTGCCATAAAACGTGAAGCATAAATAAAATTAAGAGCTTGGTATGTGAAACATGAAAGTTAAACAGCTCTGGAATATTGGCCCATGCATAATTTTAAGTGTAAAAGTTGATATAAATAGAGTTGTTTGAAGAAATTAAAAACAATATGTTATTTACACGGCTAAAAAAATGAACCTAAAGTTTAAACCCGTAAAAAGTTTGATCAATTTTTCAAACTTTTTTGTACAATATTTCAAACCGTCCAAAAACCTTCAAAGATTTTCAATTTCTTTTGGTTTCAACTTCAGATCTAAATAAAAAAGCAATCTAAATTTTTTTGTTTGGTTCGTTTGAATGTAATTGAATTTTGCCCACAAGAACTTCATGTGCGTCATAGCTCAGCGGTAGAGCAGTCGGCTGTGACTCCTGGGCGTTTTCGTTCGAATCCTGCCAAGTGCAACATTTTTTTAATTTCATTTTATTCTTAAAACTTTTCGGTTTAAAATTTAAACTTTTTGGTTTGAAAATTAAAACTTTTTGGTCTAAAATTTAAACTTTTGGGTTTGAAAATTCAAATTTATTTTTGAATGCTTATTCAAGATTGAATTTTGCCAACAACATTTATGTGTGCGATGTAGCTATGCGGGGAGTCCTGGTTCGAATTCCCTCCAACGGACAAAAAATTTATTTTATCTTTAAAAAGTTGTTAAAACATTTCTAGTTTATAATTGAAATCCGATTCATTTAGCCAATTTTCATAAAAACTGGTCTAGATTGAATTTGAATCCAAATTTGGTTTGGTCATATATGTAGTCCAAAAAAGTTTAAAATTTAGGTTCAAATTTTTAACCGTGTAAGTAAAAGCTAACTTTTTTTAATTTTACCCAGGCCTGTGAGCACTTTCGCGTTTTTTTAATTAAATTTTTTCAGTGTAATTTAGTTGCTTCTTTAAAAATTATCGTTTTTGGTAAAGGGAGAACTTAAAGATTCCCAAAAAATGCCTCACTTGGGAAATTTTTGTTCGGACTGTATCTTGGAAGATTCTAAAGCTAATGCAAAAATAAAGTAGCATTTAGTTGCGTTTAGCGTTCAAAATTGTATGGAAAAGATTTTGAATTTTGGGCCAAATGGTAAAATGCAGGCTCAGCATGAACAGCACATAACATTCGTGTCTAAAAATTTCTTAATTTCTTGATTCAATTCAATTTTGAGAAATATATTCTTATCTTTTTTACGTTCTTTCGACAGCACGAAATCACCCGAAGTCGCCCGAAACAGTGTTTTTATGTTTCTTTCCTTTAAATTGTTGAATGTTGTCTTTTAAACAAGGTTACTCAAATTTTGCAGTTTCAAGTTTAATGTTCCTAGTCGTTGGACTCTTTTCTCAAATTTTTGAGAGATTTTGAACCAATGGATCATTTTCAGTCTGGCTTAAGCTAAAAGTGGCTTGAACTTTCTCTAAAAGTAATCGGTTCGGTTGGGTTCAGCCTTAAAAATCGTTTCTCGATTATTCGCCGTTTTTTTTTTTTTAATTATTAGTTGGTTAAAAAAAATAATATCTAATAATAAATACAATAACCATTTATTTCAGCTTCTTGGCTTTACTTGTACTGCTACCCGGCGGTTTAACATTTCGTAAACAATCGAACCTAATACAACCGCAACCACAAATTCAAACTGGCGGCAAGGCACCACCTAACCGCGTCATGAATCCCGCATTCGCCAATGCTGGTCGGACGCCTGGTTTGGAAATTTGGAGAATTGAGGTAAGTTTTGATTCGCAATTTTTTTTTTTTTTTCAAGATTATAAGATTTGTATGAATTTTTGTATGCCTATCACTTTATATCTTGCGTGTTTGGCGCATTGTAAAAAATTTAAAAAGTAATTTGTTTATGCAAAGCATCAAAATACACGCAAAATACTCTTGTATCATCGGCAATGCATCATAGTTTTATTGATAAGCCGAACACAACACACAAAAAGTGCAAAACAAACAAAAATAATGGCAAATATAATAAACCATGCAACAACATTTCTTCAAAGAAAGTACTGACCGAATAAGTTCATGGCCGGAAAGCGACTCTTACAATGAAGATAACAACAAAACAAGGTATACGTTTTTTTAACAAATATTGTTACGCTTGAATAATTAAAAAAGTTATGTACTTATTAGTACGAGGGCTGGCTGATAAATGCATCTAATTATAATTGTTGTTCTTCGAAGCGCCCAATGAGGAGAATCCTTTGCTCTCAAGAGGGTGGTTTGAAAAGAAAACATTTTTTTTGTTAATAATTTAACTATTTTTCTTTAATTTTGGTACAGTGGGAGGAATTAATAAAAAAACTTAATTGCTTTTACTCAAGTTTTTACAAATTTGACATCAATTTGTATAAAGAAACTTTCAAAATTTGAGAAAAGGCTTCGAAAAAGCAATTGCTTCTTTTTATTAACTCATCCCAGTGAGTTATTAAGAAAAAAATTTAAGAAATTCAAAAAAATCCTTTTTCCTACTACCGAAATCTGAACAAACTACCCTCTGGCGGGAACACCAAGGGTGACCCGAAAATTTTGACTTCAGATTCGGATTCAGCACACTCAAAAGCTTTAGAAATCGATGAGAAACCCTCTGGGATTTCTTGGCTACTGTGCAGGTCATTACTACTATTGCAGCGGGTTGTTGTTGTTAAGAAAAAAATACTCCCTGAAGTTTTTGGGGAGTGATGGCGAAATTGACAGTCCCTGGCCGAATATGAACCCGGTACGCTCCGGTACTCCCTTGCGGTACTGCCCAACTGTCTCGGGAGTGATTTGGTATGACCATTGGAACCTTTTAGGTCATTTCATCCCTCCATCCGTAAGGAAGGAGAAGATGGGTAATGAGAGGTGAGGGGTATCACGTCCGTAGATCAACCATCGAGTTAGCACGTCATTACTTATGTGCATATTAGTCGCCTCTTACGACCGGTATGCCACCTCTTACGACCGGTATGCCTACCTCAGTTAAATTCTAAACCCCTAACCCGCAGGGGCAGGTACTACTACGGTATACCCAGTACATCGACTTGATTTCTATTGGTGGAACTATGTCGATGTCTGCTTCATTATCTCATTAACTGAAGCATCATCGCTGGGAATACCATTTTTTTCCAAACCGGGTTTTGGCATGTTCCTTTAAATTGAGCCTAAAAAAAATCAGTCAGCGAATAAACGTTTTCGACAATAAGGGTTTTTTTTGCCTTCCGGAACATTTTTGATTTTGTTACGATTTATTTTGGTAAACCCATAGCTCAATATTTTGATGATATCAACAACATTTTAAGGTCCGGAACCCTTCTGGGGCTCACCAAGGCTCATGCAATGAAGACCATAAGCAACTGGGAAAACAAATAATTAAGACAGCATTGGCTTTGCAGCCTAGGACAAAGGCAGGCTCAACTCTTTATACTCAAGAGCATCGGTCAGGGTTATTAATTTAAGGAGGGAGGATTTAAGAACCCTCACTGGGTATTGGACGGGATATTGCCGTCTTTGTTATCACCTGAGTAAGATGAACCTGTCAGATACAACAATCAGTCGGTTTCGCGAACTGGACGATTTTTTTAACTTTCCCATACATACAAATATAATAAATATATAAATATTGGATTTTTTTTTTTTAAATCTTCACATAGTTTTCTTAAAGTTGATGCTTTGGAATACCAAAAACTATATATAAAGTACGATTATCATAACCTCCAATTCCTATGCCAATTACCATACAACATTTTTGAATTTTATTTCCAGAACTTTGAACCTGTTGTTTATCCAAGAAATGATTATGGGAAATTTTTTACCGGAGATTCGTTTATTATTTTAAATGTAAGTTGATCTTTTTATTTTTCTTAAGTTTTATCAAAAAGAAAAAACCCTATTATTATTATTAAGAACTCTGATATACAAGACAGTTAAAAAAAATATACATATACTTCAAAGGTGAAATCATAATGTCAAATAGAGGTTTGCTGGAGGGAAAAATCCGAAAAAATCGTCAACGTAGAAAATGTTCTACAGACCAATCTGTTAAAATTTCATAAAAAAATACACAGTTTTATTTTTTTGCGTGTCGTTTCATGTTGTACAACAAAAATCATGGCCCATCTCTAATATCAACCCCAACATGAATAGAATTTATCCGAAGTTTTCTTAGTTGCATAACCAAATGTTACTCATACGCAGTGTATGACCTATAAAAAGTGCACTATAATTGCCAAATTTTCAGGTATACACAATTATTTTTGAAAGAAACTACTTTTGAAATGTCAATGTCCTTTTCTCGTGAACGCGTTTTTTTTTCAATATCGTGGTAAAGGATCCTGCTGTCCTTATAAAAATTCAAAGGTGGAGATTTGTTGCACGGTGCTTTACAACACAATATTAAAATTATGTGTTTCTCGAAGCCTTAATGGATTTTTTTGCGAACTTACTAGAAGCTACTAGATAATACTTTGACTTAAAATCGGCACAGGTTACCGTTATCCTAGAGCAATTAAACTTCGCACACATGCAATTTAGGTTAAAACGCATCGATGAAGCGGGTATGCATATCAGATTTCTATTTTTAGGACGCTCTAACGTATGTACACTAGAGTGGACTTAAATTTTTTTTGCGAACAGACTCTACCGACCCCTCAAATTATTCACTTGTGTGTATATAAGATATTCCCTAAGTCTTGGACAGTTTTATTCAAAGGAAGGCGTGGCACACGGCACGCCTCAACGGTCTCCGATCGGAACCAAAATTTATATATGATATCTTTGACTATGGTATTATGGATTTTAGATATTAGAAAAAAAAATATATATTTTTTGTTCTCCATAGGGCCATCGGAACTTTAAGGTCAATGTGACACGCCTTCCTCTGAATGAAACTGTTCAAGACTTAGGGAATCTATTATATACACAAAAATGAATAATTTGAGGGACCGGTACAGTCTATTCAAAAACTTATTTTTTTCATATAAAATAAGTTCACTCTAATGTACACTGTACATACACCCCCATGTTGTAGGTACAGTTACTTTAACACTACACTTTATTCTTTTGTACTTTAACTCACTTTGTACATAATTCTTAATTTGTCAGACAATCGAACGCAAAGATAAACAACTCTCTTGGGAT
This sequence comes from Campiglossa producta, assembly GCA_964058755.1. NCBI lineage: Eukaryota > Metazoa > Arthropoda > Insecta > Diptera > Tephritidae > Campiglossa > Campiglossa producta. Next base: position 29,873,341 of record CAXKVI010000001.1, on the reverse strand, counting down.
GTTCACTTTTGGCTTGGCTCGGATACATCGACCGACGAAGCTGGCGCTGCTGCCATTTACACAGTGCAACTGGATGACATGCTTAATGGTGCACCGGTGCAACATCGCGAAGTTCAGGATCATGAATCGCAACTATTTCTCAGTTACTTTAAAAATGGTGAGTAGAATGCGATACACAAGTAGATATGTACATATGTATGGGCATAGTTACAATCAATAGGTGGAGAAAGTACTTGATGCTGTATGTTGTGTCGACGCAGTTTTAGCAAACTCGAGCAACGCAATTCCCGGTGGAAAAAGTTGATTTATACAGCTGTGTACACCTACGGTAGCTATTTATTTAGTTTAACGGTAAAAACACTTCCCGAAGGTTATCGGGTACGATTTATGTGACCACGATTATCCTTCGGGTGGTGAATTTTGGTCGCCTGTTACGACACCCTTCGAAGGTTTTGCCCATAGTGACAGTACTTTGCTGGATGTAGACTCGGTACTCCGGCACTTGCCTGACTATCATCTTAGCCTTTCTTCTGTAAGGAATTAGAAGATTGGTGATGAGAGGTGTCATATCCGTAGATCAACAATCAAGTTGCAGGGCTTTAAGTCGCCTCTTACGGGAGGCATGCCTTACCGCGAGAATCTTATAGGCTTATCAATGATCTTACGAAGGTTAGGTTAGGTTAGTTTCAAGTGGCTGCCGCAGAGGCACACTTAGGCCAGTTTTGGAAAGCCCGTTGTGATACCACCAACAGTAGGAAAGTAAATCCCGGGACCCGGCCATATGGAAAGTCCCTGAGTTGTTGGGATTCTCCACATAGCCGAATCGCGGGACTGACACTCCTTAACCGATACCATTACTCCTCCTCAACCACTTGGATGACTTTATGAAGGCCATTAAATCCTTAATGTCCAGCTCCGCGATCTGGCGTAGGCTATCCAGGAAGGGAACTCCCAAACAGCGCGTTCTCGCGCCGCTTTAAGCCGGGCAGTTGCAGATGAGGTGCTTCACCGTTTCCTCCTCGCGCTCTTTATCCCTGCTTGGTCGTACCCTGCCTGGCAAGTACGTCTGCCTTACAGTTTCCCTCAATGCCCCTGTGTCCCGGGACCCATGTGAGGTTCAAGCGGTTCTGTTGGGCCATCTCTTGAAGAGATCGACGACAGCTGAGCGTCAATTCAGAGTTGAACGAATAAGAGCCAAGAGCTTTGATGGCCGCTAGGCTGTCGCTAAAAATAACGATATCCTCGCCGATAGCGCGTTTACTTATCCAGGCCGCGGCATCCAAGATTGCTGAAACTTCAGCCTGGAAGAAGCTGCAATGATCAGGTAGTCTGAAGGAGAGCTCGAGTTCCAGGTTGAGAGCATATATGCTTTATAAAGGGAACTACAGTGTTGGGCTGAACGGTTTTGCAAGGGGACTTTTTTTCTCAATACTCAATGCGAAGGGCATTTACAAGTTTAATTCATCGTTGAGGGTACCGTTCGTACCAGTTACTTTGGAGGCATTCGCGGATGATAGGACTCCTTGTCATTGCGCTTGAACAAGGTCTCTTTGGCTAATACCAAATGTACCATCGTACATAGCACGGCTTTGGCCGACGAGTATTTTCAAGGTATTTGATGATTCGATTTTAATCTTGTCGGACTTATCAATCTCGATGGAGCTACATATTACATACATCCATGACTATTAGTAGTCCGTACTTTATACGTTTTTGTTTTCTTTTGTAATCATTTAGGTGTACGCTATGAGCAAGGCGGTGTTGGCACTGGCTTCAGGCACGTACAAACAAATGCGGCCGGTGAGAAACGATTGTTCCAGGTGAAGGGCAAACGTAATGTGCGTGTACGTCAAGTGAATCTGTCGGTGTCATCGATGAACAAAGGCGATTGCTTCATTTTAGATGCCGGCAATGAGATACTCGTTTATGTTGGACCACAAGCGAAACGCGTAGAGAAGTTGAAAGCGATCAGTGCGGCTAACCAAATTCGTGATCAAGATCACAATGGACGTGCCAGGGTCGATATTGTTGGTGAGTTTGACTCATAATTAAATGTTAAATTTTTCTTGACACAAAGTTGTTTCTCTCTGTAACCAGATGAATTCAGCACGGATGTGGATAAACAACACTTCTTTACGACTTTGGGCTCTGGTTCACCTGGACAAGTACCAGAAGAGTCAACCGAGCAAGAAGATGCCGCCTTCGAAACAGCTGATGCCAATTCTGTCACACTCTCCAAAGTATCTGATGCCAGAAATGGTTTGAAAATCGAAGCCATATCCACCAAACCTTTACGTCAAGAAATGCTCGATACCAATGATTGTTTCATTTTGGACACCGGCTCTGGCATTTACGTTTGGGTTGGCCGACGTGCAACACAAGCCGAGAAAACTGATGCCATGAATAAGGCACAAGAATTTTTACGTACCAAAAAGTATCCCGCCTGGACGCAAGTACATCGTGTGATCGAAGGTTCTGAACCGGCGCCATTCAAACAATATTTTGCTACTTGGCGTGATGCTGGTATGGCGCACACGCGTTTGGTACGCTCTGCAATGGGTTATGATTCTGATGATTCAGCAGATTCTGCCGAGCTTCCAGATGTGGAAGACTTGAAGAAGAGTGGTGGCAGTGCTATTGGTTTCATGCCAGATAATGGTGAAAACGAGATCCTCGAAGTGGTACAATACGTTAGTGGAAAAGGACGTGCGGAGATACTACGTCATGCAGTTAAACTGGAGTCTGAAATGCCGCTTTTGGGATTCGCTTCCTATGTGATCACCTACAAGTACAACAACAACAAGAATGGTGAATCGGGTATCATCATTTACGTATGGGAAGGCGTCAAAGCTACGAATGCCGCTAAGGAACGTGCTTTTGAAGATGCAATGTCATTGGCCATGGAACGTGATGCCATTTTAGTTCGCACCACACAAAATCATGAGCCACGTCACTTCCTTAAAATGTTCAAAGGGAAACTTGTTACTTCGTACACCGCCGTGCCCCTGAAACCACAGTTATATCGTATACGTGGTACGGATGCCAGCGATGTACACGCTAGCGAGGTAGTGACCGATTCATCGTCCTTAGCCTCAAAAGATGTCTTCGCTTTAGTTACGATGCCAGAACATCGAGTTTACATATGGTTGGGTTTGGTAAGTAATGAGCAAGTTTCGCGTGTAGTGTAGGCTGGTATAATTTTGTCCAAACAAGGGTATTTTGATCTACAGAAACAAGACTTCCATGGAGGAGGGAATGGGAAATCGGGTCTCTGGATTGTGGGACTTTTATAGTCTATATCAAAATTTTATGTTTGAGCTTTTCCCAACTGACTTAGTGGAGAGGCTCATACCTGATTGCTTTCTGAGATGTAAGATTTTGAGGAGTGTTAAGGGCAAAGGCTGTCCTTTGCCAGATTAAATCCATTATGATCGGCTAATATCACATTCTTACACTATGTGGACTGACCTCTGGATTATAAGCCTCTTACCCGCTCTGAAGTTGCTTAAGTTCTTGTTGTAACCACAAAAACATATTGAGACGTTTTTTGATCGTTAAGGATACCAACAGTCCTTTGCTGGAATGAATCCGGTACTAGCATTTCTTGTTGGACCATGTACATTTTAGTCTCCTTTCAAACAGGCACGCCTTGTGGCGTCACCTTCTGTAGTGTCTTCATCTTAGCCTTCTTATAATCTGTGAGGGTTTCCTTATTGTCGCTTTCAAAAGTTCAGATCAAGGTTTCATCAATAATTTAAGTACTGGGTGACATCTGTCATTAGCTCAGCTTTCTCTACTTCTTACTCTTTCCTTACTTGTTTTTCCACTACTTCATTCCCCTTACTTTTCCTTTCTCTTGCACTCCCTCGCCCTTTTCCCCTTCTTCCCTTTGCCATCTATATATCTATCCGCCTCTCTCTCTACCTCTACCTCTTCCTATCCATATCCTTTCTTTTTTTCTTCCTGTTTCGCTCCTTCTTGTCACCATCACTCTCCCTCATTTTTTGTCCCTACATTTTCATATTCTGCTCTTCTTCTTCCCGTTCCTTTCTTTCCCATCAACAACTATTTCTGCCTCCGTCTCTACCTCTTCCTACTACTCTCATTTCCATCTTCCGGTTCCTCTTCTGCACGACATCATTTCCTTCTGCCTCTGCCTCCACCTCTTCCTATAAATCTCTGTTAATTCTCCGAGTCCCTCTTTGCTGTCACTATCTTCCTCTGCCGTTGTCTCTGCACTCAAAAAAGAGTTTTCTTATTAGGGAGATTGTAACGGGAAAAAGAGGAACAGGAAGAAACAAAAGAGAGTAGAGCGAAAGAAAGTTTCCTTATTTTGGCTCCAAAGTCATGGGCTCCTCAGTTTAAGGAAAAAAGTCTTTAAATTAAGGAATATTTTACATAGTTTAAGGAAGCCATGTCTTTGGAGCCAAAATAAGGAAACTTTTTTCTGAGTGTACTTCTTCCTTTCCGTCTACTCTCTTTTGCTTCTTCCTGCTCCTCTTCTTCCCGTTACCATCTCCCTCACCTGTTCCTATCCTTCCCCCTCTATTTTTCTTGCTGCTATTCCTTTTCTTTCCATCACCATCTCCATCTCGCTTGTCTTTCCATCTTCCTATCTATCTCCTTCAATATCTTTGTATCCATATACCACTGCGCTTCTTTCGTTTATAAGATCGCTAAACACGTATTAACCGCCTGTGTACTTTATCCACAGGGCGCTAGTGATTTTGAAAAGAATATGGCAAAAGATAGATTCGTCAAGTACTGGTCTGATGGCGTGGTCGAAGTGATAGAGGAAGGTGCTGAACCAAATTCATTTTGGGATGCTCTACATGGTGAAGGTATATATGATCGCAGCATGAATGACGTCACGAAACCTTTATTGGAACCAAGGCTATTCCATTGTCGCCTGGATGGTAAACGCTTACAAGTTGAGGAAATTACAAATTTCGAACAAGCAGTAAGATGATCTACATATTCTAGATAGTAATGAAAACCATATAATGAATTATTTTGGAATTTTTTACAGGATCTTGATGCGAACGACGTTATGCTGATAGATGCAGGTGATGAAATATACATGTGGGTGGGTTCAGGAGCTACAGCTGAAGAAAATGGAAGACTACTTGAAACGGCTGAGGTTTGTTTTTGAGCACATACATACATGCATGCATAAATTCTCCGTAGGCAACTCTAATTGTCGCTCGAATTTTTTTAATCTTTGATTTTCATTCAACCTTTACGTTTTTTATTTATAGAAATACATCAAAGATGAACCCACTGAACGTACAATTGACACAGTTACCATAATACGTATTGAGCAGGGTAATGAACCACGCGTATTCACTCGTATGTTCCCCACATGGGACGTTGATTACTGGCAGGTCAGTAGAAAGTGCATCTTACTGATTTGTTTGCACGTTCGTTTAAAAAATATTTTGTTTTATTTTATTTTAAAACAGGCAACACCTTCCTACGAGGAGATCGCGAAACAAATCCAGGATGATAACAATGATATCGACGCCTTAAATGAAGTTTGAATGAGTTTCAACTCATTTTTTTAAATAAAAAAAAAAACAATTTTATTTTGTAAAAAAAATCTCGTTTTTAATTGGGAATGGGTTTATAATTTTTGGATTTGATCTCTATTTCTTCGATTATATCTAAAAGGTTAAAGGGTCGAATACATAAAGCTTTGTTAACCTCGCCTGACATTTGCTACCTCAAAACTTTGCGTCCAACTTCAGAGGTATGCTACAATGAACGCCTTGACGCTTCTCTTTTATACATTTGTTTTCGTTATTTTTTTCTTTGCATTCGTAGTGTTTTAGTTAATTTATTAATTTAATAGAGAAAAAATGAATTAATTATTATTTTCTCCAACATTTTATTCTTTAATTAAAGCAAAGTCATCTGCATCTGATTCTCAAAGCAAGCAAAGCAAGCAAAATTTGAGAGTTTGCCAAATTTTAACCTTGCTTCAACTTTGAGGTCTTTAATATGCCATGCTTCGTTTAAATACGTATACTGAACTTTTCTGTCAAAGTCAAAGTTCGAGGTAAAGCCAAAATAAAGTTTTATGTAACTGACCCTTTACGGAGCCTGTCACTTTTTCAGCACCTGTGACTTATTTGAACTAGTCACTTTATGAGAACCTGATACTAAATCGGAACCGGTTACATAGTTAATCGGACCCGGTTACTTAGTCAGAACACGATACATAGCCATCGAGTCCCGATGATCTTTGATAATCCGGGGATTTCGGGATATCGAAAACCCGTTTTTACCTCAGTATGCAGAGACCGAAGGCCGCGAATCGATATTTTAGTTCTGCCAAGAATATTAGCAATCAATGCGGATAATTGTCTGTCAGTTAAAAGTGGTTTTTGTACCTAATCGCACATAAAGGTTAAAATTATTTGTAAGCCAATAACTTTTCACTGAAACTAGAACTTGAATTTCCGCTTTCGAATTATTGAAATCGAAGTCAAAATACCTGTGCCAACATTTTTAGATGTGTTTTAGCAGTAATTCCGATACATAATTTGTACACTGAGGCGATTCAAAATGGAAAAAAAAACAATTCTCACCAACTCAAAAGCAAGTGAGCAAAAAAATGAAAAAATATTTTACAGAGACAGACCATTGACTATTTAAGTCTGGACGGTCGATCGAATAGAGTAACAAAAGTGGAGTACGGAACGTGTGGCCTTTTAGGAACCGGTTACTCTTACTTAGTCGAGACTGGCTGCTTAAATGGAAAAGGAATTACCATGAGTCAAGTGGTAAGCTTTTAAAAGGTATGTTTCTTGAAAAATCCAGCAAAGAACTGTCAGCAGAATAGTCTTGTAAAAAGCTGTCGAAATCTCATTTCTGCTAATTTTTCGTCGAACAGGAATCAGTAGAAACTTGCAGACAAAACAGCCGTTACGTTTCTGATTGGCTAACAATTTGAATTTACATTTTTGTTGTTGTTGTGCTATGTCACCGATCAGCTGTACCTGCTTGCTAGTTTCTGCTGGACGAAAAATCTCCAGCAATAACTTGCAGCGAATTGGCGCTCTCTCTCTCAATTAAATGCCAAAAAGCTGCTGAATTCGCTGCTATTTTTGTTCAAGAAACACTTTTTCAGGAATAATTATTCATAAAACGAAGCTAAAGTTAAAAAGCTTAGATTTTTTATGATTTCTCCTTTCAAACATATTTATGTGTGCCTTGAACACTGCCTCCTTTTTTAACATTTCGACCACTTTTCCATTCTGTAGCATATATCGTCATTAAAGGATATCGTTAGCTTTGCTACGATATTACAGTAAGTGTTATAGATAACTAAAATGAGCTATAAACTATTATCGTAACGGGGTAACGAAGTTTGAAAAGCTTGAATATGAATATTCTGCAAACAAATTACGATTTATGCATATGCAAGTGCGTTGTAAAGCTTGAAAGCTCGCTTCATACCATGACTATGAAACAAAAATTTTCGCAAATTTGTATTTAATATTTTCATATTTGTATAGTGGCGGCTAGGAACTCTTTAGAGCTTAGCAAATATACAATTGAAAGACAAAGCGTCACAAAAAGGGAATTCGTGGCCATAAATCCACATAAATTTTAAGTAATTGTAAAATTATTGGCCCATAATCATTTTGTTTATTTATTTTACTAGAGTTTGAACTTAAAAATTACCAAAAAGTCTCAATTAGATATATTGGTTTTTTTCCTCTAGCCGGTGTACCTCACCTCTTAGTCGACGATATCGGAAATCGTATCAAAGTGGTCTACAGTGTAGCAGTAGCAATTGAAACTTGAGTTATGATGGAAAAAAGATATGATAAGCCTATGGCTCAGCAACACAAAAGTTTCAAGAGAATAAACAAATCGTTCCGGCGGGAGTCGACTTGACTCCAAAACGTACATATTCTTACTTAGCGAAGAGTACCGGACTCATTCCAGAAAAAGAATGAGACTCCTAGGTTGATCCACAGTCAATATAGAGCATAGAGTCAAGTGGACATATGCATCAAAGCACCGATATATCTCTTTATCAAGGAGAAATCTATACATTTTGAAAGGATTAAAAGCTCCGTTAATCTTACGTATCCCTAAGATGATTTCATAAAGCTTGTTGATCAGCTGATATTTATGGTTATGGCTATATTAGGAGGAGAACTCATTCAGAACGTTTAAGTTTTCACGGACACAACCAAAATAGGCTATGAAGTAGGCGCACGTCCGAGACCCAGGTCGTTTTTCGGGCATGAAGACTGGTTGACAGAGAAAAATCAACCAAAATATGAGTTGATTCAACCAATATCACGGTCAACTCTAATCCATTATTCAATGTTGTTGATTCAACCTTAAGCCTAACTTAACATAAAATTTTTTTGTTTAAGGTATTCTGAGTTCGATTCTCGGTGAAGTCAATACAATTTTTTTTTTATATATAACTAAAATAAGTGTTATTTTAACACCAAAGGGAGTAGGGAGTTCTTATATTGACTTCAGAGAGAATCGAACTCACTTTGTTCTATGACGGTAAAGACAAGACCTTCGCTGTTGGATTAAATGAAAATTCTGTCAATTTTACCAAATTTAGTTAATTAAAAATTGACAAATCTATGACTGTTCAATCAACAGTTGAATGCAGTTATATCAACAAAAAATTCCATTCAAATAACCCAAACAGGATAACAGTACGAGATTATTGATTTTACCAGTGCCATTTTTTCTGTGTAGGAGGCTGTGACTCTCTTACGATGAAGAACGGTCTTTAACCACTCTCAAAAAGCGTATGAAAGACTGCTGTACTTTATTTAGCTCCCTACCGTAACAGAATAGCATTTCCAGAGAAACTTGTTTTTAAAGGACTCTCAGGATATTTATGTAATCTAACGCGATTCCCTTTGAACTTGAGCAATCGTTAGATAGGTGGTTTTGCTAAAGCATCGACGATATGTTTTATTTAACTCGACAATAAAGATAAACGAATGTTCGACTTGTTTATGACATTGTAATTGAGCCAAAGATAATAACATGAACTATACATACTACCATGATAAGAGATAACAAACTTACTATCAACAAAAAATTGATGGGGGGAAGCATTATTAAGCGAGTAGAATCCAAATCAGCCATTTAAAAAATTTTGTGTGTCTGTCTGTCGTCTGCCCGTATGTTTGTGGCCGTATCACTCTGAAAGTAATGAATGGAATTGAATGAAACTTTTTTCGTTGGATTGCTCGACGCTAAACTTAAGATATTACTTTTTTCGCTATCTCAACCGGTTTTGGAGTTATCGCCCAATATGTGGACCATGCCTCTCTGTATGATTGTGGTAGGAACACTCTAAAAGTACTGAATGGAATTGAATCTTTGGATTACTAGACGCTCAACTTAAAGTTTAAGATATTATTTTTTGCGATATCTCAACAGGTTTTGGGCGATAACCCCAATATGTGGACCAGGGGTGGCCAAAAATGTCTTAGTACAATATGGGTGTCAAGCGAAAGTGTCAACGAGTGCTATAATATGCGATGTGATTCCTTGAAATATCTGAAATGGTTTGGGAGATATCTTAAAATTTCGATAGCACGACCGGTTTCGGAGGTATCGACGAATATTTCATTTTTGTTAGTACATTATGGTACGCTTAAGTGCTGATCTCCACTCTTTCTGTGGATTTTATTCTTTGCTAACCCACCTGCAAAAAATAAACAGAAATTATACGCATACGAAGTCGCGGGCACCAGCTAGTAAATGATAAAAGCATGGAGTGTGCAGTGATCTTTGTTGGTTTGGAAATAACCTCACTTCTTAATTTCCTAACGGATAAAAGACAAACCGCTTAAAATGTATTAAGTTCATGTTGAGATGGGGCGTTCTTTAAACAAGGGAGATAGGGAGTTTTGCATTCGATTTAGAATTGGACTGATTTTTTCTCATTTGGCACACGGCCTTCATAGACTTATCGCCCAATCAACTCTTAAAGTAGCATACCTACCTACTTACGAGCTCAATTTGTTCTTTGTTTATGAGATAAATAATCAATTAGGTACAAAATACTAATTAGCTCTTGAATATTCTCTTTTGATCTATTACGATTTTCGAAGTGGTTTACCGAGACTAGGGTCATTTCTCGACATATTAAGGGGGGCGGATACATGGGCGATGGGGCCATCAAACACGAACTTTTATGAGATACCAGTTCTATTCAAAGTTTAGGTATAAACTATCTATGTGCATACATATGTATATGAATGATGATGAGCTCAATGCACAATAATGCACCTAACGGTCTGTTTGATGTGTCAAAACTGGTTCAACGTTACAACAGTAAAACTTCTCAGCGAAGAGGACAGGGAGAGAAACTTATGGCCGGTTTTACAATAAATTTTTTAATAGACTTAAGTATAGCATAGTTATGAATAATTATGAAAAACTAGCAGAAAACGAACGAACATAAAACATTTCGTTGCCGTGTTGCCATATTTCACCATGAAATATTTGCCAAATTTAAGCTTCTTTGATCAAATAAAATAATTTGCTGGGAATTAAATGAAAAATCTGAAAAATCGCCAGTGCGTAAAATGTTCTACGGATCAATATGATAAAGTTTCGTAAAGAATGTACTGGTCTAAAATCAGTTTTGACCTCCTGGAATTTACGGTGAAATTTCATACTCAAAAGTGCTTTTACCCCTAATTCCACATTTGAACCATTTATGTATTTGAAATTCTGGTATGCAGTTTTTTATGCTGGAAGCTTTGTCGTCAAATCCGGGGGGGTCAAACCCGATTCCAGGCCTACAATTTCTTCAGTAAAGTTGCTTTAAATGATCCGTAGAACATTTTCCGCAATTATCTAAAAAAAATCGAAACACTATCAAAACCATTTGATATAAATTTTATCATTGGGCTCTCCGTAGCATTAACTCAGCCAATACTTAAAGACTCAACACCTATGAAGTGATCGGAACTGGTATTAGTCACATGCTCCTTTGCGACTAATCCCGAATTCATCATAGACTATTGGATTTTTTTGTAGGTTAATAAAAGAATCTACAACAACAAATAAGGCAGCAACTAAAACTCATATACTTATGTAATACTTCTATGTATATTGCCATTAAGGTAACTTTTCTATGAAAAGAAAATCCGAAAACATAAAACGGTACCCAGTTGATAAATATTTCAGTAAATACGTACCTATGTACCATCTAGGACATATTTGGTACTCGGGAAATAATTTTTTTTCAACCCTTTTTCGCGTAAATATGCACGAATTCCCTGTTCAAACCTAAATATTTGTGTATTTTGTACGGAAATGTTTTCGAACGGGGCCAATGAGTTCTGACTCTTTTTTTTTTTGATTTAGTATGCGATATGCTTAAACTACAATAATGTAAAAAGAGAAAAAGCATCGAGAAAGAGAAACAGAAATAATAATGATAGAGATCATGATGATGACGATAGTGGAGAACACAAGCAACAAGATCGTCAAGAGCATAACTAAACACAAACAAATTAATGAAAAGTACAAGATAAAGCGTTTCTAAAAATACTAGTGTTAGACTACTGTTTAAAACTCATTTATTCTATTTTATTTCATTAAATCTTGTTTCATCATTCTATTATTTTATTAACTTTTTATTCTACTTTATTTTATTATTATTTTTTCTTATTTTTTCGTTTATTCCGTTTTATTTTATTTTTTTGTTTACTTTTGTTTGCTTGTATTTTATTTTATTATTATTTTTTATTTTGTTTTATTTAATTTAATTTAATTTTTGTTTGTTTTATTTTATTATTTTATTTTGTTTTATTTTATTTTGCTTCATTTCATCTTAATTTATTTTATATTTTATTTTATTTTTTTCTGTTTTATTTTAATTTATTTAATTTAATTAAATTTAATTTTTTATTTTATTTTTTCATTTTTTATTATTTTTTTGTTTTATTTTATTTTACTTTGTTTTATTTAATTTTTTTTTTTTAATTTTTTTCATTTAATTTTTTTTTTTAATTTTTATTTTTTTCTTTTTATTTTATTTTTTTTATTTTATTTTAATATACTTTAATATATTTTATTTTATTTTATTTAATTTTAATTTATTTTATCTTCTCTTAATTTATTTTATTTTATTTTGTTTTATTTTATTTTATTTTATTTTATTTTATTTTATTTTATTTTATTTTATTTTATTTTATTTTATTTTATTTTATTTTATTTTATTTTATTTTATTTTATTTTATTTTATTTTATTTTATTTTATTTTATTTTATTTTATTTTATTTTATTTTATTTTATTTTATTTTATTTTATTTTATTTTATTTTATTTTATTTTATTTTATTTTATTTTATTTTATTTTATTTTATTTTATTTTATTTTATTTTATTTTATTTTATTTTATTTTATTTTTTTTATTTTATTTTATTTTATTTTATTTTATTTTATTTTATTTTATTTTATTTTATTTTATTTTATTTTATTTTATTTTATTTTATTTTATTTTATTTTAATTTATTTTACTTTATTTCATTTTATTTTATTTTATTTTATTTTATTTTATTTTATTTTATTTTATTTTATTTTATTTTTTATTTTATTTTTTTATTTTAATTTATTTTATCTTATTTAAATTTATTTTATTTTAATTTGTTTTATTTTATTTTATTTTAATTTAATATATTTTATTTTATCTTATTTTAATTTATTTTATTTTATTTTAATTTAATTTAATTTAATTTAATTTTATTTTATTTTATTTTGTTTTATTTTATTTTATTTTATTTTATTTTATTTTATTTTATTTTATTTTATTTTATTTTATTTTTTTTATTTTATTTTATTTTATTTTATTTTATTTTATTTTATTTTATTTTATTTTATTTTATTTTATTTTATTTTATTTCATTTTATTTTATTTTATTTTGTTTTATTTTAATTGTTTTTTATTCGATTTCTTTTATTATTTTTTATTTTTCTAGTACGTTTGCCCTGTTTCGAAACGAACTAGTTGCAGTTTGCTTCGGCTATGTCCAAGTTACTGTGGGGTGTGGGCATATGTTAAATATATTCTCATAAGCGACTCTCCGAAATCAGACACTTAAATTCAGATCTACTCTGACATTCTAGCCCGATGGACGTGTTGTATATTGTTATTTGTTGAATATAAGATTTGAAGTTCGGTTGGAGTCATTAAATTGTTGTTTGTTTTAATTAGTTCCTTTTACATACCAACAAACATATGTACATGTTTTTATAAGTATAAAAGTGTAAACAATAAACGATAACCAAAAAAATAAAAAAATAAAAAAATCACGTGCCAAGTGATAATAAACAATAATAATTGTTTTATAATTTTATAAGCAATTGTCTTTAATAATGGTAGCTAGCGGATATTCGGCAGAGATGCCGATTGAAAAAGAGTCACCCCTCATATTTTTTGTGAATGGGAAAAAGGTGAGTGAACTTTGAAAAATATCTAGAAATGTATTAAACTTCTCTGTGTAATAAAATAACAACAATAAAAACAATAGTGACGTTCGAGTTTGTAATAGATTCGAAGGACAAACAGTTGATTAGAAACAGTGTTGCATTTCGCATTTCCCAAACAGTGGCAAAAAGAAGTAAAATAAACTATCCTATTCTCAGGCAGCTTCTCATCGTAACCACTGACAATTGAAGACATGCATGGATGAAGGGGGTATGTCGCATTTTGAGTGAAACGAGAAAATCGGCTTTAAATTTTTGCTTAAACATTTGAGGTTTTTTCGAATCTTTATGGAAAACTGACAAAAAAATTATGCAAAGCCATAAAAGACGTTGCATAATATGCAATAAAAAGCATAAGTTTATATTTAGTGTTTTATATGAAAAAATCGGAACATACCCCCTTCTTCCACAATTCACATTGAAAAGTTGTGTACATACGCCCTTCATCCATGAATTATCTTCTACAATTTTCACGATAGGCAGATTCTGATAAGACAGAAATATAGATCTGCATAAACACTATTCACCAATGCCAAAAACAGAAATTGAGTGAGAATGCGACATACCCCCTTCATCCATGCATGTCTTCAATTGTCATAGCCCAATTCCATTTGCACCTCTTTAGTAGGTGACAAGCGACCTGAGAATAGCACCACAAATATACTAGCCTTTAACTTATTTCCTTGTCAAGCCTGTTATCGTTGAGGCTTATGGGCATTGCCTCACCTTCTTTTAGGTTCAACGAAAATTTTACTGAAAATAGTTAGCAGCTTTTGCCGTATAAGGGACCATAATTGTTTTTGATTTACTTCACTGCTGACGTATGTACATGTTGGGCCCATGTTCATTATCAGTAGTCTTTGGTGATAGGCAACAACTTTTATACTCAGCTGTTAAATGTTTGTACACATTCCAAATAAAAAACAAAAGCAAATAACGTCCAAAACTGAAACAGAAAAAGCAAATTGATCATGCTATATTCGCCTCTTGGAATCACAATACCTTTTGCAAATTATATCGTCACAATAATTCACAAAGCGCCTTACTTTTTCGGAAAAAGCTGCAAAATTCGTTTTTGAATCACGCTAAAGTATTTCCATTAAAAATACACTCCCGATTAACCAGGCCCAATATCAAAGTTTAGAGATGGCAAATATCCGCAACATCCCTAGTATAATCTAAGAGGACTTGATATATTTAGTTCGGCCCAAAAAGTAACAAACGCGTTATTACTGACAAAAAATGGTATCTAAACTGATCAACTTTCCATCTCGATGCTCTACTTATGTCAGCCCATATGTATGGCTTCTGAAAAGCACTTGATATTATCTTATAACTTCAAACGAGCTAAACGTGTATATACCTATGTACAATAGAGCGTACCACCAAAAAAAAAGTCGGCCGTACCTCCCCTCACTTCATATGTTTTTGAAAAACATTAAAAAAAAAAATTTATTTTTTTCTGACAACTCTAGATGTCGCCCAATTAAATTTTTCTTCATATCTTTGGCATTTGATGTCGGATTTTAAAGTGTGACACATCAATTTTTTTGTCTCAAAGAGGATTTTTTTTTCAAGGAAGTTCATTGAGATCATGCGTTTTGTTGGTACTTACCCACCATATCTCAGTTTCTACCACCCTAATGTAACGACCTAATGCCAGTTAATTGAAGTCGGTAAAAGATTTACGATTTTTTTCGGTCTTTAATTTGCTGTTATTAGATCGGTACATTAGGGTGGTAGCAACTGAGATATGGTGGGTAGGTACCACAACGGAGCGCCTGAGATCAATGAGCTGTTCTTAGGAAAAACCCACTCCTTGATACAAAAAGATTGGTGTATCTCGCTTTAAAATCCGACAATAAATGACGAAGATATGAAGAAAAATGCAATTGGGCGACATCTAGGGTTGCCAGAAAAAAAAATTGTTTAAATGTTTTTCAAGAACACTTCATATAAGGGGAGGTACGGCCGACTTTTTTTTTTGCCTGTAAGGCGATACGCTCTAATGTACAATGTACATATATTTGTATATTTGTATATCCGGACTATATCGGGAACCGCATTACCGATTGGGATAAAATTTTGAATATAAATAGCATGATTGATTCTAAGACTATGCACTTTGGGGTTGCCACCTGGCGGCTTACAGGGATCCTGGAAAATCCTGAAATCGCGGCTTTCGAATAAATATAGCCCCATGAAACACGTCCAAAATTGTTGGGAGAGGTCTCAAACTCGCGGTTTGACTTCGTTTTCAATAATCCGAAAGCGCAAACTAAAATTATTATTTTAGTAAAAATATTAAATTATAAACGAATAACTTTAACAGGTCCGATCCCTAAATTGGGACATGACCCATGGTACTTATGCGCAGAACATCTTTCTGAGTTGAAAAAAATATCTCTTGACAGAAATAAAATATCTGGCCTTTGCGTCTTTTGATACCGCTCTTGGCAGGTTTTGGACGTAATTCCGGGATTGGCATCCGTATTATAAATACTTTCGTTTGTTTTCTTTCCCAGGTCACTGACTCATCACCAGATCCAGAATGTACGCTGCTAACATATTTACGCGAAAAGTTACGACTCTGCGGAACAAAACTCGGTTGCGGCGAAGGTGGCTGTGGCGCTTGTACAGTTATGCTTTCACGCGTCGATCGCGCCACTAATAGCATCAAACATTTGGCGGTTAATGCATGTCTGATGCCAGTATGTGCCATGCATGGTTGTGCCGTCACCACAATAGAAGGTATTGGCAGCACACGCACGCGGCTACATCCAGTACAGGAACGCCTAGCCAAAGCGCATGGAAGCCAATGTGGCTTTTGTACACCCGGCATTGTGATGTCCATGTATGCGCTTTTGAGAAGTATGCAATTACCGTCGATGAAAGATTTAGAGGTTGCGTTCCAAGGTAACCTTTGTCGCTGTACAGGTTATCGTCCCATATTGGAAGGTTATAAAACATTCACGAAGGAGTTTAGCTGCGCTATGGGTGATAAATGTTGCAAGTTGAAAGCGAAAGAAAATGGTAATGGATGCGCTGCTGAGGAGGCGGAAGTAGATGCGGAACTCTTTGAGCGGAGTAAATTTCTGCCTTACGATCCCAGTCAAGAGCCCATTTTTCCACCAGAGTTGCATTTGAATTCAAAGTATGATGCTGATAATTTGGTGTTTAGCGGACCACGTTCGACATGGTATCGTCCGGTGGAGTTGTTAGATTTGCTAAAATTGAAGGCCGAGCATCCGCATGGCAAAATTATAGTCGGAAACACCGAAGTTGGCGTTGAAATGAAATTTAAACAATTCCTATATACCGTACACATAAACCCTATAAAAGTGCCGGAATTGAATGAGATACGCGAGTTGGAGGATAGCATACTATTTGGTTCGGCTGTGACCCTAATGGATATTGAAGAGCATTTACGTCAGCGCATAGCCAAATTACCCGAACATGAGACGCGTTTCTTTCGCTGTGCTGTGAAAATGCTGCACTACTTCGCAGGCAAACAAATACGAAATGTGGCCTCACTGGGTGGAAACATCATGACTGGCAGCCCGATATCGGATATGAACCCCATATTGACAGCAGCTTGTGCTAAACTCAAGGTTTGTAGTCTGGTAGATGGAAAAATAGTAACGCGTGATGTGCACATGGGACCGGGTTTCTTCACAGGTTATCGCAAAAATATCATAGAACCGCACGAGGTATTGGTGGGGATACACTTCCCGAAGAGCACAAAAGACCAACACTTTGTGGCATTTAAGCAGGCGCGCAGAAGAGATGACGATATAGCCATCGTAAATACGGCGATAAATGTGAGCTTTGCACCGCAGACGAATGTAATTGAAAGTATTTACATGGCATTTGGTGGCATGGCGCCGATCACAATAATGACACCAAAAACCGAAAAGCTCATGCTGAAGCAGAATTGGGATCGTAGCTTAGTTGAGCGTGTGGTCGAGAGCTTATGCGCCGAATTACCATTAGCGCCCTCGGCACCAGGTGGCATGATAGCCTATCGGCGTTCACTGGTGGTAAGTCTTTTCTACAAAGCTTACCTAGCTATAAGTCAGGAGCTAATGCAAGCCGGTATTGTGCAGAATGATGCAATACCAGCACGCGAGTTGAGTGGTGCTCACACTTTCCATACGCCAGTTTTGAAGAGCGCACAGCTTTTCGAAAGAGTGTGCAGCGACCAACCGATATGTGATCCCATTGGCCGACCACAAGTGCATGCCTCAGCTTTGAAACAGGCAACCGGTGAAGCAGTCTATTGTGACGATATACCACGTGCGGAGAACGAACTCTATTTAGCACTCGTACTCAGCACCAAAGCGCATGCTAAAATTATATCGATCGATGCAACAGAGGCGCTGCGTCAGCAGGGTGTGCACGCTTTCTTCTCCAGCAAAGATTTGAGTGAGCACGAAAACTCCGTTGGTTCAGTGCTGCACGATGAAGAAGTCTTCGCATCGAAGAAAGTACACTGTCAAGGCCAAGTGATTGGCGCTATTGTTGCGGATAGTCAAGTTTTGGCTCAACGTGCTGCGCGTCTGGTGCGTATCGAGTATGAGGAGCTAACGCCTGTTATAATCACAATTGAACAAGCCATCGCGCATGAATCCTACTTCGACGACTATCCACAATACCTCGAAAAAGGTGATGTAGCGCGTGGTTTCAGCGAATCTGATTATGTTTGTGAAGGAAGCTGTCGTATGGCTGGGCAGGAACATTTCTATTTGGAAACGAATGTTTGTGTGGCCACTCCACGTGATTGTGATGAGATTGAACTATTTTGCTCAACACAAAATCCTTCCGAAGTACAAAAGTTGACGGCGCACGTAACATCATTGCCATGTCATAAGGTCGTTTGTCGTTCCAAACGTTTGGGTGGCGGTTTCGGTGGTAAAGAGTCACGCGCTATTCTTATAGCACTTCCAGTTGCGCTAGCTTGTCATCGTCTGCGACGACCGGTGCGTTGCATGTTGGATAGGGATGAAGATATGATGGCAACGGGTACACGGCATCCATTCCTATTCAAGTATAAAGTAGGGTTCACGAAAGAGGGACTCATCAATGCATGTGATCTTGAATGTTATGCTAATGCTGGTTTATCGATGGACCTATCATTTTCGGTAAGCTTCAAAGTTTTTAAAGATTCAAAGTCTTATCGACCTTCTTAATTTCCATAGGTCCTAGATCGCACTATGAAACATTTTGAAAATTGTTATCGCATACCAAATGTTCATGTCGGTGGTTGGCTTTGCAAGACGAACTTACCATCCAATACAGCGTTTCGGGGTTTTGGTGGTCCACAAGGCATGTTTGCTGGGGAACACATAATAAGAGATGTTGCAATTATCCTCGGGAAGGATTTGGTGGATGTAATGAGATTGAATTTTTATAAAACTGGTGATATCACGCACTACAATCAACAATTGGAACACTTTCCCATTGAGAGGTAAGCGAGGATGAACCTTCGGAATTTTACTTCTAAAAAACTTGGTTAGATAAATCAAGTTTTTCCATGCTGAAGATCCCCATACACAGACCCATAATTTTCTCGACACCTTATGTGACCCCTTCCTGTTCCCAAAACGCAGGACTTATGGGTTCTATCAGCAATTCCGACGGAGCTTCCCGTTGGGAATGATTCGGGAGAGTCGTGTGAATGAAATTGATGAAACGACTCAAGCCTATAAAGATGACTTGCGGGTTAGGGGTTTAGAATATGGTATTTAGGTATGCTACCGGTCGTAAGAGGTGACTAATATGCATATAGGTAATGACGAGCTAACTCGATGGTTGATCTACGAATATGATGCCTCTCACCTCTCATTACCCATCTTATCCTTCCTCGCGGATGGAGGGATGACATGACCTAGAAGGTTCCACTAGTCATACCAAATCGCTACCACGACAGTCGGGCAGTACCGCAAGTGATTACCGCAAGGGAATACCGCGGCGTACCGGGTTCATATACGGCCAAGGACTGTCAATTTCGGCATCACTCCCCAAAACCTTCGAGAGAGTTTTTTCTGTTAACAACAACAACAAAAAAAGCCCCAAGTTTCGCACACTCTTCTCTCCTCCATGTCGGTTTGCGCCCAACACGACCCCAGGTACTTCAGAAATGGTTTCAAATTTAGTTTGCTTTGGTCCAATTAGCTAAGGCTTTAGTTATAAGTACGCTGTCCGTCTTGAAGGAATTGTGTCTCTAAACCCCTGGGCCCGGTTGCATATATTATCTCACATCCTTCCTATTTCTACCTTAATCAAAAGCTTTATCTTTTCTTAGATGCTTACAAGATTGCCTGGATCAATCAAAGTTCTATAAGAAACGCCAAGAAATCGAGGAGTTCAACAAAAACAATCGTTGGCGGAAACGCGGTATCTCTGTGGTGCCCACCAAATATGGTATTGCATTTGGAGCTAAGCACCTAAATCAAGCGGGTGCACTCGTCAATATCTACCTCGATGGTTCAGTGTTGCTTACGCATGCTGGTGTCGAAATTGGACAAGGTCTACACACTAAAATGATACAATGTTGTGCGCGTTCATTGAATATTCCACCCGAGCTCATACATATATCCGAAACTGCCACCGATAAGGTTCCTAACACATCACCAACGGCGGCTAGCGTGGGCTCCGATCTGAATGGTATGGCTGTGATAGACGCATGTGAAAAGCTAAATCAACGCCTGAAACCCATCAAAGAGGCTAATCCACATGATACTTGGAAAGAATGGATCAATAAGGCATATTTTGAGCGCATAAGTCTATCCGCAAATGGATTTTATGCAATAAACAATCTTGGCTATCATCCACTTACGAATCCAAATGCGCTCCAATATAGTTATTTTACAAATGGTGTTGGTGTTTCGATGGTTGAAATTGATTGTCTAACTGGCGATCATCAAGTTTTGAGTACAGACATTGTTATGGATATTGGATCTAGTTTGAATCCAGCTATTGATATTGGACAAATCGAAGGCGCATTTATGCAAGGTTATGGATTGTTTGTTTTGGAAGAGCTTATTTACTCCCCACAAGGTGCTCTGTTCTCTAGAGGACCTGGCATGTATAAAATACCAGGATTTGCAGATATACCGGGAGAATTTAATGTTAGCCTTTTGACGGGTGCACCTAATCCCAGAGCTGTTTATTCATCAAAGGTGGGTATACAGATAAGTATGTATGTGTAATAGGGTGGTCCCGAAAATAGAATCAGTTTTGTTTGGGATTTTTTTTTACCCACCCTAATAAAGATACTTGTTAGTAAATTCGGCTTTAGATACGGACTTCTCCATAAGATCTCCTTGAATAATTCATATCATCTATCTTCTTACTTTTCAGGCTGTTGGTGAGCCACCGTTATTTATTGGTAGTGCCGTCTTTTTTGCTATTAAGGACGCGATAGCTGCAGCTCGTTCTGAACGCGGTCTAAGCTCTAACTTTAAACTGGATGCTCCGGCAACGGCAGCAAGAATTCGTATGGCGTGTGAGGATGAATTTACAGATTTGGTAATATTTCAATATTTGATTTCAACTGCTGTTTTGAAGATCACCTTATTTCACAATAGGGGGTTTTTCTATACATTTTTATTTATAAAAAACAAAACAAATTAACACAGTAGCCTCAAAATTGCAAAATAAAATTTTATTTAAAATCGCTCTATCCCAGAATGAGTTTCAAAAATGCCCTACCAAAATGAAAATTTAAAACATTTTAAGCTGTGGTAAGGCGTTTTGGAATAAAATTTTGAAAAGGGGCATTATTGAAAAAAGTCCGAACATGGCGTTTTTGAAAAATATTTTGAAATCATTACAATGAAAATTCAATACATTTCAGCCGGGGTGGGTGGCTTTTAAATAAAATTTTGAAAAAAGGCATTATTGAAAAAAATTCTGAAAAGGGCTTTTTTGAAAAATATTTTGAAATAGGGTGAACTGCCTCTTAGACGCCGTTATATAATTTAATTTATTTTATTTACAACGGTACATCTTTGAATATATAATTTCAGATTGATCAACCAGCGCCTGATACGTATACTCCCTGGAACGTTGTGCCATAAATTTGAAATCATCAGAATCTACGAGAACTTACGTTATTATAAATGTCTATATTTTGAAATAAACTATTTTGAAATGAAATAAACTGTCTTGAGAATGTTTGAAGATCGTGGGGTAGAAGCGGACATATTCGCCAGTAGGTTATTTTCGCCACGCACTGTTATTTCGAAATCTATCACTATTGATAGGTTACCCTTTAGTAGACTACCTCTCTTTTAACTTTCCTTGATATTTGAAATTTGCGAGGTTTCTTATGGCAAATTTCTGGACTGTTATAGGATCATAATAATGTTGCTTTAGACATAGATCCTTACTAGCCTTTTGGCTATTTTAGACTTGGCCTCAATTTTTTTGTTCCGCAACTAGGCTCTCGGTAGTCCATAGTTAGCCCCTGGGGGCCATATAAACAGGTCCATCAGCTTCAGTCGCATCTGAAATGGTGGAGATAATTTTCTTCTCGAAAGTGAATTCAAAATTATTGGCAACCCCAGCTAACTAATTTTTATCGACTTAGATGGGGTACTGTTAAGAGATAAGTAGGTATGTAACCATATCTATACATGTATAGAAGTGTATGTATGTAAATGAACCATGATGACAAAAGATCCATTCCGTTAATCTCGTTTGCCTACCTTCATACAAAAAGGGAAATGGAAGGGACTTCAGAGGGAGACAAGAGTCACGCTGGCCCAATATAAGGTAAGCAGCGTAACGACTAGGCGAGATATACAAAAACAATACGATATAGTAAAAACACGCATTTTAATGTTTTAAATATTCAATAAAGGGCCGGCTTTTTATTATTAACAATTCATAACAAAACTAAAAAAAAAACATTTCTTTCCTATTCATACAATTCAGGATAACAAGCAAACTTAAAATTATTTAGGAACTAAACAGTCTTCTTTGCCTTAACATCTTAACATTTTATTTTTATTAGGTGATAATAATACTGAGTATCTCCTTTAGTCAACTTCCTCCACAGTTGGGCCACCGTAATTTCCACCGCCAAAACCACCAGATTGTTGACCGCAGTTACCAGGCTGTGGGCCACCGGCACCGCTCGCTTGCTGGTGCATCTTAGTCATTATCGGACTGCAGATCTTTGTCAACTCTTCTAATTTGTATTCAAACTCTTCCTTTTCGGCTGTGGTATTAGCATCCAGCCACTTAATTGCCTCACTGCACTTTTCCAGTACACGGTCCTTATCCGCTTGACTTATCTTAGTACCAGCTTCCTCGGCTGCTTGCTTCACACTAAACACATAGCTCTCCAGTTGATTACGAGCGGCTATACGTTGCCGGTGTTTCTCATCCTCCTCAGCATATTTCTCAGCTTCATTAACCATGCGATCGATATCTGCTTGAGATAGACGCCCTTTGTCGTTCTTGATGGTGATATTCTTGGCATTACCCGTACTCATCTCCTTCGCCGTTACATTCAATATGCCATTTGCATCCAAATCGAAGGTAACATCTACCTTGGGCACACCACGTGGCGCTGGTGGAATTCCAGTCAAGTTGAATGTACCCAGTAAGTTGTTGTCTTTGGTCATAGCACGTTCGCCCTCAAATACTTGAATAGTGACAGCTGGCTGATTGTCTGCATAGGTTGTAAATGTTTTCGATTGTTTGCATGGAATGCGACTATTGCGCTCAATCAATTTGGTCATGACTCCACCAGCTGTTTCAATACCAAGCGACAGGGGCGCTACATCAACCAGAAGCACATCTTGGATTTCGCTGCTCTTATCACCGCTAAGTATGGCTGCCTGTATAGCTGCACCATAGGCCACGGCTTCATCTGGATTTATCGAAAGATTCAAACTCTTGCCGTTGAAAAATGACTGCAACAAATTTTGTACTTTGGGTATGCGTGTTGAACCACCGACGAGTACAATATCGTGTATCTGACCCTTATCCATTTTGGCATCGTTCAGCGCCTTCTCCACGGGATCCAATGTGCTTCGGAATAAGTCATTACATAGTTCCTCAAATCGTGCTCGACTAATTTTCGTGTAGAAATCGACACCTTCATACAATGCATCTATTTCGATGGTGGCTTCTGTGCTGGATGACAATGTGCGTTTTGCGCGCTCGGCTGCTGTGCGAAGACGTCGCAATGCTCTGGGATTCGAGCGCAAATCCTTTTTGTACTTTCGTTTAAATTCTTCAGCAAAGTGATTAACCAAACGATTGTCAAAGTCCTCGCCACCCAAATGCGTATCACCAGCAGTAGCGCGCACTTCGAATAACGAACCCTCATCGATGGTAAGTATTGACACATCGAAGGTTCCGCCGCCCAGATCAAAGATGAGCACATTACGTTCACCTTTCAAATTCTTGTCCAGACCGTAAGCCAATGCTGCCGCTGTTGGTTCATTTATAATACGTAGCACATTTAGACCAGCAATGGCGCCTGCATCTTTTGTGGCCTGTCGCTGAGAATCGTTGAAGTAAGCAGGTACTGTGATGACTGCATCCCTTACTGTGGTACCCAAATATGCCTCAGCTGTCTCCTTCATTTTCGTCAGCACCATTGAACTGATTTCTTCAGGAGCAAATCGCTTCTGTTCACCTTTGAATTCGACACTAATCTTTGGCTTGCCACAATCGTTGACAACAGTGAATGGCCAATGCTTCATATCTGCTTGTATTTTTTGATCGTCAAACTTACGTCCAATCAATCGTTTTGCATCGAATACTGAGTTCTTTGGATTCATGGCGACTTGGTTCTTAGCTGCATCGCCGATGAGCCGCTCAGAATCGGTGAATGCCACATAGCTGGGTGTTGTGCGATTACCTTGGTCATTGGCAATGATTTCCACTTTGCCGTGCTGGAAGACTCCGACGCAGGAGTATGTTGTTCCCAAGTCAATTCCAATTGCTACCATTTTTGCTTGCTTTATGATTCAATTTAACTTTAAATAAAATACTTTTGTTATTATTTGCACTTTTGTTTTGCTAAACAACTTTAGCTAACTTCTCTCACTCGTTCGCTTTGATTTTTCAAATTCAACTATGCGGCAGAGAAATTTGCGGCCGCTATTTATACAAAAATCAAGAACGGGAGAATAATCGAGAACAGATATCTTGAAGTTTCTTGAAATTTCCACAAATTGTTCATTCCTGAAATCGTTTGTAAACAAAGAGAGAGACAGAGAGAATAGATTTTTGCTCACGCGGCGAATTCATTTCTAAACTGTTTTTGTCTGAGCAATGCCAGATGGAAAAGCGCTGCACTCTTTTGGTGGATTTCGAACTTTTCAAAGTAATGCGATGGAAAATTGATTACACTGCATAGTATTTCAACAAACTTATTATCCGCATTACGTTTTCATTAAGCTTATAGTACATTTATACTGCACCAAATTTGGCGAATTGGAATGTGTCATTTCGAACCTGTTTACACTGGCAAATTTTCATTTGGATTCACCTTCCCTGCAAGAATCTTCTACCAGAATACAAAGCCACCGAAAGAAAATGCACCACCTTGATGTTTTAAACACATGTAGAGTAATAATAAATGAAGAATCAAGAAGGCTTCTCTCTTTTCTTAGTGGAACTAGTCCAATATCATAAAAAAAATAGTTGAAATTGTTATTTAGAACTGTGCATAATGCAAAAGTTTTCACACGTTAATTACCCATTAAGGTTCTTGCTGGGCAATTCTAAATGTGGAACACAGGCAGGGTTGCTATTTTGAGGAATTGTGGATTGTATTGTTCAGCGAATGAGGCCAAATGCGATGGAATTCCAAATTTGGAAAATGAAATTTGTATGGAAAAAAGCGCCAAATTTGGTGCTGTGTAAATGTACTGTTAGATTTTCACTAAACGATGCACCGTCGTATTTCGGCTAAGCAATGCAATGGGGTTTATCAGCCGGAAATTATTGTAAAAATTTGAAATTGAAGAGTGAGAGTGCCTATTCGGGTGTGGTAACTTCCCGACTTTCATAGTACTATGTAGTTTATTTCACCCCCTCGAGTTGTTCAGTGCATAAAATTTAAACTTTCCGTTCTCCAAATCGTCACCTTGTTTTACAAAGGCTCTAAACGGTCGAATACATAAAGCTTTGTTAACCTCGCCTGACAATTGCTAACTCAAAACTTTGCGTTCAACTTCAGAGGTATGCTACAATGAGCGCTTTGCCGCTTCTCTTTTATACATTTGGTTTCGTTATTTATTGGTTTGCATTCAGAGTGTTTTGGTTAATTTATTAATTTAATAGAGAAAAAATGAATTAATTATTATTTCATCCAACTTTTTATTCTTTAATAAAAGCAAATTCATCAACATCTGAATGTCAAAGCAAGCAAAGCAAGCAAAATTTGAGAGTTTGCCCAATTTTAACCTTGCTTCAACTTTGAGGTCTCCAATTTGCCATGCTTCGTTTAAATACGTGTACTGAACTTTTCTGTCAAAGTCAAAGTTTGAGGTAAACTCCAAATAAAGTTTTATGTAACTGATCCTTAAGTGTCACATTTTCACAGATTTCGGTAGGATATACTAAAATACAACCTCACTAAAAAATTGAAAGTACTACTACGATAATCACATGATCCAAGATGGATAAAAAATCTTATCTACCTAGGTTTATTGTAAAAATTAAATGTTTTTTGCTTTTCCTGAACGTTTGAAATTAGCAATGCCATCTAACATGTGGGAAGCAGGAGCTTGCAACTTTCACGTGAATTACCGGTCGATTTAAAGATCATTACACTTTGCCTCACCTACATTCTGAACTCCTTCACATCACATTTCAAATATATTTTTTGGAAAGAATGCTATTGAAATTGGGAGTTATTTAAATAAATTTTGGGTATCGGTGTTATTCGTGCTGGCATCATCTGTGAGAGTACAAGTGAGAGGGGTATGTAAAAATATCTGTTCCCAAGAGAGACTCTTGTGGTAAGGAGTGCTGCCAGAGGTCTAAGTTGTTCATTGCCTATAATGTTGAAACACAACGCCGGCGTGTTGAGGCCGCATGCACTTGCTATGAGTCACAATAATGGCTCATTAAATAGAGAATAATTATTGTGTAATAAACAATCTTCTTATTATTTGAGTTTGAGCTTTTTTCAATTTTATCTTCGTTCATATAAAACTGCTAGTTTATGAGTTTAAAAGGGCGTTTACATTGCTCGGGGTTTCATACAATTTCTTGCTGATTCTGAAAATTGACTCGTGTAAACGGGTGTGCCAAATTGCATGCAACAAAGTTGGTAGCTGAATTTTGTTCAACTTATCATTCAACTTCTGTTTCTGGGTTTGTTTATGAATTAAGGGATGTAAATATTTGACAGATTTATATAAAAAAATTGTAAATAAAAAAATTAAAAATAAATTGTTTCTCTTTTAATTGGCGTTTCTTTTTCATGTTCAACACCAAAACCTACAGCAAAATCTGTGCATTCCATCCCATCTAACCAAACGAGTTCGTAAGGTGCTCCATTAGGACTCCCGGCGTAGCGTATCCGACGGGGAGGTACCTTTTAAAAAGTTATGCAGAAAAGTTTCTCATAGGACTCCTTGAGGATGCGTTTATGGCGTCTCGAAACACTCCCGCAGATACCTAGATAATGGAAAAAGTGTACCGTTGTCGTCCGGACTCCGTGCGGGCTCCCCTTTTCGAGTAAATCCGTAGACGCTCCCATTATCATTCTTTCAAATGAGCTTTTTGTTCCTTTTGGAAATTCTCCGTATTTTGTTGGCTTGGATTTGTAAAGCATTGCCTAGCTGGGTCTCTATTTCCGTTGTCATCAATCTCTTCTACAGAAACCAAGAAAGAACGCCAGCAGCTTCATTATGGTTGGACGAAAGTGAGATTGGTGTTAGAAGAGCATGCCCCAAGGAGCAGGTGAATAAATGGTTACGTGTCGTGAGAAGAACATTTGGTACTTCGGGGTTCGTTCTGTACATTTGCTTGTTACATTACCCAGATCAGAGTTAAACGAGAGTGTGTCTGCACACTCTCGGGAGATGGTGTTCCTACGCAGCAACCGGTGGTGCGAGCTGTTTCAGGACGGCATTCGTCGGGCGGGAGCTAATAAAAGTGATCACCGTCTCTATGTGGATGTTGTTGAGTGCCTGCCTGTAAACCCGTGGCAATTCCCCTGCAAAAATCGTTGGATTATGTGTTCCAATTTTTTGATATTGGAGTACTCCAATAGTAGTCCGTTGTATACATCATCGGACCACCTTCAGCGATCATTGCTCGTGCCTTATCGACGAAAATCACGACACTATCGCACTGACAGTATATACTCCAGGAACTAATAGCATTGGAGTACATTGCAAAGTACTCTGACAGTAGGTAATCCATGGAGTAGCAGAAACAAAGCGAAGGTTGGAGTAGGTGGTCCAGTCCTAGGACATCGCAATGTTAATTGGAGCACAATTTTTATATGAAAAAGGATTACATTTGGAGTACTCTGATGCTCCAATTGGAGTACTCTTTGGATAGGAAATAGAGTACTCTCAATTTTTGCAGGGTCTTAATGCCGTGTTCGCAAAGACGTGCATTGAATTAAAAAAATAAATGAAAATAGTTTTTTCTATTTTTATTTTATTTTTTTAATGACGTAAACAATCGTCAAATAGTTTTCAAAAAAATTGATTAATGTAGACGGGTAGTCAATTTAATCTGGAATCATCTAAACGGGCAACGAAAATTGATTCGAAACTTGAACAATGTAAACAGCCCTTTACATTGGAAAAATAAACCTGACTGCTCTTAATTATTTTGCTACAAGCTGTCGAAATTAATATAATTATTGCTGTTAACATTAGACTGAGCTAAAAGAATTTTTTTTTTCTTGAAAATTTTATGTATTTATTATTTTTTCGGAATACGAAATATTTTTAGTAATAATATTGATAAAATATTTATTCTAGACGATGAAGCACTTAAAACACTTACATTAAGTAACAAATGGGTAAACAACAGCAAACATATTAGAACCTCAATTTTATTTAATTATAATAGGGAATTCAATTTCCTACAAAAATAAATGCAGGTTATTTTTTTACCACATTGGTTGGTCAGTTTTATACCCAAAACGAGATAAGGTATACAAAATCTGAAGTAGCAGTGATAAGCGTCTAGAAATTCATATTCAGATCTGCTACTTTTATAGTAATTTATTAATTAAAAAAAAAATAAGTATTTCATTGAGGCCAGTATAATGAATACAGCAATAACTATATTCAGGAGAAAAAACTGAACACTCCTTAAATTTTTGAAAACTATTTTTATAAAGGTCGCAAAATGAAACAAAATTGTTCTTTTTTTTAACTATGTTGTTTTTTTTCGGACCTGAATACGTCTATAACTACTACTTTAGATCTTGTAGACCTTATATCATTTTTGGTATAAAACTGACAAACCATTGTGGTAAAAAAATTATCTGCATTTATTTTTGTTGGAGATTGAATATCCTATAAGAATTTAAAAAAATCGAATTTCGATTTTTTTTGCTGTTTTTTATCTTGTTACCAATATTTCATCAATACTATCACTAAAAATACCCTTCCAGTAGAAGGGCGTACGTTTTACACGTCATTTTTGGTATCCGAAACATTTCGTATTCCGAAAAAAAAATCTTCAAGAAAAAAAATTTGTTTCAGCCGAGTCTAATGTTAACGGCAATAATTATATTACTTTCGACAGTTTGTAATAAAAAAATTATTAAAAATATAAGGACATTCGGGTTTATTTTTTTAATGTTAAACTCATAACCTAAGCAGTTTTATATGAACGAAGATAAAATTGAAAAAAGCTCAAAACCAAATACATAATAAGAAGTTTGTTTATTAAACAATAATTATTCTCTAACTTGTGACAACTTACCTTTACCTCTTGTGGAACTGTATTTAATGAGTCATGATTGCGACTCATAGCAAGTGCGTGCGGCCGCAACACGCCGGCATTTTGTTTCAACATTATAGACAATGGACAATTTAGACCTCTGGCAGCACTCCTTAGAAGAAGAGTCTCTCTTGGGAACAGTATTTTTACATACCCCTCTCACTTGTACTCTCACAGATGATGCCAGCACGCATAACACCGATACCCAAAATTTATTTAAATAACTCCCAATTTCAATAGCATTCTTTCCAAAAAATATATTTGAAATGTGATGTGAAGGAGTTCAGAATGTATGGTGAGGCAAAGTGTAATGATCTTTAAATCGATCGGTAATTCACGTGAAAGTTGCAAGCTCCTGCTTCCCACATGTTAGATGGCATTGCTAATTTCAAACGTTCAGGAAAAGCAAAAAACATTTAATTTTTACAATAAACCTAGGTAGATAAGATTTTTTTATCCATCTTGGATCATGTGATTATCGTAGTAGTACTTTCAATTTTTTAGTGAGGTTGTATTTTAGTATATCCTACCGAAATCTGTGAAAATGTGACACTTAAGGATCAGTTACATAAAACTTTATTTGGAGTTTACCTCAAACTTTGACTTTGACAGAAAAGTTCAGTACACGTATTTAAACGAAGCATGGCAAATTGGAGACCTCAAAGTTGAAGCAAGGTTAAAATTTGGCAAACTCTCAAATTTTGCTTGCTTTGCTTGCTTTGACATTCAGATGTTGATGAATTTGCTTTTATTAAAGAATAAAAAGTTGGAACCAAAACACTCTGAATGCAAACCAATAAATAACGAAACCAAATGTATAAAAGAGAAGCGGCAAAGCGCTCATTGTAGCAGTTCTAAATAACAATTTCAACTATTTTTTTTATGATATTGGACCAGTTCCACTAAGAAAAGAGAGAAGCCTTCTTGATTCTTCATTTATTATTACTCTACATGTGTTTAAAACATCAAGGTGGTGCATTTTCTTTCGGTGGCTTTGTATTCTGGTAGAAGATTCTTGCAGGGAAGGTGAATCCAAATGAAAATTTGCCAGTGTAAACAGGTTCGAAATGACACATTCCAATTCGCCAAATTTGGTGCAGTATAAATGTACTATAAGCTTAATGAAAACGTAATGCGGATAATAAGTTTGTTGAAATACTATGCAGTGTAATCAATTTTCCATCGCACTACTTTGAAAAGTTCGAAATCCACCAAAAGAGTGCAGCGCTTTTCCATCTGGCATTGCTCAGACAAAAACAGTTTAGAAATGAATTCGCCGCGTGAGTAAAAATCTATTCTCTCTGTCTCTCTCTTTGTTTACAAACGATTTCAGGAATGAACAATTTGTGGAAATTTCAAGAAACTTCAAGATATCTGTTCTCGATTATTCTCCCGTTCTTGATTTTTGTATAAATAGCGGCCGCAAATTTCTCTGCCGCATAGTTGAATTTGAAAAATCAAAGCGAACGAGTGAGAGAAGTTAGCTAAAGTTGTTTAGCAAAACAAAAGTGCAAATAATAACAAAAGTATTTTATTTAAAGTTAAATTGAATCATAAAGCAAGCAAAAATGGTAGCAATTGGAATTGACTTGGGAACAACATACTCCTGCGTCGGAGTCTTCCAGCACGGCAAAGTGGAAATCATTGCCAATGACCAAGGTAATCGCACAACACCCAGCTATGTGGCATTCACCGATTCTGAGCGGCTCATCGGCGATGCAGCTAAGAACCAAGTCGCCATGAATCCAAAGAACTCAGTATTCGATGCAAAACGATTGATTGGACGTAAGTTTGACGATCAAAAAATACAAGCAGATATGAAGCATTGGCCATTCACTGTTGTCAACGATTGTGGCAAGCCAAAGATTAGTGTCGAATTCAAAGGTGAACAGAAGCGATTTGCTCCTGAAGAAATCAGTTCAATGGTGCTGACGAAAATGAAGGAGACAGCTGAGGCATATTTGGGTACCACAGTAAGGGATGCAGTCATCACAGTACCTGCTTACTTCAACGATTCTCAGCGACAGGCCACAAAAGATGCAGGCGCCATTGCTGGTCTAAATGTGCTACGTATTATAAATGAACCAACAGCGGCAGCATTGGCTTACGGTCTGGACAAGAATTTGAAAGGTGAACGTAATGTGCTCATCTTTGATCTGGGCGGCGGAACCTTCGATGTGTCAATACTTACCATCGATGAGGGTTCGTTATTCGAAGTGCGCGCTACTGCTGGTGATACGCATTTGGGTGGCGAGGACTTTGACAATCGTTTGGTTAATCACTTTGCTGAAGAATTTAAACGAAAGTACAAAAAGGATTTGCGCTCGAATCCCAGAGCATTGCGACGTCTTCGCACAGCAGCCGAGCGCGCAAAACGCACATTGTCATCCAGCACAGAAGCCACCATCGAAATAGATGCATTGTATGAAGGTGTCGATTTCTACACGAAAATTAGTCGAGCACGATTTGAGGAACTATGTAATGACTTATTCCGAAGCACATTGGATCCCGTGGAGAAGGCGCTGAACGATGCCAAAATGGATAAGGGTCAGATACACGATATTGTACTCGTCGGTGGTTCAACACGCATACCCAAAGTACAAAATTTGTTGCACTCATTTTTCAACGGCAAGAGTTTGAATCTTTCGATAAATCCAGATGAAGCCGTGGCCTATGGTGCAGCTATACAGGCAGCCATACTTAGCGGTGATAAGAGCAGCGAAATCCAAGATGTGCTTCTGGTTGATGTAGCGCCCCTGTCGCTTGGTATTGAAACAGCTGGTGGAGTCATGACCAAATTGATTGAGCGCAATAGTCGCATTCCATGCAAACAATCGAAAACATTTACAACCTATGCAGACAATCAGCCAGCTGTCACTATTCAAGTATTTGAGGGCGAACGTGCTATGACCAAAGACAACAACTTACTGGGTACATTCAACTTGACTGGAATTCCACCAGCGCCACGTGGTGTGCCCAAGGTAGATGTTACCTTCGATTTGGATGCAAATGGCATATTGAATGTAACGGCGAAGGAGATGAGTACGGGTAATGCCAAGAATATCACCATCAAGAACGACAAAGGGCGTCTATCTCAAGCAGATATCGATCGCATGGTTAATGAAGCTGAGAAATATGCTGAGGAGGATGAGAAACACCGGCAACGTATAGCCGCTCGTAATCAACTGGAGAGCTATGTGTTTAGTGTGAAGCAAGCAGCCGAGGAAGCTGGTACTAAGATAAGTCAAGCGGATAAGGACCGTGTACTGGAAAAGTGCAGTGAGGCAATTAAGTGGCTGGATGCTAATACCACAGCCGAAAAGGAAGAGTTTGAATACAAATTAGAAGAGTTGGCAAAGATCTGCAGTCCGATAATGACTAAGATGCACCAGCAAGCGAGCGGTGCCGGTGGTCCACAGCCTGGTAACTGCGGTCAACAATCTGGTGGTTTTGGCGGTGGAAATTACGGTGGCCCAACTGTGGAGGAAGTTGACTAAAGGAGATACTCAGTATTATTATCACCTAATAAAAATAAAATGTAAAGATGTTAAGATGTTAAGACAAAGAAGACTGTTTAGTTCCTAATTAATATTTAGTTTAGTTGTTATCCTTAATTAAATAGGAAAGACATTTAATTGTTAAAAATAAAAAGCCGGCCTTTAATTGAATATTTAAAGCATAAAAATGCGTGTTTTTACTGTATCGTCTTGTTGTTGGATATTTCTATATATTACCTAAAGTTGGGCCAGAGTGATTTTTGTCTTGTTGTTGTTGTTGTTGTTAAGAATGCATTGCCCTGTCTAGAGTGTATGATCATTCCGAAGATCTTCATCAAGCTCTTCTAAGGGGAGTCCAAGGAAACGTGCAGTTTCAACAGGGTTTGTCCAGAGGGACAGAGGGGTTAGAAGAGTAGGTTCAAATGAACAATTGAAGAGATGTAGAGTATCATGGGGGGTCCTACCACATGCAGGGCATGTGTTTGAGATTGTGTCATTAAGTCTGGACAAGTAGGAGTTTAACCTTACACTATATCCAGACCTAAGCTGTGCCAGGGTAACTCTTGTCTCCCTTGGTAAGGTGCGTTCTTCTTCAGCAATATCCGGTGGAGGACTGTTCAGACAAAAGTATCTACCGACTCGGTGTGGATGTCGGTTAGAGCCCGCTTATGATTCTGCAGATCAAACGGCAAGGTAATATGATGCCGGATCTCATCATAATGTTTACGGAGATGTTTCCTTATGTCTCTCGGGGGCGGATCTATGTCCAAAAGATGACGGTTTGGATGTGCTGGCTTGTGGCAGTTCAGAAGGAATTGCTTGCTCAGCATTTCCGCATGCTCTTTTACATTGAGCAGTTTTGCCTCCTGATGGAGGTGAGACTCGGAAGGCATGAGGAGACATCCCGTAGCAGTTCTGATGGCAGTATTTTGGCAGACTTGTAACTTCGTCCAGTTGGTGTTATGTACATTAGGCGACCATATGGGTGCAGCATAGTCAAAGACTGGTCGGCCAATGGCCTTATATGTAGTCAACAACGTTTCTTTGTCTTTTCCCCAAGTACTGCCGGCAAGTGACTTGAGGATCTTGTTGCGACCACGTACCTTTGAGACCATTGCAGACACATGACCAGCAAATGAGAAAGTATTATCCAATGTCATCCCTTCAAAGTCTTCCTTCAAAGTTCCTCTTCTTTTAGTCATTAGTTGGTCAAATTCATTTCATTTTTGCGAGTGGCTACTCAAATGATACTTTATAATCTTGGGTCGTATTGGAGTTTATGGGTCGCTTTGCAGCTCCAATCGTCTCTGCCACTGGCGGACGCAGATCGAACATAGAATAGCATACATATACATATGTATGTCTCTCCACTGTACTCCATCTAAGTCGATAAACCTCAGTTACCCCTTGAGTTGTGTATAACCTCTTTGAGCTTCTCAAAGTGTTCTCGATACTACCAAATTTGTCGTTCTGTCGGAGCAGGGATTCCCTTAGTTCATTAGTGAAGCTACAAAAACAGACCGAAAAGGTTTTGGGGAATGTTGTTGTTTAACCCTTGCGGGTTAAGGGCTTAGAGTATGCCCGAGGTAGGCATACCGGTCGTAAGAAGCGACTAATATGCACATAGGTAATGACGTGCTAACTCGATGGTTGATCTACGGATATGATGCCTCTCACCTCTCATTACCCATCTTCTCCTTCATGACCACTGGTCATACCAAATCGCTACCACGACAGTCGGGTAGCACCGCAAGGGAGTACCGCAGCGTACCGGGGTCATATCCGGCCAAGGACTGTCAACTTCGGCATCACTCCCCAAAACCTTCGGGGAGTGTTTTGCTGTTAACAACAACAATGTCGATGTTGACAGCCCTTTGCCGGATATGGACCCGGCACGCTCCGTTACTGGCACTTTGCGGTACTAGTCCTACTGTCTCATTAACGCTTTAATATGACAAGTGGAATCTTCCAGGTCATCTCATCCTCTCCATCAAGCTGCACGTACTTACTCTATGTGAATTTTATTAAACATTTAGGACATGCATGCATAGGTGAGGGAATCGTGACGCCTTGTTGTTGTTGTTGTTGTTAACAACAAAACACTCCCCGAAGGTTTTGGGGAGTGATACCGAAGTTGACAGTCCTTGGCCGGATATGACCCCTGTACGCTGCGGTACTCCCTTGCGGTACTGCCCGACTGTCGTGGTAGCGATTTGGTATGACCAGTGGAACCTTCTAGGTCATGGCATCCCTCCATCGATGAGGAAGGAGAAGATGGGTAATGAGAGGTGAGAGGCATCATGACACGTCCGTTGCGTCTTATGTCTCGCTCTGTCCACTGAACGCCGTTTTGCACGCCAAACCACCTCGCGTCGCGGCTGAGGAGCGTCATCTTCCTCGAGAGACAAGGGTCACTCTGGCTCAATTACGCTCTGGATACTGTAGCAGGTTAAACTCCTACTTATCCAGACTAGACCTTGACGTGCCGAATGAATGTCCGGCATGCGGCTCGTCACCCCATAATACCAACCATTTATTTATCTGCTCTTCGGAGCCCACTCTTCTAACACCCATCTCCCTCTGGTCCAACCCTGTTGAAACTGCAAGTTTCCTAGAAGAAATTGATGACAATTTAGGTTAAGGAAAAGTACACGCTGGGCAGGGCTACACTTCGTTACAACAACAACAACATATACGTAGATCAACCATCGAGTAGCACGTCAATTACCTATGTGCATATTAGTCGCCTCTTACGACCGGTATGCCTACCTCGGGCATATTCTAAACCCCTAACTCGCAGGGGTTAGACAGGGTCACTTCGAAATGTATTGCTCTTGGCCGATTCATTATAAAAAAAAAACAACCCGGGTCGTTTCGGTACGAAGGGTAATGTACAAGTACAAATACCGTTCTCGCAGAACCGGCAATACGTGAAACGTACATGCATCGTCATCAGCATCATCATTTTCACCAACTCCTATCGAAGCATAGGGCCTCTTCTCACATGCTTGCCTTACCGCGGGTATATTCCAAGCCCCGAACGCGATGGACTTTCATATCCTGCGCTTGTTCCACACAGCGTTAAGCTATATACCTGCGGTTTTTCAGACGTCCTAGCCTCTGAGAACTAAGCACTGGGTTTCAAGATTAACATAGGACTAATTTGGACCCAGCTGTTAAACTAAATAGGGTCTTAAGTTTGATACCTATATTGTCCTAAAACATTTTGGGTCGCCTCTGGTCTAAACTCCAAAGCCAGGCGAATTATCGAAAGTAGGGATACCTTAAATTTTAGGTTACATTTCCTAAATTGAGCCAAATTTTATAGCATTCATTGTAGCAAATATAAAAAATTTCAACTACAATTAAATTTGATCTATGAAAGAATTTTTATCATGATTTTATAGGCGTTAGATTTGAACTTAAAGGCTGATTTAAACGGATCGATTTTCTAGTCGATTTTCCTGTCGATTTTTCGCTCAATTTTCATATACAAGGTGTGAATCGATCGAATTGCTATTTACACGGTGGAACGACAAGAAATCGACGCATGTAAATCAGCTTTAACTGAAAAAGCGGGCTTTTTCTCATAACATTTTCGTGTGCTTCGTAGCTCAGTGCATAGAGCGGTCGATTCTGGCACAAAGGCCTAGAGGTGGGCGGCGTGCTTGTTTTTACCTTGGCACGAAAATTCAAGATGGGGCTGTTGGATTTCGGACCCAGCACGATCACGACGAACGTGTCACGGCCAAAACACGCACGACGGCCATCTCTAATGCAGAGTGATACCCAACGGTTCTTAATCCCGTTTTGGGAATAACGGCAATTTTTTAACTTTTCCTGATATAGCAACGATTTTTACACCAACGACTATTTTGAAAAGGTACCTAGAATAAAAAACATTTGGTATCACAAAAGGTACTTTGCTTTATAAGCAAACTATTATTTACTTAACGTTTATTACTCCGCTGTCTGGAAACAGCAGAGTATTTTTTTTTTACTTAAACTTAACCTATTTATTGCTATATTTAAATATCCATAAAGCTAAGGGTGCTGCTTGTCATCTTTTTTCTTTGTCACTTCTGTGGAATTTGTGTCTTCAGTAATATTTGTAAGCGTGGAAGTGGAAAGCTCCGGTGAGTGCCTAAAAATGAAACGTGCAAATGAATATCATGTGCAGAAGAAAGTGCACTGTATGTGTTTAGAAAAAGGAAAGTGTGTACATTAGACCGTTTAAAAAAAAACTGTTTTTATTCTAATTTATTTTTAAAAACCGGCGGAAAGTCGAAAATTGCCATTTCAAGTGCCCTTTTTTAAGCCAAAGCAATGTTTTACATTTTCTGAAACGGTCTAATGAACATAGGAAAACTTATTTATTTTTTAGGAACAATTTTCAGATCTAGGTGGCCAAACCTGTAAAACACATAGTGTTGTAAAATAAATAGCACATCGAAAAGCACCGAGAACAAGCCTAATCCGAATTTTGTGGGATCACCAAATATTGATATCCAGTCATCTGAAATTATAGTATTTTTATTAGTCAGGAAATATCCATTTCATACTAGTATACAACTAGAATTTTACAGTATACATGCAGCTAAATTTTTCTGCCTAGAGTGTATGATCATTCCGAAGATCTTCATCAAGCTCTTCTAACGGGAGTCCAAGGAAACGCACAGTTTCAACAGGGTTGGACCAGAGGGACAGAGGGGTTAGAAGAGTAGGTTCAATTGGACAATTGAAGAGATGTATGGTATCATGGGGGGTCCTGCCACATGCAGAGCATGTGTTTAAAATTGTGTCTTTCAGTCTGGATAAGTAAGAGTTTAACCTGACACTGTATCCAGACCTAAGCTGTGCCATGGGGATTCTTGTCTCCCTTGGTAAGGTGCGTTCTTCTTCAGCAATATCGGGTGGAAGACTGTTTAGAACGGGGTTCACAGGTAAAGATCTGACAAAAGTGTCAACCGACTCGGTGTGGATGTCGGTTAGAGTCCGCTTATGATTCCGCAGATCAAACGGCAAGGTAATATGATGCCGGATCTCGTCATAATGCGTCCAAAAGATGACGGTTTGGATGTCCTGGCTTGTGGCTGTTCAGAAGGAATTGCCTGCTAAGCATTTCCGCGTGCTGTCTTACATTGAGCAGTTTTGCCTCTTGATGGAGGTGAGACTCAGGAGACATGAGGAGACATCCCGTAGCAGTTCTGATAGCGGTATTTTGGCAGACTTGTAACTTTGGCCAGTTTGTGTTACGTACGTTAGGCGACCATATGGGTGCAGCATAGTCAAAGACTGGTCGGCCATGGCCTTCTATGTAGTCAGCAACGTTTCTTTGTCTTTTCTCCAAGTACTGCCGGCAAGTGACTTGAGGATCTTGTTGCGACCTTTGAGCCCATTGCAGACACATGACCAGCAAATGAGAAGGTACAAGTAACCC
The DNA here is from genome assembly GCA_964058755.1 of Campiglossa producta. Lineage (NCBI taxonomy): Eukaryota > Metazoa > Arthropoda > Insecta > Diptera > Tephritidae > Campiglossa > Campiglossa producta. Next base: position 29,834,954 of record CAXKVI010000001.1, on the reverse strand, counting down.
TGTTAACAAAATGCATTCGTTTCGTTTGCTCCATTTTTTCTCTTATAATTCACAGATGCTTTTTCGTTAGGGTAAATACAAATAGTCCCTGCTTTCTTAAGAATAAACATGAAAATAAAGGCAAATGATAAAATAAAAAGTAAGTCAAGAAAATTCTGGTTGAAATCATACTAGTCCAGGTTCAACGCTTTTTCTACTCCTTTTTGGACTAGTATATGGACTAGTTCATTTTATGGAAATTATACTAGTTCAGTTTGAACTAGTATGGGACTGGTATTAATTGCTAGTATATCACGACTAGTAGATGACTGGTATGTTCTGGTCAAAATCTGACAATTGACATTTCGTAGGACATCAGCACGTACCAGTCAACAACCAGCTGCTTATATGGAAAAAGACATTGAGACTGTTGGGCCCGGTGCACCAACTAGTTGTAAAGCAGTTTTCAACTAGTTGCTTTCGCTGCAGGGTAGGTATGCAAATATTCTACAGGTGCTTGTATCTTGTAATTCTCACCATAGTTATAGGCATTCAAGATCATCTGCAACATGCTCAGTATGCCACCAGTGAAGTCCAATAAGATATTTCCTATACTCCAGCCCAAAGTACTCTTACGGCGATAGTTCATCACGGCCTGTCGACGAATAATAAGAAAATAAGTCAAATTAATGCCCCACCAGGGTAAGCGGACAAAAGTAGTTGTAGTAGTTGTATGTATATGTAAATGTGCCCTTTCAACAGTGTGAGACAGTGACCGTTTCAGTCGGCAACGCCTAGAGGTCCCTGTTTACCCACCTGAGGTACGTATTTTATGATACTTATAGCCAATTTTATATAGCTGCAGTAGTAGAGAAAATCAAGCCAATGCATGACATTAGTAGCCGCCAAAATAGTTGTGACCACTACAATTATTAAGAATACACCTAAAATTCCTGAAGCAGTTTTTGATACTCTTTGATCACCTCGCTGAAAGTAAGAAAATTTAAATTAAATCAAGACGATGTTAATACACGAATGGGAAAATAATATGTTAGGGCGAATCCTCGCACAACCGCGATCATTTAAGAAAAAATATTTTATACGAAAAAATTTTACTCACCTCATATATTAAACACTGAAATAACGTTAAAATAGTAGCAAAAATTGCATGCAAAGCGAAGACCACATCGTTCAACAGCACTGGATTCAAACCACGCGGATGTCGGCTAGCATATTCTTCCTCTATTTCTGGTATCCAATAGAGCCCACAATTGAAAATGCTATACAGCACGAAACCCACAATGTTCAGAGATAGGAAGTCAAAGTTAAGGCCAACAACCGACTTTCTTTTAAAATTTATATAAATTTGTGGATAAAATGAAATAGACCATGCCACAAAATATATCCAACCAAATATTATGGATGCATAAATGATGGACTCAGATCTTGCGACAGTGACACGTATAAATAGATCATCGACACTGTTGAAAAGTTTAGAATTAATGATGATACAACATGAGTGTAAAATAAATAAAAAAATACTCAAAAATTTCCTTACATCCATGGCTCGTCGGGCACACTTTTGGCTGTAATGTCCAAGTGTCCAGGCTGAAGACCAAAAATGTTGATTGTCTGATTTACGGGATTTAATGCACTGATTGTAAAATTATTTGGTTGTAAGTCCACCAGGGACTCATGCTGTTGGATCAGACCGATGGAGACGTCTTGATCTAAAGTGCCACTGGGAATATAAAAAATTTATTAGATTGATACTTAGTTACGTTATAGGTTACAAATTATTTTTTGTCGAAAAATCGTTGGTGGATCGTGAATAACAGTTATTTACGTATTAATCACTGTACAGAAAGTACTTAAAATATGCTGGGAACAAATCATTGGCACGATATTGCAATCACTGACAATAGAAAAAAATACCACTCATGCGTCAGCAAGTCGCACCAACTAGTTCTAAAAAATCCCAAAACAGATCCGAAATGATCGCGAAATTGTCCCAAAACAATCTGGAAGATTTCCGAAAACAATCTCCAAATGATGTTGAAGTTTTCGAAAAACTGACCCTAAAAAATTACCAAAAACAGTCCCGAAATGATATTCAAAAAGTTCCAAAAATTTCGCCGAAATGATTGCGAAAAAGTCCTGAAATAATCCGAAATTGGTCCGAAAACAATCTTCAAATGATCCTGAAGAAGTAAACGAAAAAGTGCCTAAATGACCCCCAAACTGATGCGAAAAAAGTCCCAAGAGCAATTCCGAAATGGTCAAGAAAACAATTGCAAAATGATCTCGCAAAAGTCCTGCAAACAAAACCATAATGATTGTGAAAATGTTCTGAAATGAAATGATCTCGAAAAGCTACCGAAATGGTCCTGAAAAAGTCACAAGTAATTCCGATCCAATTCCCTATTACCTAAATTCTACTAGATACATATCGTTACTCCTCCTTAAATTTTATAGTGAGTGTATTTTAATATATTATACATTCTTAAATTAAAAACTTTTTTCGAAAAATGGGTCAATTAGGGCATTTGTGAATTAAGGAAACGATCTTGTCGAAAACAAAATCTATAAAAAAAAATTTATTTGAAACAATTTTTTTGCAATTTTGACACTAGTGTGTTAAATTTGAACTAATTAAAAAAGTTGAAAAAAATTACTTTTATTTTCCAATCGAACTAAAAAAAAAATAAAAAATAAACTTTTATTTTCCAATCGAAAAATAACTCAAATTTCACTCTCAATCAAAACCTTGCATCGCCTCCAAAGAAGTTAACTGTAAGTGTTTCCAATTACACCCAATTTAGAACTAGTTTCACGAACAAGTAAGTTGATGTACATAAATATAAACGGGATTACACTTTCTGACTAATTGATAGTGCTACGACCAAAAGTTTCGACAGAAATATTTTCGTGTAAGAATTAATGGCGGAGCTGAAGGCGATAATACATATACTAAGCAGGGATGGGCAAAATTTTATTTTTGAGTGACGAGTGACGAAAAAAATAAAAATAAAAAATTATTCATTCTTTTTAAAATTTTGAGTGATGAGTGACCGGTTATTTTTATTCATAAAAATCAAAGTGATAAATAGTAAGTTATTTTTAATTCAAGCGATTCTTGAATAAAATGACTTCTTATTCATCACTCAAGAAATGTTGAGTGATGATAACGCGTTATTTTTATTTATGGAAATCTTGATTAGCGATAAAACTTGATTTTTAATCAGTTATTTACAAATGAAAAATTTGCCCATCGAGACCCCGGCAAAATATACCCATATGCGCAATACATTCGGCGTAACCTCGAGACCATTTTCTGGATCGTTTCGGGACCATTTTCGGGATCGTTTCGGGACAATTTCGGTGTCATATCATACGGTGCCATATTAAACGATGCCATATTATATGATTTCATATCATATGATTTCATATCATATGATGCCATATCACATGATGTCATATCACATGATGTCATATCATATGATGTCATATCATATGATGTCATATCATATGATGTCATATCACATAATGTCATATCATAGGTAAATTTTGTTTCTTGAGCGATGAATAACTAGTCATTTTATTCAAGAATCGCTTGAAATAAAAATAACTTATTATTTATCAGTTTGATTTTTATGAATAAAAATATCCGGTCACTCATCACTAAAAATTAAAAAAAAAGAATTATTTTTTATTTTTTATTTGAATAATTTTTCACTTAAAATGGCCCAATCCTGATACTAAGCACTACCCTCAAACAAAAAAGTTGAAAATAAAATCTTGTTGGCGATTTTCACTTAAGGTCTACAAAATTGGCCGTGGGATTTCTAGGCCGAATAAAAAAACTAATTACAGCTATTTGAAAATGACCAAATTAAAAAAAAAAAATTAGTTTCGTAGTAAATTTAGTGGAAAGGTTTTTTGAAAAAAAAAACTTAAAAAAAATTGCGACCTCTGAGGGTTAAGTTATCTACAGCATTTATTTTTTGCGAAGTTTATTTTCTTGCCAACTTTTGAGTTGGAAAGCCTATGTATGAAGAATTTTTTTGAATCGCCCTAAAATATAGTACCTACCTTAATAAAATATCAAAGGTTTTATTACTCTGTACTAATACAATAAGATCATGCGTAGAAACATCTAATGAATATTTTTGATTTGTGTCCAGCTCAGTTAGTTCAGCTGCAATAGTTTGTTTAAGAAAACTTGCTGCAAAAAAAGTATATATTAAAAAAAAAACGTTAATAAATTATTTATAGCACTCACCTGTGACCAATATCACAAATACGCCTCGGAAAGACATTGTGCATTTCAGAATACTGTAATTATCATGAAAGTTCCACATTTTATGACCACCTTTTTGAGTTATAATCTATAAGTAAATTATAAAATAAGTATAATAATATTATTAGTTTTCAACTTTTTCGGACTATTCCTGTTTCGGTAAAAAATTTTTTTTTTGTTGTATACTGGGTATTACACTGCAAATATACCCCGCAGTTCCTTTTTCGCACACTTTGGGATGTAAGCATAGGTATGGCTTATCAGTAACGCAGAATATACATTAAACAAATTGATTATTACTTGCAAATTTTTATGAAACGTCACGTAAACTTTATCAACTTTTTTACACGGCTGAAAACATAAACATTTCAGATAATGCGAGCAATAAAAATTGTATGTCACTATATTTGCCCATAAATATGTACTGCGAATGCCAACTCTTGGGATTTTAAACATCCCGGAATTTTCGGGATCTGATTCAACAATTACGGGATCCCTGAATTGTTCTGCGATTTGGGAATTCGCTATTTTTCAATTGGGTTGAAGAAAGTGGAGAAATTGTATATTATGAATTTCATATCAAACCCAATATGCATTCAACCCGACCCCCTCAGAATTTGATGAAATTTTGCATAGATCTACCTACCCAAACACAACCTCATTTTTAGAAATTGCATTTTCGAAAAATTGTGGGCGTGACAAAGGTTTCCTTCAATTTCGGTACGTGGGTAGAATTATGGCTAAATTAACAGGGGCCAATACGAATGGGTTATAGAGGAAAAGGGGCGTGGTAGAAGAAAAGAGGGGAATGAAGAGAAAAAGGGAGGGATATAGTGTGAAGGCGAAGAAAGATAGGGAGGAGAGTTGTGAAAGGGGTTGTAAATTGCGATTGGGAGGCAACCCTAAGTGGCAACCCTGCGTGAAATTGTCATACTTGGAATACGGCCGAAAATACCTTCTAGCTCTATATTGAAAAAAATTTGGGATGAGTGGAAACCCTGTAAACCGCCCTAAGTGGCAACACCCATGTATATAATCCTAGAATGAATCAAATTGTCTATATGCCAAACTTTATCCAAAGCTGTCAAGCAGTTCCCGAGATATAGGAAAAAAAATAAATTGTATCTAGGTGGTAATCCAAAGTGGCAACCCTGCTTGAAATTGTCATATTTGGAATACGGCCGAAAATATCTTTCATTAAATACCCATATTGGCATATCTAGCTCTATATTAAAACAAATGGCGATAGTTTGCAACCCTGTAAACCGATCCAAGTGGCAACACCCATGTATATAATCTTAATATGAATCAAATTGTCTATATGCCAAATTTTATCCGAATCGGTCCAGCAGTTCCCGAGATATACGAAAAATAAATAAATTGCGGTTACGTGGCAACCCTAAGTGGCAACCCTGCTTGAAATTATCTTATTTGGAACACGGTAAAAAATACCTTTCATTTGATACCCATATTGGCATATCTAGCTCTATATTTTAGAAAAAATTGGGATAGGTGGCAACCCTGTAAACAGCCATAAGTGGCAACACCCATGAATTCTGCTCGGCCTAACTATTACAATTTGTGCAATGTTAGCTATATCCTAGAATTTCACGTCCTATTTGATTTGCACACCTAAACATCGCGGTGAAAATCGCCTACGCCTGAAAGTCTGCAACATACGCCTGAAAGTCGGCTACATTTTCTATTTCCGTTGCATAATTTCGGTGCATCATCAGCCATTTTCTCAAACTTTACTCGCAATCAAAACTTCATATTGCCGCATAAGAAGTAAACTTCAAAAATATCAGGAATGGGGCTTTGCAAGTTATGCGAATAAATGATAATGTGCCGGTCTATATAGTTCTCCTATCGAAGCCCGACTTCAATTGGCCTAATTTATCGCTAACCATAAATCAAAATTTATTTAAGTATGTAAATATAAAAAAATACAAAAAATATTTCTATAAATGTTATATTGGGATATTTTTGTTCGGGGTTGAATATTTAATGTTTTACTCATCTCTAGTTCGTACAATTTAGTTAATTGCTCGGAAACGCGGGAATTCCAAACAATTGAAGCATTAAATGTAAACGAAGTGCGTCTGGATTGCTCTAATTACTGATTGCCCTCATTAAGTTGAGCCATATGAGTCCCGGAGCAAATATTATTAGTCGATATACGCATACATACAAACATTAGGCTGTATAAGCAATTAAATGATTTATTTATTAATAGACATTTAAAAATTATGCAATTACTTGGAAAAAACGTACAAGAAGCTTACTTTTAAACTTGTCAGTTGCTAATTTTATTTGTTTGTGCCGACTCCAATATCTAGTTTAGACGTGCTTTAACATTTTACTCGGTGAGGAGCGCAGCTCTATTATTGAATAGATGATGTAGATCGATCTGTCTTGAGTTTAAGTACCCTGTAGTATGGATAACTTTAAAACTCCAGAATTTCAAGTTAGCTCCTTTTGGATCTGAGAGTGCAATATGCGTAAATATTTACGCCAGACTTCGAAAACGTGATTGAGTTCGGAGACATCCGCTCATTTTAATTGAGTAAAACAAAAAAAGCAGGCCGTACGTGCTAACATTATCGCATTAATGTTTATTGGAATGACCGAACGCCAATTAATTGCTGCAGTGACGTCGCGACATCATTTGTCAACAAAAAAAAAAACATGTGAAACTTCATCAGGCCAATAACTTGACTGTGGTTGTAGTAGATTTGAACACTACATTTTTCTAACCTTATAAGGACAAAAATACTACTAGAACCTTTCTAGGCTTTATGTCTCAAATGCTGCGAGGTTATTATTTCCTTTATGAAAAAGGAATACATACCATGAGGAATACAGTCCGAAAATATCGTTATCATTGTTATTTCGCGATTAATATTCGCATAAGTAAAGAAATTCTTCAAAAAAAAAAATTTTCGATATCGAAAGTGAGCGTGGTTGGAGGGCGCTTTTATCCAGTTTCATCAGGTATACGCCTAGTGATACTAGTATGCTTTGTGCCAAATTTCATTGTTTTACCGTAATCTGTTTAAAAGATACGACCAGTCGAATTTAAAAAAAAAAATCATCATTTATTGGCGCTTAACCGCCTAAGCGATTTTGGCCGTTTCGTATCAAAGCACGCCAGTCATTCCTTTTTAGCGATAACGGACGCCAATTGGAAACCCCAAGGGAGTTCAAGTCATCCTCCACCTGTTGTTTCCATCTCAGTCGAGGCCTCCCCCTTCCTCTGCTGCCGAATTCAGGCGCCGATAGGAAAACCTTCTGTGCTGAAGCTTCTTTGTCCATTCGCATAACATGGCCCAGCCAGCGGAGCCTTTGGGCTTTAATTCGCTGGACCATGGTCAGATCTGCGTAGAGCTCGTACAGCTCATCGTTAAATTTCCTTCTATACTCGCCGTTGGCATCACGGGAAGGACCATAAATCTTCCGGAGAACTTTTCTCTCAAATACTCCAAGGGCCATCTCATCTTCTCTTGACATTGTCCATGAATCTGAGCCATACATCAGGACAGGTATGATGAGAGACTTATAGAGCGTGATCTTTGTTCTTCGAGAGAGGACTTTACTTCTCAATTCCCTACTCAGTCCAAAGTAGCACTTGTTGGCAAGAGTGATTCTCCGCTGGATTTCTAGACTGATATTATTTTCGGTGTTGATACTGGTTCCCAAATAGACGAAGTCCCTCACCGTTTCAAATTTGTAACTATCAACAGTGACATGGCTGCCAAGGCGCAGGTGCGCCGATTCTTTCTTTGATGACAGCAAATACTTCGTCTTGTCCTCGTTCACGGCAAGACCCACTTTTTTCGCTTCCTTATCCAGTCCAGAGAAGGCAGCGCTTACGGCGCGGTTGTTAAGGCCAATGATATCAATATCATCGGCATACGCCAGCAATTGCACGCTCTCGACAAAGAGATGGTGAGTGTCGATTCTCTTATCATGGGTCTTCTCCAGGATTTGGCGTATCGTGAAAATCTGGTCGATGGTAGACTTACCAGGTCTAAAGCCACACTGATAAGGTCCAATCAGTTTGTCTACGATGGGCTTCAGCCTTTCACACAACACGCTAGAAAGAACCTTATATGCGATATTAAGAAGACTAATTCCGCGGTAGTTGGTGCGGTTAGCGGGATCACCTTTCTTGTGGATTGGGCAAAGCACACTTAAATTCCAATCCGGAGGCATGCATTCGTCTGACCATATTCTGTATAAGAGCTGATGCATGCTTTTTACCAGCTCTTCGCCTCCGCGTTTGAACAGCTCGGCGGGTAGTCCGTCTTTTCCAGGCGCTTTGTTGTTTTTGAGCCGGGATATAGCTATCCTCACTTCATCATAGTCAGGTGGTGGGACGACTTTTCCATCGTCAGGGATTGGGGTATCGGGTTCGACGTCTCCCTCGCAATTTAGCAGTGAGGAGAAGTGCTCCCTCCATAATTTAAGTACACTTTGTACGTCGGTTACCAGGTCGCCATTATTGTCCTTACAGGAGCTTGCCCCGGTCTTAAAACCTTCCGTCATCCGCCGGATCTTTTCATAGAATTTTCGGGCATCATTCCTGCCAGCCAGCATCTCAAGCTCCTCACACTCACGCCTTTCGGCCTCACTTTTCTTTTTTCTGAAAAGGCGTCTCTCTTCCTTCTTTGCCTCACGATATTGTTGCCATACACTGCGGGTTGCGCCCGTTCGCAACGTCTCCTTGTAGGCAGCGTCCTTTTTTTTCGAGGCAGTTTTGCATTCCTCATCGTACCAGTTGTTCTTGCGGGCTCGCTGGAACCCTATAGTGGCCTCAGCGGCGGTACGCAATGAGTGAGAGATATGCTTCCATTGCTCGGTTACATCGAAAAAGGGGGACGTGGCTATCATCCGATTTCGCACATTTTCAATAGCAACCTACCTTGGCCAGAAAGTAACCTGTATACAAAATTTCATGCAAATATCTAAATTTTTACTCAAGTTATCGTGTACACGGACAGACGGACAGACGGACGGACATGCCTTAATGAACTTTTTTTCCAACCTAAGAACTTTCATATATGGAACTCTAAATCTATCTCGATTATTTTGTGCCGTTACGTATTACAGATTGTGGTTTTTAATACGAACTGTTTCATTCGAACTATTTCATATTTACTACGATTTCCTTTTTGGTAGTTCGAGCACTGGTCACTTAGCAAACACTACGAGAAAGTACCTACTTACACACATATTTTTGCTGGCTCGCACTCTTCCATACAGTCACTCAAATATTTACTCAAATTATTCGCCCTTACAAATCGTTTAACGTAAGTTCGACATGTCGTATAATGAACCTAAAAGTGAAACCTCAGGCAATAAGTTCGAATGTATTTTTTTGCATTTGTACTTTGAAAAATTGACTCCTAGAGCATTTCCGAAATTCACTCCAATTATGAGTCTTTTTAGTTCTTGGACTATTCGATTTTTCTCTCGTACTACCAACTGCATGAAAAATGCCTTTGCTCGAATTTTTGTAAGAAATTGGACGATCTACACTGAACCAAAAACGTACATGTTTTTTAAGAACAAAGTTTCATAGAAGTTCATGCTGATATTTCTTTTTATTTTTTATGAAAAAAATTTAGAGATTTTTCAATTTCTATATATAAAATAATATATTACAATAGACAAACGATAAGATTAAAAAAAAAAAACGAATGGCGGCGATATACCAACAGGTTATCATAACCTCTAACGAGATTTTTAGCCGAGCTTCTCTTTCCAACTTGTGGTGTGTTGCTTTTGAGTTTTTCCTACAAGTTGGCGGGACCTACAGTTTTTTGCCGACTCCGAACGGCACTTGCAAAGCAAATGAATTTTTTGCTGAGTAGCTTCTCATGACAGAAATACACCCGGAGAGTTTGCCAAACTACTGCTGAGGGGCGACCCCGTTTAGAAAAATTGTTTTTCCAAATAATTTTTGATGTTACTTTTTCCGGGCATCAAACCGCCACGACTTGGTGCAGAAGGCCGAACACGTAACCGCTACATGACGGCGGCCGCGATAAGATTAAATTGTCTAATAAAACGATAAAACAAGCCCAGTCTATAGATAATTTTAACAAGTAACATTGTTTGCATTGGATTTCCGTTTTTTGATGATATACGTACAAATCACATAATCATGTATAACAATTTATACTTCACCTATATTGCCGTAAAAGTATCTGTTTCCATAATTAGATTACTATTATTATTGGATAATGATATATCGGTCAATTGCTGAGCAATTATGTAGGGGTAGTCAGAAAAATACTAGTATACAACTAAATTTTTCTGGATGAAATCATACCAGTTAAAAAATACAAAGTTCATTCGGTTCGTTTGCTTCTTTTTTCTCTTATAATTCACAGATGCTTTTTCGTGATGGGGTAAATACAAATAGTCGCTGCTTTCTTAAGAATAAACATGAAAATAAAATCAAATAATAAAATAAAGGGTAAGTCATGAAAATTCTGTTTGAAATCATACTAGTCCAGGTGCAATGCTTTTTGGACTAGTATGGGGACTAGTTCATTTTGCGGAAATCATACTAGTCCAGTTTGAACTAGTATGGGACTGGTATTTTACAACTAGTATAATTGTAGTATATCATGACTAGTAGATGACTGGTATGTTCTGGTCGAAATCTGACAATTGACATTTCGTAGGACATTAACACGTAAAAAATACCAGTTGCTTATATGGAAAAACGACAAAACACTGACTAGTTGGGCCCGGTGCACCAACTAGTTGTAAAGTAGTTTTCAACTAGGTGCTTTCGCTGCAGGGTTGTCTCAGTACATTTATCAGTGCAAGTGCAAAACCGGGTAAAATATTTACCAACTAATGATTCATTTTCTGGTAAAAATGTGCTTCGACTGCGGATATGGACATACAAAAATATCTTGATTGTGTTGAAAACTCACCAAATCCAACCAAATTTATGCACTTTTACTCATGACTCGTGCCGGCCTTTTTAAATGTTTATTTGATAAGAGGAATCCAAGCACTCTTCAATTAACCCAAATTAATGAAGAATTGAGAGATTATATTGATTATTGTATTCGTTTGGAGGTCATGTTAAATTATAGCAATAGAGGGTATTTTGTTCAGATTTAATTAAAAGGTTGGATGTATTCGACTAGTCGTTGAAGTTATAAGTAAAGGCTTACTGCATTTCACTGCGTTTATCGAATTTATTCATTCATCTGCTCGTTTTACTCATGCTACTGTTTCCATCTGTATAAGGACTTCAGAATTAGTAAAGGGCTAAATACAGTTGCCCAGAAAACGGTAGAGATTTTTTTTTTTTTGCCCTGCAAGCCAAATTTGAAGTTATTTTTATTTGAAAGTTTGTATGTAGCTTTGTGTGAGGGGTTTCTTTATAACATGACTTTCAATTTGCTTCCTGCAAGATTAGATTCAATCCAGGAACGTTTTCTACTCTTACACGGTTAAAAAAAATTAGCCTAAATTTTAGACCCGTCTAAAGTTTAAGCGATTTTTGGAATATTTTAAACCTTCTAAAAACTTATAAAAAATATTTTCAATTTTTTTTGGTTTCGATTTAAGATCTAAAACTTTTCGGTTTAAAATTAAAACCTTTTGGGTTAAAATTAAAACTTTTCGGTTTCAAGTTGAAACTTTTCGGTTTAAAATTGAAACTTTTCGGTTTAAAATAAAAAAAATTTCCGTTTAAAATTAAAACTTTTCGTTTTAAAGTTGATACTTTTCGGTTTGAAATTAAAACCTTTTAGTTTAAAATTAAAACTTTTTATTTCAGATTGAATTTTTCCCACAACATTTATATATACGATGTAGCTCAGTGGTAGAGCAGACGGGCTTGATGCGAGGAGTCTTGGTTCGAGTCTCAGCCAACCGACAAAAAATAATTGTTTCTTCAAAAAATTGTTAAATATTTCTGGTTAAAAATTGAACCTCTAATCATTTAGCCAATTTTCTTGAAAACTGTTCTAGATTTAATTTGAAACAAAATTTGGTTTGGTCATATACATACATATGTAGTCCAAAAAGTTTAAAATTTAACCGTGTACTATACAAATATTCCGGGGCCCTATTTCGTTAGAAGCAACATCAAAAATTCTTTAAAAAATGTTTTCTAAACGTTTGAACGTAGTATAGTTTTTATTTAAATATCCCAATCCATTTCGGAGATATCAACCAAAATATGGCCCAAATTTTATTTATACAGAAGGTACAGAATTCAATTTATTTCACTTTTCCTACTTGAACAACTTAATGTTACTCATACGCCGTGTATGACCTACTTACATCCTCCTCGAGATTTGTTACATTAAGCTTTTATAAGAGCAAATATGTATTAAAATTGTGTCCTATTCGTAGGCTGTTTTTTGCAGACTTAGTATAAGCTGCTAGCTAAAACTTTAACTAAAAATCGGCACCGGTTATTGTTATCATAGAACAATAAATCGTCGGGAATAACGTTTTAAGTGACAAAATCAAAATTGTTCAGAAGGCAAAAAACCCCTCATTGTCGAGAACACTTTTTCGCTGGCTGATTAATTTAAGGTCTAATTTAAGAGCTAAAGAGTGTAATAAAAATTCCATCGGAACTCGAAATTCGATAGAAATCACTAAAGTTATCGGAATTCAGTGAATAATTTCGATAAGTTTGGTAATTCTCGTCGAGTTTCCCGTCCGCCGGAATTGTTAGTTAATAGGCTTTATTTAGTGCTTGACCAATTTGAGAGATCTATTTTAAAAGGAATACGGAAAAAACCCGGTTAATGGCGACGATGCTTCAATCTTCGAACGAAATTGTTGTCTATAGATTTTTGGGACGTTATAGTGTATGCCAGTGTTGCCAGATCATGGAAAATTACCCTTTTTGAGCGATATTTCACTACAAAATTTTATAAAAGGGAAAAAGGAACATTTTTAAGTCTCTCCTATAAAAAAGTAATTTTTTGGTTGCAGAACTGTATGCGTATAAATGATGAGAGTTTAACTTAAAATTATTGTTCATCTTATGTAGTGGTCATGTTGAACGTTAAATCACAAATCGACTGCTGAGTGGGAGGACCCCCTATATGGGGTGTAAGAGTAGGTCGCACCCTGGGTAACGCTAAATGACCTACATGGCCTACACGGCTAGTTTCTTGTATTGACGGTTCTACGAGAACGGTACCAGTACTTGTGCTGTACCCATCGTGCCGAAACGACCCGGGCCGTTTTCTTATATCGACCCGGCCAAGAGCAATACACTCGGGATGACCCTGTCTGAGATTTAGGCAGGGCTATACCTCGTTACAACAACAACAACAACAACAAGGGACCCCCTATTTCAATGCCCAATCTCAAAATTGGTTTCAATAACGCTTTATAGGCCGTGTTTCAAACTCACTCTGAGATAGGGCGTTCTTCAACCGAGTTTGGATAGCCGTTTTGAGATAGGCCGTTTTTCAAACTCAGTCTGAGTGGGGGTGTTCTTCCAGTGAGTTTGGAAATAGGGCGTCATTGAAAAAAATACCCCAAATAAAAAGTGATTTAAATTCAATGTGAAACTGAGTGAATTTTTTCTAATTTTTGTGGGAAATTTAGCGGAGTTTATCTGTAGAAATTTCAACTCCCTACAAAAAAATTCTGAATAAAAACATTTTTCAGGTGAGTCGGTTCTAAGTTATCGCACTTTGCTACTAACACTACCTACCAACCATCGCTATCCACTTCTGTAACTTTTCACCTGAAACACCATCACCAATTATTTCTACTGAATACCAACATGAAGACATTTGAACATAATTATCAAATTTTTTATATTCTTTTTCGGTTATTCAGGAAATTCATTTAAAGCTTATAAAATGTATAAAGCTAGTAAATTACTAAATTGACATATTTATGAGGTTTACAAAGATTTAAATGAATTTCCATATTATTTATCCCGATTTTTACCCACCTTTTACTTGGGAGGCTACCATTACAAAAGTCTGATTTCAAATTTCCAACAAGTAAATTTATTCTAACTAAGTGGATTGCCAGCTGTTCATAAGATGCCGGCATAAGCTACATACATACATACATATATGCATATGTACATAGGTACTAGCTATGAAGATCATAGATTTAATAGATGAAGTGTCATTGAGCTGCAAACCCACTCATCTTAATAAATCCCCCTATTCTTAAGGGTATTCGGAATCACGATGCAAGGGCATTTGCAGAATGCAACACAAAAAATCCATTGCACAGCATTTTGTTGCATTGCATTCATAGGAGCAGCTGTTGCCATATGAGTGCTGTCAGACATAAAATCATCCAATATAAGTTACAGTTATAATATTTTAGAGTAAGCTCTTAGCTTTTAAGTCCGTCTTCGATTACTCCAGTTTCTGATTTCAAATCGCATACACGCGTTTAAACAATGTTCTGAATATTCAATAAACTCATATTTTTCTCAACATAAAATTCTGTTTTATGTTAGTTATATATATGTATATTTGTACTCATCTTAATAATAGCTTTGTTTCTATCCTGCTAATTATGAATAATTATTCCTAAAAAAGTGTTCTTTGAAAAAATTAGCAGCGAATTCAGCAACTTTTTGACATTTAATTGAGAGAGTGAGTGCCAATTCGCTGCAAGTTATTGCTGGAAATTTTTCGTCCAGCAGAAACCAACAAGCAGGAACAGCTGATCGGTGACAAAGCAAAACAACAACAAAAAATGTAAATTCAAATTGTTAGCCAATCAGAAACGTAACCGCTGTTTTGTCTGCTAGTTTCTGCTGAACTCTGTTCGACGAAAAATGAGCAGAAATGAGATTTTGACAGCTTTTTACAAGACTCTCTTCTGCTGACAGTTCTTTGCTGGAGATTTCAAGAAACAAAGCTAATAGCTTTGTTTATTTCCTGATAATTATGAATAATTATGAATAATTATGAATAATTATGAATAATTATTCCTAAAAAAGTGTTCCTTGAAAAAATTAGCAGCGAATTCAGCAGCTTTTTGACATTTAATTGAGAGAGAGAGCGCCAATTCGCTGCAAGTTATTGCTGGAGATTTTTCGTCCAGCAGAAACCAGCAAGCAGGAACAGCTGATCGATGACATAGCAAAACAACAACAAAAAATGTAAATTCAAATTGTTAGCCAATCAGAAACGTAACCGCTGTTTTGTCTGCAAGTTTCTGCTGAACCCTGTCCGACGAAAAATTAGCAGAAATGACATTTTGACAGCTTTTTACAAGACTCTCTTCTGCTGACAGTTCTTTGCTGGAAATTTCAAGAAACAAAGCTAATATCTATCGATCCCCGGCATTTTTTTTTTTAATTTGGGTGATGGAGCTATTCTAAATTCAAGCCGATCCATCAATACGGATCACGATGTATATTGAACGTATGATAGCACGCTATCGAACAGCTGATCTCGAGCAATTAGAGTTGACAAAGGGCGCTCACGATTCGGTGCATTTGAATACAATTGCATAATTTTGACAACCTATATGCTATTTATTATGAATACCCCTAATAATTTTATAAATAAAAAGGAGTAGGAGAGGAGTAATTAAAAGGCATTTGGATTCGTATTTGAATTTAAGTTTTTGTACATAATTTATATTCGTTTCTATGCTTAGAAATGGTTCAGAACTATAGAAATAGTACCAATAAACGAACTATATCCAAACTGTTGAATTTTGTACTAGTTCCAGCCTAGGACATCGCCATGTTAAATTCGCCAGTTGATTTCATGTAAAAAAGATAGTTCGCGAACTAGTTCTGGTTCGGAACGCACTAGAAGCGAACTAGCTATGAACTAGAGATTTTCCCTACTAGTTCTATTGGCCACTTTATATCTAGTTCTGAACCAGAAATGTGTGTCACTAGTGCCTGAGTTCCCTGCAGGGTTGTGCCTGAGTTCCCTGCAGGGTAGTGCCTGAGTTCCCTGCAGGGTACCATGCAAAAAAAATGTCACTAGATCAGAACTAATCTAGAACTAGTTAAACGCAGTTGACGCTTGTACTAGTTCAAGCTTAATACCCAGGTAATGCTTTTAACTGTTTTCAGGGCGATACCATTGAGGAAAATGTCAGCCAAATCTATATTCGGACACTCGTTCATAACTGGTTGCAAGAACGGAGTTTGGCTAGTTCTCAGTTTGTCTATTTCGGATGGTTTAGGGGTAGTTCTGGTGGTGATAATCGATATCCGATACTTGAAAGTGTTTTTCCACTCTTGCTTTTGTTACCGCTCCAAAACAATATGCCAATGACTGTCTTTTTCGAGGCTGCTTCGAAATTTTACTGCAGGGTACATAACATTGTCGACAGATTTATAAACCTTGTTCTTGACAGTGAACTGCTACAATTTAAACAGTTTGTTTATTCTACTGCAGCTGTTCTACAACGAGCGCGTGTAAAGAAAAGTTGTTGCTGAACAAAAGCATGACTTTTAAAATGAGATTTTTTATACATACTCAATTACGTATGCTTTCAAATTTTATATCTAGGTACATATGCATGTAGGAAGTTCAATAAGCTATATATAAAATCATATACAATTAGGGGGTTTTGATTATCCGCTTTTCCATAACCGGCACTCGAGTTTTTCGAAAAATGTGAATACTAAAAAGTCGGTTCCTAATTTTTTTCGACAAGTCCTAATGTCGAGTTAGGTTCTTTTTTTGGATAACTCAACTGGATCTTAATGAAAATTTGTTCTTGTTTCTGAAATAGTCCACCAATTTCACTTTACTTTAGCGGGTTGAAAAGCCCGATTCAATCACCCTAATGATATTACATAGTTGCTGTTAGTAACGGCGATTAAATGCTAATTAAAGTGTGACATTGCACTAATAGGTTGAGAACGAATTCATTGAGTTGTAGTTGCCATAGCCCTGACTAATTTTTACAATTATAATTTATTTAACGAAATTTTAATTTAACACCTCATATAGAGTTATAATAGTACCTATAGTAGTGGGTTTGGTTTGAAACAAAAACTTTGCCAACTCTCTTATTGTCCCAAGAATTTTATTAAGATCTCTGGAGGAGCTAATGACCTCGATTATAAATAAAAAAAAAAAAAACATTTTTCAGTGAGAATGACAAAAGTTCCCAGAATTGCAAACAAGTCTGTAAGCATATATTTCTTGACATACTGACCTCTGGATTGAAAATATGACAACTCCTGTATTACAATAGCTTTGTTCGGCGTCAAAACTTACAATAACTGTCAATGGAAAAACAATTTTGTAAAAAAATGTGCAAGCAAAACAGCTGGCACGTTTCTCATTGGCTTATGACACAAAGTTGGAATTTGTTGTTGTGGTTTTACTATGTCACTATCGTCACTATCAGCTATTTGTCAATTGCAATTTTACTAAGTGAATTTTTCCCAGCAGAAGCTTGCAACTTTCTCTCCCAATGAAATGGACTCACTCACTTTAGTGAGTTAACTGATGCTTTGTGCCACGGAACACTTTTCAGTAGAAGTCAGTAAGAGTTTTTACTGAATTTATATTCACTAAACAATGCTAATTTTGTAATAAATCACAGCTACAATTTATATGCATTTTTTAATATGCCTGCAGAAAATTCGACTGGCTCAGAACTAACCTAGATCTAAACCTTTTGACGTCAGTACTAGTTCTAGCTCAAAAGAAAATCAATGCCTTTAATTATCCATTTTTACCTTTTTGTGTAGGGTATCTACATTCAGTTAGAATGACAATAAATTCCGATTATAGTCACTTTAACAGAAATATGGGTCCAAATTTTCTCTCTTAGTCACTGCCAGGTATATGTAAAAGCGTCTATATTTTTTAACCAAGCTTGCAAAAAACCAAAATTTATTAAAACCATTAATTGCGCCTATAGCAAAATTAAAGTAGAAAAAAAGCAAGCACAGCACGTAAAAGCCATAAACAAAAGTGTTCAATAACAAACAAACAAAAAAACAACTGTCAGACTTTTTAAAATTTCTTTTACTGACTTGCAATATAAAGCTAATCAGCAAAAAGTTTTAAAGAACAAATATATAGGTAACTATATATATGCGCATATGTCCATTAGAGTGTTTAAAAAAAGTTTTGAATTTGCGTCATTCTTCAAACTTTCGTATATTTGCCACCGTCTTGCCTGTTCCAGGAAGAGCTCGTCTTCAATAACCTTTTTTCTTTGAATTCGTAAAAAAAAGGGAGTTTTTAAAGCGGTCTTAGGTCTCTCTAAATCTCACTTTAAGATCCCGTCTTTTTAATTCCTTCCTTTTTAAATATGTACTAGAAATCTCGATGATCGAAAAACTAAATTTTTTATTTTTGAAGCGATCTAATGTGCATTGAGCATTATCGGAAAAAAGCTCGCTGTACGACCCCAATAAAATAAATTTCGACACACCTCTCTATAAAAAAGTGGTTCATTAAGGTTAATTTTTCGTCATATTTTCATAATTGATATGGATTATGTCTATAGACTCGATTACACATAAAATTTTTGCATTCTTTTTTTCGTAATCTGTAATTTAGTAACCTGAGATTACAATTACAGGAATCGTATTCGGTTTCATGCATCAAAATTAAATTTTGACTACTTGAGAAAACATTTATATTACCAAGCCTACAATTTTTAGACCCAGAAGTTGGCCTATTCTCGGTAAGATATTTTCTGGATGCTGAATCGGCATTTTACATCCAAAATTGGTTTTAGTTTTCGAAACCTTAGTTCGAAAAAGCCATGTTCAATAATTTTCCGAATTGATTTCACAACATTTTCATGTTAACCAAAGCTGAAACCGAAACCGGAACCGTTCTTTTGATCTGAAAAAGGACGAAACCAAAACCGTTTCAAAAGCCGGAACTGGTTCCAAACGCTTTTAAATTGTTTAATGTCTTTCTTCATTTACATAAAGGTACCATAATAAAAAAGTAGAGTTAATTTTTAAAATTTGTTTTGCAGATATTTCATTCTTATCTATCATGGCCGCAAAAAAAAAGTTATGACAATTCAGACCTATTTTGAAGGTAAATACTTAAGTTGTTTAGTAGTAAAATTTTTTGTGTTTGTGTTTTTATTTGGAAACCGAAGCTGGAACGAAACCGTAACCGAAACCTAAATAAATGTTGAAGAACGCAACCGGAACCGTAACCGAAACTGAGACACGTTACAAAACCGAAACCGGAATGTTATTTTTATAGGTTTCATACCATGATTTTAACACTTTAATGTTTCTGGCAAGAAAACCACTATATGTCAATTTTTGAACATCGTCATCAATATTTCGAATCGGTATAAAAAGTTTAGTATGGGTCAGAGCCTTTGTAATACTACTGAATGTTAAATAGCGATCTCTGGGTAGCTGACTAGTTTAGTATGTTTTCTTAAATTTTACATTTGAAGTTGTATAGCTAACTTTGGCAAACTTTGGCATAAAAATTAACTGCTGACGAAAGTTAAAAATATGAAAGCCGAGATTTTAAAATTTTGCATTTACTCGAAAAAAGACGTTATACAAACCAAAAATTAATAACCGCTTAAGTCCAAAAATATATTTCAAACTCAATTTGAAGTTTTGGTTTCATAACTGAAAATAATTTAAAAACGATATTTAAACCATTTCAGTTAAAATAATAGAACTTTAATAAAGTTTTCCAATCATTTTTATGGAAGTAAGTGTATGTAGTTAAAAGTTCTTTTAAGTGAACACTTCTTAAAGGGTCAATTACATAAAACTTTGTTAATCTCACTTGACATTTGAAACTTCAAAACTTTGAACGCTTTGACGTTTCACTTTTATACATTTGTGCTGGTTACTTATTTCTTTGCGTTCAGAATGTTTTGGTAAACTGAGTAATTTAATAAAGAAAAAAATAATCATACCAAATTTTAGTTTCTTTTTACAAAGATATATGCACCCGCAAAAATGAAAATTAAAGCAAATTAAGCAAAGTCACCAACACCTGATTGTCAAAGTAAGCAAAATTTGAGAGTTTGCCAAATTTTAACCTTGCTTCAACTCTGAGGCTTTCTATTTGTCATGGTTCGTTTAAACAAGTATATTTAACTTATCTGTCAAAGTCAAAGTCTGAGGCGAAGTCGAAATAAAGTTGTATGTACCCTGCAAAAATCGTTGGATTATGTGTTTCAATTTTTTGTTATTGGAGTACTCCAATAGTGATCCTTTGTATACCTCATCGGACCACCTTCAGCTTTTTTAAAGCCTATCATTGCTCGTGTCTTATCGACGATCACTATCGTTCTGACAGTATATACTCCAAGGAGTAAAAACATTGGAGTACATTGCAAAGTACTCTGACGGTAGGTACTCCGTGGAGTAGCAGAAACAAAGCGAAGGTTTGAGTAGGTGGTCCAGTCCTAGGACATCGCAATGTTAATTGGAGCACAATTTTTATATTAACAAGTAAGGAAGTCTAAGTTCGGGTGAAACCGAACATTACATACCCAGCTGTGCACATAAAGTGGGCGTGATCGTTCACCGATTTTTCTTATTTTCTGTGGTAGTACTCTACATAAACATAACATGCTTGGTACCTAGTTTCGTAAATCTATCTCACACCGTTCTGAAGTTGTTAGCAGTCGAATTTAAAAATTGCTTGACTCATAAGTGGGCGGTGCCACGCCCACTTTCCAAAATTTTAAAAAAATTATGTAAAGATTATGAAAGTTGATGTATGTACCAAATTATATTATTATAGCGAAATCAGTTAATTAGATATGGACTTTTCAATATTTCCACCTCCTTTCAATATAACTTTTATGAAAAAGTAGGCGTGGTCGCGAAGCGATTTCGTTTATTTTCTATAGCTGAATTAACCACAACAATAGTATGTCCTCTACGAAATTTCGTTATACTAGCATAAACTGTTCTGAAGTTATTAAGAGTCAAAATTTTAAAATTTCTTCAAATATACGTGGGCGGTACCACGCCCCCTTTTCAAAATTTTTTATAAAATCGGCCTTAGAACATCTAAATCAATACATATTGCAAATTTTATCATTGTAGCTGCTTCTAATATTGAATTAACCCATTTTATACGTTTTTCGAAATTTTCGATATCGAAAAAGGGGCGTGGTTATGGTCCGATTTTACCCATTTTCAATAGCAATCTATTCTGAACCCAAATAAGTACGCATGCCAAATTTGGTGAAGATATCTCATTATTTGCTCAAGTTATCGTGTTAACGGACAGACGGACGGACGGACGGACGGACGGACGGACAGACGGACGGACATGGCTCAATCAAATTTTTTTTCGATCCTGATCATATTGATATATGGAAGTCTATATCTATCTCGATTCCTTTATACCTGTACAACCAACCGTTATCCTAACAAAGTTATAATACCCTGTGTACAAGTACAGCTGGGTATAAAAAGGATTACATTTGGAGTACTCCTTGGATAGGAAATAAAGTACTCACGATTTTTACAGGGTAAATAAGGCTTATGGCGCGTTGAACATTTTTCGAGATGGGAAAAGTTGGACAAATTCTAGCCACATCATCGAAATTCGGTACCCGAAATTGTTCAAGCCCTTATAAGTAATACATTTGTTGTTGTTGTAAGGTGTGAGGTGTAGCCCTGCCTAAATGTCAGACAGGGTCATCCCGGGTGTATTGCTCTTGGCCGGGTCGATATAAGAAAACGGCCCGGGTCGTTTCGGCACGATGGGTACCGTTCTCGTAGAACCGGCAATACAAGAAACTAGCCGTGTAGGCCATGTAGGTCATGTAGCGTTACCCAGGGTGCACCAACGGGTAGGCGACCTACTCTTACACCCCTAGTAGTGTAGGTCGATCGAATTGCTATTTACACGAAGGAATTACAAAAAACCTTCCAGGAAATCAAAATATGTATTTTGTTTTTTGTTCTTGCATGAAAAAACTGTTAACAATAGTCTAACAATTTCTTGTGTTTTTTCTGAAAACAATTTTTTTTTTTAATAAAATAATTTTACCGTCGGAAAAATACAAATGTTATTATTCGAAGTTTCACTTCTGTCGGCACTATTTCTTTTTATTTAATAGTATTATGCCGTATTCACCATCTCACGATCTTATTCTGACAGATCACCGAACGATTAAATAAAGTGCCGTCTATGGATGATTTATAAATCCAGTTTCGTGTATTTCGACTTAAGCATATATTGCATAAGACCAGAGAACTAAAATAAAAAATAAAATTTGTGCAACCTTTGTAATTTTTATTTTTATTTATTTAACCGCTCACGTGTACCGGCACCGCGCGTAAATATTTCTACTCTAATTTGTTTAAACAAAAATGAGTATAATCACGTCGACGTTTGAATCGCGACTAAAGCCGTTGCATTCATTTTTGTATTGAGAGAATACTTTTTGTTATTAAAAAATTGAAAGGCAGCACAATCTCATAAACGGCGGAGAGCTCCAATTGTTCACATTAATAAATGCTGATCTCCAAAACAAACAAACTTTACAGACTGTTATGCAGGGATCCCCAAAGTATGTTCCATGGTGTTGTTGATAAGAATTTTTTGTTTACAATCATATTTTTGGTGAGTCACCAAAATACTCAGCTCAAGGCTACACATCAGTTGTACATTGGAGTAGACAGAATAAAGCTACATTTACACTGAACCAAATGCATCACTTTTGGCCAAGTTTTTTCGAGACCGTTCATACGCAGATTGAATAAGATCACCAAGGTCTGAAACCGATTAAAATAACGTTCGGGTTACGGTTTCGGTTTTGCAACGTGTTTCGGTTTCGGTTCCGGTATCGTTCTTCAACATTTATTTCGGTTTCGGTTACGGTTTCGTTCCGGTTTCGGTTACCAAATAAAAACACAAACAAAATAAATTTTACTACTAAAATAGTCAAGTACCTATGTAGCTTCGAAATAGATCTGAATTTTCATAACTTTTTCCTGCTGCCATGATGGGATTTCTCTAATAAAATAATAAATTTTATTAACGCTATGCATGGATGAAATTTCTGCAAAACAAATTCCTAGAATTAACTCTACTTTTTTATTAGAAAAATATTAAATGAAATGTATAAATCGCCAAAAACATTAATATGAGTGGTGCTTTCTGAGTCAAGCCTGAACATTTCGTTTTCGTATCTCGTAAATTTTTTTCGGCCGCTTCATTCAACTATAATCAAATTTCCTCTTTCAGAATTTTTACACTAAGGTTAAAACGCGTATTTTGTAACCTTGCTCGACAATCCTCCCTGAAAGTTTTCAGAGTACCTGTTTGTGCCCACTTAAAGAAGTGATACATTAAAAAAATTCAAAACCGTTTGGAACCGGTTCCGGCTTTTGAAACGGTTTCGGTTTCGTTCTTTTCCAGATCAAAATAACGGTTACGGTTTCGGTTTCGGTTTTGAAAAATGAAACGGTTTTAATCGGTTACGGTTACGGTTTCGGTTTCGGTTTCAGTCCTTGAAGATCACCAAATAAGGTCAAATTAAATTAAATTCGTCTAATTTGGCAAACAAATTCATTCTGCGGACAAACATTCTCGAAATAACTTCGCCAAATGCGACGCATTTGGTGCAGTGTAAATGTATCATAAATTAGGTACGCAGTGAAAATTGCCATGATAAAAATACTGCAAGGTAAAACCTTTCTCTCTTCTGATTTTATGTTGACATTTTTAAGCAATATAAAATAAGTCAGTCAAACAGAAAAAAATATTTAAAAATTTGAAAATAAAAAAATTGGAAAAATTAGAAAAAATCCAAAAATATTTTTCAATTTACAATGCACTTGTTAGTGGATGCCTGGACACTGTGGTATGTAAGGAAGTGGATGGCAGATGAGTTTGCTAGAGGGGGCACATCCGCTCCGCTTTCACAGTTCCTATTTTTACCACGCTTTTATGTTAGGTTCACTTGTACATATGTATGCTTGTTTGTTTGTTTGTTTGCTTGCTCGTATGTATGTATGTGATTCTCGTTCGGTCTAAGCCCCAGTGGCCCAAAAACCGTAAAATGTCCCTAAAATATGGGTATCAAACGAAAGGGGAAGGCCCCAGGTTTCATTTGGACATCGATATATTTCGATAAATTTATCGATAACTGAGTTATCGGTCAAAATATGGTTTCCCCAAAAACCTTAAAATTTCCCTACAATATGGGTATCAAACGAAAGGTGAAGGCCCCAGGTTTCACTTGGACATCGACATATTCGATAAATTTATCGATAACTGAGTTATCGGTCAAAACGTGGTTGCCGGAAAACCTTAAAATTTCCCTACAATATTGGTATCAAACGCAAGGTGAAGGCCACAGGTTTCATTTGGACATCGATATATTTCGATAAACTTATCGATAACTGAGTTACCGGTCAAAATGTGGTTGCCCGAAAACCTTAAAATTTTCCTACAATATGGGTATCAAACGAAAGGGGAAGGCCCCAGGTTTCATTTGGACATCGATATATTTCGATAAATTTATCGATAACTGAGTTATCGGTCAAAATATGGTTTCCCCAAAAACCTTAAAATTTCCCTACAATATGGGTATCAAACGAAAGGTGAAGGCCCCAGGTTTCACTTGGACATCGACATATTCGATAAATTTATCGATAACTGAGTTATCGGTCAAAACGTGGTTGCCGGAAAACCTTAAAATTTCCCTACAATATTGGTATCAAACGCAAGGTGAAGGCCACAGGTTTCATTTGGACATCGATATATTTCGATAAACTTATCGATAACTGAGTTACCGGTCAAAATGTGGTTGCCCGAAAACCTTAAAATTTTCCTACAGTATGGGTATCAAACGAAAGGTGAAGGCCCCAGGTCTCTTTTGGACATCGACATATTTCGATAAATTTATCGATAACTGAGTTATTGTCAAAATGTGAGGCCAAATACCTTTAAATTTCCTAACAATATGGGTATCAAACGAAGGTGGAAGTCCAGAGGTTTCGTTTGGACTGCTGTATTTTTCGATATATTTATCTGTAATTTCATAGGACATTTGACTAAAAAGTATCTAACGAAAGGTGAAGGCCCCAGGTTTCACTTGGACATCGACATATTTCGATAAATTTATCGATAACTGAGTTATCGGTCAAAATGTGGTTGCCCGAAAACCTCAAAATTTCCCTACAATATGGGTATCAAACGAAAGGTGAAGGCCCCAGGTCTCTTTTGGACATCGACATATTTCGATAAATTTATCGATAACAGAGTTATTGTCAAAATGTGAGGCCAAATACCTTTAAATTTCCTAACAATATGGGCATCAAACGAAGGTGGAAGTCCAGAGGTTTCGTTTGGACTGCTGTATTTTTCGATATATTTATCTGTAATTTCATAGGACATTTGACTAAAAAGTAAAAAATAAATATAGTTTAAAAAAACTAAAACTCACGCTTTTAGAGAGTATTGAACTAAAAAGTTGAAAATAATAATAATAGTATTGTGGAAAAAGCGTGGTCCGCTTGTGCCAAATTTGCAATTTTTCGCCAAATTTACCAAATTTGGTGGGTGTAAATGTATACACGGTGTAACGGTATATACGGTGTAAAAGTATACTTTAAGGCTTGAATCTTATTTGAAATTTATTTTGAAGTTTGAGCCTCATAACTATAAATAACTTAAGTTTAACTAAATATAACAGGTGAGTAAATTTTCCAAGCTCATTTATTT
The DNA here is from genome assembly GCA_964058755.1 of Campiglossa producta. Taxonomy (NCBI): domain Eukaryota; kingdom Metazoa; phylum Arthropoda; class Insecta; order Diptera; family Tephritidae; genus Campiglossa; species Campiglossa producta. The sequence continues at coordinate 29,809,010 of CAXKVI010000001.1, read as the reverse complement.
TGGAAATATATATGTATGTGTACTAGGGTACTCCCCCTCAAAAGTTAGTAATTGATAATTCTACCGGACATTTCGTATGCACACTAATATAAAAACAATATGTTTGGTTAGTGACAACTCATTGACTATTCAGGTCTGAGCTGTACACTTACACATTACACAAATATTTGCATACGATTTTTCACTATCGTCTTCGAAATTTTATCACAATTCTGATTTCATTACCTCATACCGGAGTATCCAAACAGTTGTCACTGCCCAAACGGCTGACTAGTAGGGGAGAAAGTAAGGCTTGCAAAAATATAAGCGCTGTAACTTAACCCTAAAAGGTCGCTATTTTATTACATTTCCCACACATTTTATTTTCCTAGAAAAAAATTAGATTTTTGAAGTTAACTTCTTAGGCGGCGATATGAAGTTTTGATTGAGAGTAAAATTTGAGAAAATGGCTGATATTGCAATGGAAATTATGCACGAAAATAGAAATTGTAGCCGACTTTCAGGCGTAGGCGATTTTCACCAAACCGCAATTTAGAACCCCTTTTACAACTCTCCTTCCTATCTTTCTTCACCTTCACACTATCTCCCTCTCTCCCTTTCTCTTCATTCCCCTCTTTCCTTCTACCACGCCACTCTTCCTCTATATCCCATTCGTATTGGCCCCTGTTAATTTAGGCATAATGATACCCACGTATCAAATTTGAAAGAAAACGCACGATGTATAAGATATTTTCGAATTGATCGGTTCCCTGGTACACTTCTCGGAAGTAAGAAATTGTGAATCTAAATTATTCTCGAATACACCTTAAGAAGTTAACTTCTTTCACGTGTACTGGCTACACGCGGTTTTTTTTTTTTTAAATCATCGGTTTAGCATTTGGCAAAGTTATTTCGAGAATGTGTGTCCGCAGAATGAATATGTTTGCCAAATTAGATGAATTTAATTTAATTTGACCAAATTTGGTGATCAAGTTCAATCTGCGGATGAACGGTCTCGAAAAAACTTGGCCAAAAGTGACGCATTTGGTGCAGTGTAAATGTAGCTTAAAGCTTGGGTGTTAAATTGTAAATTATTTAAACATTTTTTTTTTACAACTTCCGATCTTTATACAACCCTCTGGTGAGAAAACCTAGGGTGATCCGAAAAATCTGATCTGCTTCGAAAATACAGACATGATAACTGATCACCTAAAAAGCATAGTGGATACATATTAAGCCGTTCTGTGTTGCGATGAATTCAACAATTAATAAAGATGTGATTTGGAATTTGTAATATTTCTCGACTAAATCTGCTAATAACTCTTAAACTGGGCATCGGATTGAAACCCATTATATGACGGATTTTTAGAGCTATCGAAGCCCTTTTATGAGGTGAATAGAGGGATTAGATCGGATAAGCAAAGCTGGAGATTTTTCGTAAAATACAAAAACTTAAAACTTTCAAATGCAACGTGAAAGTTCTAAAAGTTATCCAATTCGAGTGAAATTTTGCACAGCTTATTTTTAGAGCAAAATCTATCATATTCCGCCCGGCGAAAAACAATTTTTTTCTTAAGGAACAGCTTAACACATATTCCTAAAAAAACAATTTTCATTCATAAATATTTTTTTTAATAATAAAATTATTTACACCTTAACCTTAAATATTAAAAATATGAGCCTCTCCGTGAAATATCGAATTTCTTGAAATGCTGTGTGGTTTTTTCGTTATCATCGATGTGCTCGGCTGTATTTTGCTTCTAATGGACTACTGGCCGAAATATGTTAAATTTGATATTAAGAATAACCAAGTTTTAATACTTTTGCTCGATTAATTGAACATGATCACTGGAAAGGTTAATTTTAAATAAAGTCCAGCTTACATTCACAACCCTGTTTAAAACTCGATGATTTTAATAGCGTTGCTTTTCTTCTTCGGTATTGGGCACTTCAGTGATATTTGTAAGTGTGGATTGGAAAATCTTTTTCTTGTCTTTCCTAGAAGAAATATTTAACAAATATTTAAATGTTTGAAACCATGTTTTACTAAAAATTATAATATTCAGGATATACGTTTAATGTCGTAAATGCTTTTTAAATGTCGTATACAGCGTAAACCTCTTAAACTTGTATGAAAAGTGATAGATATACGAAGTTTACAATATTTACGAGGCAGTTCAAAACATAAACGAAAACCCTTATTTTGTTTTGAAACGTCGGTAAACCTATGAAATTTCATGATATCCACTTGAAGGGGTGAGCAAGTTCACAGTGAAACATTATTTAAAATTTGCTTACTTAAGTAGGTACTTAAAGTTAGTTGTTACTTTAACTACCTACTTCGACTATAGCTTTATCCCGACTTAAAACATTCCAATCTATTTCGAACGATATTAACAAACCTGTAAAACACATAGTGCTGTAGAATAAAAAGTACATCGAATGGTACTGAGATAAGTCCCAAAAAGAATTTCGTCGGATCACCAAATATTGATATCCAATCATCTGAAAAGAATTAGTATATAAGTCGTTAAAAAAGTTCTGTAGACTTAGTAAGTAGAAGAAGCTCAGAGAAAAAATGAAATGATTTTAACTATCTGAAACCGGAACCTGATCGAAACGGAAACCGGCTTAAACTAAATTTTACTTTGAGCTCGTAATATATTGTATTGTACTTACTACATAAGTTCACTTACCATAATTGTAGGCGTTTAAAATCATCTGAAGCATACTAAGAATACTGCCGGTTAAGTCCATAAGAACATTGATAATATTCCAACCTTTCGTACTCTTCCGACGATAATTCATGAGTGCCTGTTGGGAAATTAGAAAAAAATCTTGACTAAGCTAACTTTTAATATATGTATGGACATTGGGGCAATTCAAAAAAAAAATCTCCCAAAATATAATTTAATTTAAGCTTTCAATTATTATTAGTCCGGTCAATATAGACATTTTAGACAACAATAATTCACACAGAGCCAAATTTTCGGGGTCAAAAGTCGAGAAAAATAAAAAAAACCCTCAAATTAGGATTTTCCTCGATTTTTGTCCCCGAATAACTTTTTTGCCACAAATGGGATCGATGGGGACTTTGCAGTTTTCTTCCTTTATGTGAACCTAAGCTCTCCAAAATAAATTTTCTCTGTCGGAATTTTTGTTATACAAGATAAACTAAATTTTCCAGACTAGTATTTTTTGATACTATGCATGGAGAAAGGGTGGCTCTAGCTCGAGAGCTGTAGGCTTTACAAAAATGACTATTTTCATTGTCGATGGGGAGCTTCGAGACAAATAAATGGTAAAAGAAAATATCTCAGAACTGGTATTTGTAGGGAATTTCCAGGTCTACAACTTGGTCTCAGATAATTTTTCGTATATTTTTTTTTTTTGAGAAAAGTCGAAAAAACTTAAAATTCTGACCACGAATAACTTTTTTAGCCCATATGGGTACGATTAGGGCTTTTGAGGTTTTCTATCTGAAGGTAAACCTAAGCTGTATACAAAAATTTGGCTCTGTAGGATTTATTGCTATTTAACCACTATTTTTATGTCTATATTGACCGGACTATATGGAGAAAAATTAACTTTTTTAAGTAAATTTTCTCAAGAATTTTTAAAATCTCATATGTATATGAAGACCGATTATCATGATAAAATGTTTTCAAAGTTCTAAGGGCCGCTTGCATAAAAGCCTAAGCCTAAGGGCCGTTTTCATAAAAGTCCCCAACCCGGTTAGCGGCGATAATTGACGTATTTTGTATGGTTAGCTGTCAAATGAATCACAGATTAGTGGTTATCGACTTTTATGCAAGCGGCCCTTAGACATTTTCATTTTGTAGCGATGATAATCGCAATTTTTATATATTTTTGAGAGTTTCAAGGCTTTAACTTTAAGATAGTATTATATAAAAATTCAAAAATTATGGAAAAAATTTCACTTTGCAAAAAAAAAATTTTAAAAATTCCGTCCCCATATAAAATGTTGGTGCTTAGCAGGGATATCTACCAACCTGTGGCACATATTTGATCACCGTCACCACTAATTTAATATAACTGCAATAGTACAGAAAGTCCAGCCACTGAATGATATCCATTACAGCCATAGTTCCGATAGTTACTAGGATTATAGCAACCAAAGCTAAGATTCCTGATGTAATTTTTGAAACCCGTTGACCGCCGCGCTGGAATAAAAATTTATAATAACGTACGTTGGGCGATACATATTTTCGAGAACAATTTTTATTTACCTCATAAAAAAAACATTGACCTATTATGAATGTAGTAGCTAAACTGGCATGCAGACAGAAGAAAACATCGTTCAACAGTACTGGAATTAAGCCACGTGGATGACGTCGGAAATATTCAGCTTGGATTGTAGGCACCCAATAGAGTCCACAATTAAAAATGCCATACATCAAAAAACCCAACAAGTTCAGCGAAAGAAAATCAAAATTTAGCCCAACTACGGAACGCTTTCTGAAATTCCTAAATATTTGTGGATAAAATGATATCGACCAAGCGGCAAAATACGTCCAACCAACCGCAGATGATATATAAATGAGTGCTTCTGACTTGGCAACATTAACTCGCACAAATAAGTCATCGATACTATGTAAAGAAAAATAAAACATATAGATCATAGCAGATGAGTTTTTAAATACTTCACTTTGCAAACTTACAGCCATGATATGTCCGGCACACTTTTGGCGCTTATCTCTAAGTGTCCTGGGTGAATGCCAAAGACGGTAATTGTATGATTTTGTGGTTTGGTAGCAGTAATTGTGAAATCATTTGGACGTAATTCCACCAGCGTTTCATGTTGTCTGACCAAATTGACTGTGATATCTTGTTCCAATGGATGTCTGTATTATAATAATATAATTTGTTTTATCATAAGATCGCGCTTTAAGAATTTTTTTAAATAAAACATCGACGATTTTCTCAGAAATAGCCAGACTATTAGGGGATCAGGTTCATCTGAAGTGAATGATTAAAAGACTACATCAACTTACCTCAACACAACATCAAAAGTTGCATTTCCTTGAACTAATACTGTCAGGTCATGAGTGGAAACACTCAAAGATGACTCTCTGCCATCATAGACGTTTCGCTCAGCTGTGACGGTCTGTATTAGGAGTGTGACTGGTGAAGAAAATAGAATTTATAGATAGGGAATTTAAAATTGATCATCTTAGGGCATGATAGAAATTGCGAGCTCACCTATTGTTAATATTGATACAAATAACATTTTTGTATGTTTTCGGGTAACGATACCTATTCGGACTCCCATTTTATTCCCTCCGCCTTAAAATTGCTCAGTGCTGTAATCTACAATACCAATCATAATCATAATCAATCAAATATTTGTCTAAGTATTAACTATAACGTTAATTAAATAAAATAGAATAAAATAAAATAAAGCTAAATTAAAATATACAAAAAAAATAAAACGAAACCAAATGAAAAAAATGTAATTAAAATAATTTGAACTAAAATGAAATTTAATGAAATAAAACAAGCTAAATCATAAGAAAATGTTAAAAAAAAATCAAATTAAAATAAAACAAAAAATCAGTAAACTAAATAAAAGTGAACTAAAACAGTACAAATTATAATAAACTAAATTAAAATTAAAAAAATTATATAATATAACAAGATATCGGCTAAAATTTGGACCAGGTGTGACCCTAGGAAGTGTTTGGACAATAGAGTGCCAAATTAAAGATGATAAGGGCTTTAATAGGGCGTAGTTCTTAATTCCATATGCTAACTCGGTTCAGAGATATTGTCCTAAATGTGAATAACATGTGAACATGGAAGGTGTCCCTGCAATATGGGTATCAAAAGAAAGGCGTTAATGAGGGTGTTAACAGGGTGGGATTGTTAGTTCCATATAAGCACGTGGTGCCGATGTATTTAGGAAATGGATATCAAATAAAAGGCTTTTGTGGGGATCTTAACAGGAGGGGTTCTAAGTCCAGTGTACGAACCCGTTTCCCAAATATCGACCACAATGTGGACAAAGTATGGGTCGAGAGAGTTTTTGTACGATGTTGGTATCGAAAGAAAGGTTTTGGTGAGTATTTAAAAAGGGAGTAGTTCCATGTCCCATGTTCACACAATAGATCGTGCAAATGGTAGCGGTGTAATAAGGCCGTATAATAATATGTCCCATGTAAGAACCCGTTTCGGAAATATCGATCAAAATGTGGACAAGGTGTGACCCTAGAAAGTGTTTTTACTATATGGGTACCAAACTAAATATGTTGCGAACCGGAATCCGAGATATTGTCCCAATGTGGAACACATGTTACTCTGGACGTTTGCGAAATATTGACCAAATGTTTTTTACAAAAAGTTTTTTTTTAGGAAAACTAAAAAAATAATAAAAAACACCAAAAAAAAATGTATTGAAATAAAATAAAATAAATCGAAGTTATTTCGGTTGAGAGCAAAAAAGTCGGTCATGTTCCTGCGGTAAAAGAACGTTGTTCGGTTATATAATTTTGTGCTGTTAGTGTATGCTATACTTGCGAAGGTCACAGTCTCAAGTCAAACATAATTCAGAAATTTTTTTAATTCAGAGTCGTACTCGGCCCTTGTCTGCAAACCCTCCGAGTGTGTATATCTCAATAATTTCGTTTAATTTTCCTTTGTAGAACTAGTCAAATTATGGTGAAAAAGAGCGGCCTAAAACATTAACCCTCTTCGACTGACGTTGTATCTGACAGACAACAAAAAGCACGTCACTTGAAGTTGAGAGAAGTAATTTCAGAGTCAGTCGCAGAGGGTTAATTTAATATTTAAAATTATTATAGAGCTAAGCACGTGAAAATTAAAAAAACCAAAAAAACAGTTGTTCACATAAAAAGGTAAACAAAAAACTTGTCAAACTTGTCGAAACAACAATTAATTTCTATGACGGTATGAAGCTTTGTAGTTTCGCGTTAAAACGTAATTATGATGCGCTTAATATAATAAAGCTCAAAAACATAAATATTTATTTAAAATTAGTAAAAACAAACGGAAAACAAAAAAAAATTGAAAACAATACATATAGAAGAACAAGAAGCACCAAACAATTTTCGGCACACACTGATACAGGGTGCTTGAAAAGTCACGAATAACATTTCACCGAAACAAAGTTCATATGTGTGTCATGAAAATTTCTGTCTAATAAACATGTTTTTTTATTTTTGACTTACATATAACAGTTAAATATAAAAATTGTTAGTTAAAAACTACCTTAGCTATAAAAGTCAGTATTAACGGTTAAAAATATTTTTTAAAAGGAAAATAAAAATAACGGTGGAAAATGACATTTATTCTAATAGTAGAAATTACTTTTATAGCAAAGGTAGTTTTTAACTAATATTTTTAATTTTTAACTGTTTTTTTTTAACACATTAATTATTCAGAACTGCCATGTTCCATCATCATCCATGCGTGCACATAAGTAAACATCCCGAATTGTAACTAAAACAACAGCAACTATGAAGAAACCCCCCTGCAACGCTAGCCCATCAAGCGCACTTCCGTGACAATTAATGGCAATTTTGCAACAGAAAATGTTTGATTCCAATTCATTGTAAATTTTTTCTTGAAAACAAGTGTGAAACAAAAACTACTTGATGGTACGGAGGAACTTGCACTCTCCCGTTCTATTATCGCCTCCTTCTCCTATGTCACGACAGACAATGTAGATAATACTTGAACCGTGTAAGAGCTCTCGAAGAAAAAAAAAATTGTTCCTGCTCAAGTAGGAAAGATAATACGATCTGTTAAGTCTCATTTACACGGGTCGATTTTCTGGTCGATTTTTATCGAACCACTTGTGTTCAACCCTTAAATACAAGGTGAAGAGCGATCGAATTGCTGTTTACACGGTCGATTGAAAAAAAGGTTAGAAAAATCGACCCGTGTAAATCATCCTTAACCCTAAAATATGTAGATGTAATAATGCATTTGCACTTTACCAAATGCGACGCAGAGTGAATTTATAAGTCAAATTTGATGAAATTCGTCATACGCCAAATTTAACACATTTTCCGATTTAATAGAAATGAAAAATTTAGATATGTACGTATCATTCAGGGTTTCGGTAATTTTGTTTTCCTCAGTTTTGTAAATTCGACAGCTGGTAAATTTTTGTTTCGACTCTTGTGTTATTTCATTTATCGTCTATTTTCTTTTACACATTTTGTTTTGATTAGACAATAACATATTTATACCGAAATTACCGAAACCCTGAAAGAAAACGGCATCCATCTTTTTCGTTGCTTTCATAACGAGTGGTGGCTCTTGTTGATATATTCTCTTTGTCATAAGTCACGTCCGTCACAATGAGATAGCATATTTGTGACTCGCCGTAAGCTCCAAATTTAGATATATGTATGCATTTAATGAAAATATTTTATCAAATTGTTGATGCAGACAACGATAACATTCACGATCTGCTAAAATTATAAAACAATCTTTTATAACTTTTAATTAGCAATTCTTGTATATATATTTGAGTATTTGTTTATCCAAGCTATCTCGAAAAGGGCTCGCCCGAAGTTTTAGGTACGGTACCTAGCTGTTGCCACATAGGATGCTTTGATGGGGTTGTCACCTATGCCATTTTATTTTTGAAGGAATGAGATATGCCAACTTTGGCACCAAACCAAAGGTATTTTATGTCGTATTCCAACAAAAATATTTCCAGCTAGATTTGCCTGCTAGGGCTGCTTATGATTCATATTTATTTTTTTACATATCTGCAAGTTATCTCCAAAAAGGCTCGACCGAAGTTCTACCTAGGTGCTACCTAACCAATTTTTTTTAAGGAATGAGAGATGCCAACATTTTCAGGCAGGGCTACCAGTTAGGGTTGTCTATTTATTTTTTGCATTTTGGTATTTCCTAGCGTTGCGGACGTTACGTTCGAACGAGTTTAAAAAATTTTCAGGAAGAAGTATCGTAAAAACTGGGACCCATTTATTATATATGGGCGTAGTTATTGACCTGCTGTCGATAAAAGTATGCTATCTTAACCTCAAAAAATAACACTTTCAATTTGTGTCTGACGAAAACTAACACTTTTATTTTGTATCTGACGAAAACTAAAACTTTTATTCAGTTTTTGTCAGATACAAAATAAAAGTGTTAGTTTTCCTCAGACACAAATTGAAAGTGTTACTTTTCGTCAGACACAAAATAAAAGTGTTAGTTTTCTTACAGTTTTCGTAAAAAATTTAAAAAGTGTTAGTTTTTGTATGGCACTTCGATATCATCTAGTTTGTAACAAAAACGAAAGCGTTCTGTATTTTACTTTCAACATAGAAAAATCTGTTACAGAAAGAAGATTGTTTGTCTGAAATTCACGTTATAGTGAACAAAAGTATACGAGAGTGCTGTTCGGTAATAACACTACTCAACAAATTTTGAACAACTTTAGTCTACAAGAATAAAATAGGCCTTTCCCAAAGTAAAATTTTCTCCTTATTCCGAGTATGCTTTGGCAGATTTAGTTTCCGAGATATAAGTGAAAATATGAAAATTCCCATTTTTGCAAAACACTATTTCATATACATAGGTACATACGTCAAAAACTTTATATTTTTCCTTTTTTCGATTGAAACTGTTAAATTATACATTATACTAATTCCGATAAACAGTTTGGCCACTATGCCAAAAAACGTTCAAAAAATTTTGAAAAAATAAACGAAATTTTTTTACAAAATTTCAAATTTAACCACACCATCAGAAAAAGTCTGTGGACGAAAAAAAGTTAGCCCTCCAATATTGTAGGTAATTTAATTACAAAAATTTTAAGCACCCCAGTACAACATTTTAATGTGCCCTTGACTTTATAAGCCACGTTTTCTAGACTAGAAAGTCCTGAATCAAAAATTGTCTATGTTTAGCCGACAAATTTTCAAAAATTTCCATATTCTCGACATTTGATAGATGATTCCTATGTAGAATTTTCTGCTGATTCCGAATATGTAATCATTTGGTTTAAAGTAGAACAGTTTTCAAGATATCTTAAAATTTCAGTTTTTGAGATAAGGAAAAAAGTGGGATTACAGATCTGTTATTATTTTCGCTATTACCTTCTCGATTTTTATGACAATTGATTTCGTTTTGAGGAGATGAAATACCTTTTAAACCAATGCAAAAATAATTAAAATCGACATTAAGGTGATTGAGACATTACAAAAATAAATTCAATTCTTTTTCGACCAACTGCTATACCAAGGACTTCGGAAATAAGCTATCATAGGCGACTTTGGTTGGTTCCTTCTTCGAGAAGCAAAAATGTAACAAAAAGGTGAAAACTATCAACTTTTAAACACTTTTTTATACATAAATTTAACTTATCTCAACAACTGAAATTTCAAAATATCTCGAAAACTATTCCACTTTTAAACCAAATGATTACATTTTCGGAATCAGCAGAAAATTTTATATAGAAATTATATATCAAATGTCCAGGATATGGAAATTTCAGAAAATTTCTTGGGTAAAAACAGAAAATGTTTGATTGAGGACTTTCAATATAACAGGGCTTAACAAGGACACATCAAAATTTTGTACTGGTATGCTTTAAATTTCGTACAACATAGGACTGCTAATTTTTTTTCCTCCATAGATTTTTCTGATTTTAAAGTGTTAAATCTGAAATTTTGTAAAAATTGTCTTTTTTTAATTTATTTAACGTTTTTTGGCATAGTGGAAAAACTATAAAATATTTTACGTACCTATATGAAGCAGTGTTTTGCAATATTGGAAATTTTCATATATTCACCGATATCTCGGAAACTAGATCTGCCACAGAAAACTTGATGTGATATTCGAAATCAGGAGAACATTATACATTCTTGGAAATTTTTTTTGTTGAGTAGTGTAATTGGTAAAATTAAAATTTTCAGGAAGTTGAGAAATAGGTGGGGAAATTTTTGCAAGGGCTTTTTATACACTGATGAGGAGACTACCCTAAAATATATATATCGTAATTTTTTACTCTCCGGTTTCATGGCTACAGTTCAAACTTTGTCAAATTTTGTGGTAAAATGTGACTCCCGAGACATGGAATGTCCCATATATATTCCTATTTGCAGGCATGGCTACTACCTAGGGTTGCCTATCCGCAATTATGTTGAAAACGAACTAGCAATGAAGCCACCTATTCAAGTTCAAAGTTGAGGTAGCCAACGAAGCGCTACATTTATTTTATGAATATTTCAAATCGAGTTTTGGCCGCAAATATCAGCAAAGTTTATTAATTTTAAATTATGCTGCAAACGAGTTTTTAATTTTTTTCCATTCGATGGTACTTGTACTACATGCAAACAACCATACATACATACGTCTGTATAACTGCAGGTAAAAATTTTAAATGTTAACTGAAAAATGTCACAATCACAAAAAACTATTATTAAAATGATATGCAAAATATTTACAATTGAATTTATATTTGCTTTATCGTATCACGGGCATGGCCACCTCCTTTAATTATTAATTTCCAAGTACGTACTTATAAGTCCGTCCGATCACTTCAACGTTTACAAACCAACTAAAAGCCGGCTCATATAAAATACTTGTTTTTGTTTGTTAAAACTCAAAATGTTGTTATTGATGAACTTAATAAATTCTGTCTACCAAAATGTCTGTGCAGAGCTAAGCAATGATATGTAAATTTTTTAACTAGAAACAAATCAACAATAGAGATAAGAAGGTCTAAGTGCGGGTGTGCCCGAATATGGTAAGCATAGTTTTGAGATATTAAATACTTAATACATATTTGATCATATTAAAAATATTCATAAAGTGATGAACACCAGTGTTGCCGCTGAAAAATTTCAAAAAGGGTCCCAGCAGAAAAAAGGGTCCCCTATTTTTTTAGACAGGAACACATTTACATAAGCCTTTTCCATTTTTTTTTATGTTGAATGACTGAGTTTTGTACCATTGCAAGTAACACATAAGAAAAACAAACATTTTTAAATGGTTGTAGTTAGTTTAATAGTAATGATAATCGCATAAGGTAAAAAGTTTTTTTTTAACTTAAAAACCTCCACCATTGTGTATCCATACCAAGTGTGAACTCTTCTTTTGACAACACACATTAAAATGTCGGTTTGTTTACATCCTGCACATATTAAAAGCAAATGGCGTTGTTTAACATCCTGCACACATCAACATGGCGGTCTCCTATCTTTTACCTAATGGTAGAAAGAGATGGAAAGATGGAAAGAAGTGAGACAAAAAAGGAAATTAAAAACAGGTGACTAAATTCATTTTGAAGTTTTCACGACTATGTCTATGATATCACACTTGTTATTAACCACAATCTCAAACAGGTGTTAAACTCATTTTGGAATTTTGACGTCTATGCAGAAGAGTTTACACTTGGTATTGATACACAATGACCTCCACTTTAAGGATATGTTTTTGCAAAAGGTTTCGAAAATGATAAGAAAACTCACTTTGAAAATAATTCCATTTTTTCCCGTAAAAAAAATTATGGGAAAGGGTGAAAAAGCGACCCCTAAGGGACGGCCAAAATTGCCTAGGCGGTTAAAGGCTATTTTAAGTAGGTAAGGGGTAAGCTGCAGAGCTAACTTTTTGCGGGGCTTGTTTTCTCATCATGTACTAACTTTAAAGGGGTGAGACCCAAAAAAACGAAATTTTTTTTATTTGAATCACCCTAATGTATACATACATACATATGACGGAATTGTCACAATATACAGCGTTGCCATTAGTAAGGCAAGACATTTGGAAATCGGCGAGAGTTCCCGATATAAGAGTTAAAAAGGATCAAGGAGATTTTTTTGGTTTTTAACAAAAAAGCAATTTAATTTTATTTATTTTTTATTTTAATTATTTGATTTTATAATTTTTTTTTCTTCATCTTTCTAAGTTGGTTTTCTGCTCATTACCTTTTCCCATATTTCCCTGTCCTTTATTTTTTCTCCTCTCTCTTGTTTTAGTAGTTAATTTCTAAAAAAAAAAACTGTTCATTTGATTTTTAAGGACCACCCTGATGAATATACAAAACTTTCTGGAAATATCGTTTTCGAGATAAAGGCGGATGTAGAAAAGATTAAATAGGGGTACAACGGGTTAAAGGTGGTAGCCCTACTTGATTTTACTTTGTTGAAATGAAATCTAAAATACCTTTCGTTTGATATCCATATTGGCATATTTGAAGTATTTGATAAAAATAATAATCCCACGTGTGATTAGCACAAGGGCTCAGAACCAAATGGATCTAAGTGTCATTTTTTTTAAATTGAGTTATAGGTACCTATATTTGAATAGTGATCCAAGCCACTTTGGACATTTTAGTGCCATATATTTTCCAGCCAAAAGCGTACTAAATTTTATTGCATTAAGGATTGGAACCAAAAGGGTCTAAGTGCGCTTGGATCCAAAAAAATCTGACAAAACTCAGCGAGACTTCCTGCGAACTTAGGTGTAGCATTTTATTATACTAAAACAAGTAAGGAAAGCTGTCTTCGGCTATGTCGAAGGCTAAATACCTTTCATGAATAAGCGTCACGATTTTCACTGTTTGATCCCAGTACAGCCTGTGTGAATTTAACTTAAGCTCATACCGAAATTATCGGAACTATCGATTATATAGGGGGATGTGTTATATTGGTCCGATCTAATTGAATTTTAACATCGACATTTCACACTCTAACAGAGCAATAGTTACGAAATTTTACGACCGTACCTATATAATTACAGGAGTTATAGCCCAAAATCCGTTTATCGGAACAATCGATTGTATGGGGGCTATGTGAAATATTTATCTCATCTCAATGATTTTCAACATCGATATTTCACATATAAAAATAGCAATACCGCCAAAATTTCACGATACTACCTATATAATTACAGGAGTTCTCTATCAAAATCCGTTTATCGGAATAATCGATTGTATGGGAGCTATGTGAAATATCTATCCCATCTCAATGATTTTCAATATCGATATTTCACATATAAAAATAGCAACACTTGCAAAATTTCACGTTCCTACCTCTTTAATTACAGGAGTTTTAGCCCAAAATCTGTTTATCGGAATAATCGATTGTATGGGAGCTATATGTCATATCGGTCCGATCTTACTGGTTCCGACAAATGATTCCTATATTGGAAAATGGTGGCCGCATACAAAATTTCAGTCAAATATCTCAAAAACTGAGGGACGACTAGTTTCCGTTCAAGCAGACAGACAGACAGACAGACGGACGGACAGACGGACATGGCTAAATCAACTCATCTCGTCATCCTGATCATTTCGGTATACTTATTGATGGGCCTATCTCTTCTTCTTCTCATACTTACAAACATCGGACCAAAGTTATAATACCATTTCATTTTCATGAAAGGTATAATTAAAGAGGCTACAAAAATGCATACTCGAAAAAATTCGACATGTTGTTTTGGCCGAGCAATCAACGCTCGAAATTTTATTGCAATAATTTTTGGAAATTTGCCGTTATTTTCCATGTGCAGTAACATCCTTTGAATTAGTTGACTAACGTGCATTCATTTAGACAGGAATCACTTCAAACGCATTTACCCAGAATTTACAATAAGTAATTTACTTTAACCTTAGTTATCTCAATTCAACGTCGATGTTACTTAGATCATTTTGGTTCTAAGCCCTTCACATATAAAATCAATATCCAGAGAGAGATTTTTTATTTTTTTAAAACTTCAAACATATTTGGTACAGATAAAATATATTTGTGTTTATAGCGTGTATATACGTCAACTAAGACATTCTTGTCTTCAGATTAAAATGCGAAAAAATATATGACTCAATGATAATTTCTTGGTATTGATATAAGCCAGTTTTACAATTTAAATCGAACTGTAGCCCGTTTCTGAACTCAAATCGATGGATTGTCTTAACTGAAATTGTCGAATTGATGTCATAATGAATAGAGTCGAGTGTGACGACAATAAAATCGAGAATTTTTCGATTTCATACTTTCGCAAAATTTCAGAGTTGTTTTAATTAAACCCATACCCCATAATTACGATTATTATGCTTCAAAAACTATCGTGACAAGGTTTTATGCAATTCGGACCACGACAACTAGTGCCGACTTGCAGTTGAAGTTATCAGTAAAATCGTACTACATTCCTCGTCGTTTTGGTAACTTAATAATTTACATAAGTACTCGTTTTTCTAATACTGCTGTATTCTTACTTTTTAAGGACTTCGTAATTGGTAAATCGGTATTTTTTTTCTCTACCAGATGCTGCTTAAATGATCAAAAAATTGTAGCGCCTCCCCAAAAATTTCAGCAAAATATGGATATGTGGTTACAAATTTAAGGGATAATTGGAATATAGGCTAAATACAACTTTTTTAATTATCCTTCGGGGACCTGGAAGTAATGTCCTTTAAAAATATCAACCTTCAACTTTTTCAAAACTCTATGTGTTTTAAAAAATTATATTGCAATAAAAGTTCTGAAAATGTGTATACAAATATTTAAGGATACACAGGAGATGGACGGGACATACCCCAGAAATTGATTTTACAATATGGGTATCAAATGAAAGGTGTTCATGCGGGTCTGAACGTAGTGTCAGTTTTATTTCGATATCTCAATCCGTTTCGGAGATATCGACAAAAAAAAATACAATTTACCTACCTGTTCTTTTCATAGTTGTAGTAAATGTTGCTCATACGCCGTGCTGCTAGAAAACATAGTCAGAAAAATACTAGTAGACAACTATAATTTTCTGGCAGAACTCATACTAGTCAGGAAATATCCATTCCATACTAGTATACAACTAAATTTTTTTGGATGAAATCATACCAGTTCAAAAATACAAAAGTTACTCGTTTCGTTTGCTTCTTTTTTCTCTTATAATTCACAGTTGCTTTTTCGTATATAAATAAAGGGTAAGTCATGAAAATTCTGGTTGAAATCATACTAGTCCAGGTTCAAATCTTTTTGGACTAGTATGAGACAAGTTAATTTTTTTGGAAATCATACTAATCCAGATTGAACTAGTATGGGACTGGTATTTTACAATTAGTATAATTCTAGTATATCATGACTAGTAGATGACTGGTATATTCTGGTCGAAATCTGACAATTGACATTTCGTAGGACATCAACACGTAAAGTAGTTTTCAACTAGTTGCTTTCGCTGCAGGGTTGTTACGCAATCCACTAAAGCACTTTCAAAATTGCAATGTTCTTTTCATGTGAATATGGTTTTTCAATAACCTTGCAAAGAATGAAGTGGAGATTTCTTGCACAGTCTTTTAAATATGAGCCAAATATTAAAATTATGTAATTTACGAAGCCTTAATGGACTGTTTTGCGAACTTAGTATACGCTTCTAGCTAAAACTTTTACTAAAAATCGGCTAGAGTTGGCGTTATCCTAGAACAATGAAACTTCTCACACATGTTACTTAGGCTATAATACACCGATATAGAGGGTAGATATTAGGGTGATTAAAAAAAATGTCGACTTGGTCTTACACCCTAAAAAGTTAGGTATTGGTGAGAAAATAAGCCTTGCAAAAAATTAACGTTCTAACTTAACCCTTAAAATAGCCACTCCTATTTTTTCACTCTTTCCCATACATTTTGTATGGGGGAAAATGGAATTTTTTTTTTAATGTGAATTTTCTTTTAATTTTTGAAACTTTTTTCGAAATCTCTTTGTTGCTTTTGACTTGTAGTCTATTGCTGTAAATACCGACGGTATTGTGAAGCAATTTTCGGAATTGTATGAGTTACATCTCTTCCAGTATCATCGAAACATATGTCGGCTTGTCTGGTTCCTGCAGCGCGTGGGTAAATTTTTCTCAAAAAACACTTTTTTCGAAATATTTTTACATACTCTTAAAGTTGAAGCTTTGAAGCTTTCAAAATGGTACGCAATGTGCGATTATCTTAACTATTAAAATAATTACAGCCATTTGTAAGTAAGGAAAAACTTACAAAAATGTAAAGAAAATTCACTTTGAAAAAATGCTATTTTCCCCCACACAAAATGTATGGGAAAGGGCGAAAAAAGTAGTCACGTCTAAGGGTTAAGTTAGAGCGCTAATTTTTTCAAGGCTTATTTTCTCATCAATACCTAAAGTTTCAGGGGGTAGGTTAGGTTAGGTTAGGTTGCGAGGGCAGGACAGAGTGCAGGACCCTGCCCACCACTTAGGCCAGTCAAGTTGGCCCATTGTGATACCCTATGCGGTCTTAAGACCCACCCCATATCCGAGAGACAAACATCAACACTCTCACATTCTCACACTTGGATTAGAGGATCAAACCAGCTCGTGGAATCAATGAATTTCGATAGAGCCCTAATATCCATTTTTGAAACCTCCGTGAGGTCATCGATGAACGGTTGGCCGAGAATAGCCAATCGTCTTCTGCTGAGTGCAGGACAATGACACAGCAGATGTTGAACACTCTCCTCCTCTTCAATACATCTGCAACTGCGACAGTAATCGTGAGTTATTACGCCCATCCTAGCACCATGTGTGCCTATTAAGCAGTGCCCTGTTAACACCCTTATCAGTGATGAGACACCGGATTTATTAAGTGACAGCAGACAGTTAGTGCGTCCTTTGTTGTACGAAGGCCAAGTTAGCCTTGATATCTCGCACGTCGAGAGACCTGACCAGAGCTCATTTGCCCTTTGTAAGGTATTTGTGCTAGCTCGGAGTTTGAAAGATGCCATGGGAATGCCTACCAGATCATTTCCTGGAAGGAGATGAGTGGTGGTACCTCTTCTGGCCAGCTCATCCGCTATACAGTTGCCTTCAATATCCCTGTGACCAGGTACCCAAATAAGGCTGATACTGAAGTGCTGAGCCATCTCGTTAAGAGATCTGCGGCATTCAGTTAGCGACTTTCAGGGGGTAAGACCGAAAAAAAAACAATTTTTTTTATTTGAATCACCCTAGTAGATATGCATATCAAATTTCGACCCTTCATTTTTTTCATACATTTTTGCGACAGTCTACTGTATATACCATGGAATATACATATTTAATAAAAAAATATTAACCCGTTCTTTTTTAACTCATTATAAAGACATGACAAAGAAAAAAATATGACATATTGAGAGAGAATATAAAAACCATGATATCTCATTAATGGGAAACTATTAGCTATTTATGTACCTCTTGGGGCATGAAAGTATATTTTTTTAAAGAGTATTTTAGCGCTTGAACACTACTAAGGTCATAAGAAAATGTGTGAAAATCTCTCGACTGAAAAGCTTTAGAAACTTGAATTAAAGAAGAAAAAGAAAATATCGATGGCTGAGTTCGTGAACTTGAACCTATTTCAAAATATTTTTCAAAAATGGCCATTATGAAAAGGGAATACATTTTCAGTGAGTTTTGAATCCAATTCTGAGATAGGGCTTCAGTGAAACAAATTTTAAAGAAAAATTTTATTTCTCTTTCCTATTCCATTCATTTGGAAACTCTCAGCCACTAGAGCGCCGTTCTATCTTGGCATCGCTAGCATGTTCCAAACAAAGTAGTTATATATATATCCTACAACGTCTATTACCTCAGTACAGCAACATTCAACTTTGTCCAACTTGACATCACACCGAAAGAAGCTACATACGTTAAGAAGGAGCATCGCAGCTATGGTACAGTATTCCAGACATTAAACAAAGTTATATTTAGTACTATTTCGATCAAGGGCTATTCAGTATAATCCCTCGAACTCGATGGTGACGTGAGACTAAGCTCGTCGTATCGAATACAGATACAAATTTCCACTTCAAATATAAAACACGTTTTCATAGTACTCCCATATGCGCTCACATATGTACATGGAAATTCATTTCATATATGAAAGTGCAAATAAAAGCACTTCGTTATGAAGAAGACACTTCAAATTTCTAGCATACAAAATCGTCCTAAACTAGTTCGAACTAAATATTTTGTCGAAAAAAAAATCGAACAAAAAATCGATGATATAAAAAACACCCCATAGGATGATTTGTCGAACCACCCTTAAATACAAGGTGAAGATCGATCGAATTGCTGTTTACACGGGTCGATTCGATAAAAATCGACCAGCAAATCGACCCTTGTAAATAAGCCTTTATATCAGAATATTGTTCAAGAAATTCCAATTTTAAAATATGATTCAAGAACGTCTTTCCTATCTTAGAATGAGTTTCAAAAACACTCTATCTAAACAAAAATGCAATATATTTTTAACTGAGATAGGACATTTTTACTCAAAATGTTTAAGTAGGGCGTTGCTGGAAAAAATGCGGGATGAACTGAAATAATAATGCTCCAAACTTCGAATAGACCTAAAAGGCCTTGCGCCCTAGGGGTTAAGAATACGCCGATCTTCTCCTTTCTCACGGATGGAGAGATGACATGACCTAGAAGGTTCCACCGGTCATACCAAATCGCTACCACGACGGTTGGGCAGTATCGCAAAGGAGTACCGTAGCGTACCGGGTTCGTATCCGGCCAAGGACTGTCAATTTCGGCATCACTCCCTAAAACCTTCGGGGAGTTTTTTTGCTGCTACAACAGCAACAACAACCTGATCTAAGATACATAAAAGAGTTATGCTAAGTGGAACACCCTATCTCAAAAATTTATTTCAGAAACGCTGTTTTTTCGATTATCAAATGAAAAACTCCCTTGAGGCTCATTTACACAGGTCGATTTTTTGTCGTTCCACTGCTTTCCACCTTCAAATACATGGTGTAGATCGATCAAATGGTTATTTACACTGTGAAACGACAAAAAAAACGACCCGCGTAAATGAGTCTTAACTCAGAATTTGGTTTTAACAACGTTCAATTTCAAAATTACCTTCAAAAACGACCTATTTCACCTCAAAATATATTGAATTTTCTTGAGATAGGGCGCTTACGAAACTCCTGCTCAGATAGACCTATTTTTAATCAATTTCTAAAGTATTAAAATCCTGAGCTAGGGAATGATTCAACCATTAATTGTGAGACAGGGCAATTTATACAAATTTTTAAAATAGGGCGATCTTCCAAAATCTGTCATTATCTCTATATCAGGTCCGTTCATAAAAGAGGTCATCAGTTATTTACCATCTTGTATTTGCGCATCACATACCGGCAGGGTTGCATGTTTTCGAATCCTTTTTAATTTCATATCCGCTTTCAAAAACAGAATCAATTTTATTTGCGATTTGATTCGCTTTCCAAATCAAAGGTGCTTTTTATTTGAGATTTGATCCATCGACCAAATCAAATTTACTTTTTTATTTTCTACTAGCAGACCCAGTAGACACTATCCCTCCCATAGGTAGATTTGCGCGATCCTCTCATCCTTCGGTTTTTCGTCTCACATTCAAGGACTATACTTGTGATAGCACTCGTAGCACCCTTCGCTGATACCTATATTGCAGTAACACATTTTTGGTAACACCTGGTTCACATAACTTCGAAACCAGTCGAGTTAGCAAATTATGGGATAACTTAAATTTTAAGTTAAACGTCTATTAATACAATGGTGAAAGATTCATTTAACTCCAGCAGTTTTCTTTGGATACGTTCTCTCTATATAGAATATATTTTTCCCGCTAGACGGCGCTGGAGTCGCATTACTAACAAAATCCATATTTATTGTTCGATTTAAATCATATTTGGCACGTATGTTTGATATAAGTATAGTTACAAAAGTAACCTGCTAGGTGGCGCTGGAATCGAGATATACAAAAAACCTTCTGGTTCGTGTTTTTTTTTTAAGTTTCGCAGACAAACTCGCGGACATCTGCTTATAATTTTATATTATAATATTAAGATATAGCACTTTGTTGAAAGTGGTAAAACAAGAGATAAATTATCGTTAACAAATTGTTTTTTATTTATTTTTAATTTTTTTATTTTCGTAGAAATAAACCAGGTTTAGTGAATAAAAAAATATGAGACTATACTTTAAGACATAAATGAAAGTGTGTAAAATAATAAATCACATAAAACATTAAACATAATCAATTTTTAAATAAAAATAAATTAAAGTAAATAATATGTATAGAACAAAATCAGTTATGTATAACTTAGCAATTAGAAAAAATATGGTAAGAGAACATTTCACAGATTTTTGCAAAACAAGACAGTCTAATTGTTTAAATAAAAATAAGTGCTGATTAGGAAAATAAATGTATTTTTTTGTATTTATATAATAACACAGCGCCAGCAACTCTTGAAACTACAAAATAAAATCAATCAAGTCGTGTGTTGTTGATGTTGGGCTTGGGTTTGAGCTTGAGCTTGGGCTTGTGTGTGCAACTCTTGCAAATAACGTTCTTGCTCAGCGCGTCTATTTTTTTCTAAAATTAAAGCGCGTCTAAAAGGAAATAAAAAAGAACGATTAAATATTAAATATTAAAATCAGATATAAATAAATGGTAAAAATATCAATTACTTATATAAAAACAACTTTTTAAGTTATTTAATTATTTTTGTTATTTTGTTTTATTTTATTTCGTTTTATTTTTTATTATATTTTATTGATTTCCTTTGTATCATTTTATTTTTATTTTACTTTATTTTTATTTGTTATTTTTTTTTTTTTTCAAATTTATCTTATAGCTTTAAGCGAGCTAATCTCATACATATATGTATATAGTTCCCTTTTCGCGATTGTATCGTAAGTGACAAAATACAAATTTTACAGGAGCATTTTTTTTTATATATTACCCACTGTATGAACTGTATAGGATACGATAAAAAAAAGTCGATTTTTGGCATAACTGTAAGGATTGCAGCTATAATATTTTATCAAATGATGCGGTAAGGGATTTAAAACATATTTGCATCAAAAAGTAATATTCAAAAAAATGGTTGTTATAGTTTCGCAAAAAGGGAACGATATATTTGTATATTCACTACTAACTATATCCAAATATATCTACCATTCAAATGAAATTTGGCTATTTTTAGACTGTATTTATAAAATATCTCTTCCGAGTTGACCATTTATTTTCGTCCGAATAAAACAAAACTTCTAGAAACAGCTTTTTTCTTTGAACTTTTATTTTAAAAGTCATAAAAGCCCCAGTCCCTGCTTTATTTACTACTACGCACCTGTAACGCTCATAAAATCCGACTATAGTGCCAAGCTCTTGCTTGAACAGACGCACCAACATGCCATCAAAGCATTCAAGCTCTTGCAAACTAAACATGTTAAATTGCAGCATATGGTCTTTTGAGGAATCAGCATTTGAATATACAACCAGCCACTTTGGTATCTCCTCCAAGAGATATGGATTGGCTGGTACCAGGGCATTGTGAGTATGCACCGGTTGTGTATAAGGAACTGGCATTTCTGGGCATATAGCCTTCGGTGGCTCCGCCGATGTAGTATATACATAGTATGAGGTAAGGCAAGGATGTTGTCGTTGACATTGTCCTGTATATTGATTTTCATAGTAAGTACCATGCACTTTAGATACAACACGCCGCCAACCCACTGGCAGACCTTCACGCTCCAGCGGATGTGACCAATGTGTTGTATGCGTGTGATGATCAATATAGTATTTGCGTCCATGAAGCGTATATTGCATTGCCCAACCCGGCGGCAATGGTAACTCTTCCTCTAAAGACTGTTGTGATGGCACTTTTTGTAAAACATTGGGTGTACTTGTAGCCGAACCGACTGATTGTTGGTGTAATGGTGGGCGCGACGGTGGGGCATGGTACAGGGACTGTACGGATGTGGCAGCAGCAGCAGTTGCTCCTGTACCAGTACTCAGATCATATGAAGAGTGTAGGTTATTGTTAGAAACAGCTAAAGTGGTGTTGCTATAAATTGGCGACTCTGAACGTACTTCCGCATTGGAAAGTGTTGAACGGCTGCTATCGAAATTATTCATGGTTGCAAGATTATTGTTAGTTCCGATTATGCTACCACCTGATGTATTCGATGATACTCTAAAAGGATTTTCGTATATTGGATACGTATCAGCTGAACCTGGCGCATAGCTGGCATTGCCTTGATAATGCTGTTGCTGTGGTGGTGTGGGTGTAGCACCACGTTGCATTTGAAAAACATTGCTATAGGAATCCATACCATCAGTTATAGCGGCCGCCGCATTCGATTCAGTACTAGCAAAACCACGTATGCGTCCATCATAGGAGTTGCTATGTTTTTGGTTGGCAGAATGCCTCCGTTGAAATTGATCGTACGATGCTGCTGCGCTATTTGGTTGTAGCAAAGGTGATGATTGTTGACGACGCATACGTTCAATTTGCTCAATGTTAACATAATTGCCGCTGTTACTAGTAGCGCTACTATTGTTGTTGGCTGCTACAATGGCATGTGCATGACCATTACCAGTGACATCCAAATTATTGGAGGAATAAAAATGTGGATGTTGTGGCTGCTGCTTCTGATTAGATGTAGCTGCTGCTGCGGTGGGTGCATAAAAGCCGCCAGTTACACCATAGCGTTGTTGCTGTTGTTGTTGTTGTTGGCGTGTATGTGACATCGAACGCAAAGTTGTTGTAGTGTTAGGTGGCAATTGCGATTGTGCACGCCTAGCATGATAATAATCCGGCTGTGAATTGAATTGTGAGTCATTGCCGCAAGAGTATGTATTCCGACTAGAATTGCCAGAGCTACGTCCTGTAAATTCACAACTGGGCGAAGTGCTTGCACAACGCTGCAACGATTTTTTATTATGTTTTGCTCGCTGCTCATCAAATGTCCACACATTTATGACGGGTATCTCTGGAGGTGTCTCCTTCTTTACGTACTTACCGACCACGCCTTCTTTGTGCGCGGTGGCCTTTTCTTTGCTGCGTCGCGACAACATTGCCGGTTTACGATTGCACAGCAATATTAAGTAGTTCATTCAACCAGCGTATCCGTCCATGTGATGCTAGCGGAAGTAATCACATTGAAAATGAAAATCCCATTTTTTTGTTTGCTACACATGCAGTAATACAGCAGTAATTTGTTAGTTTGTAGAAAGCAAGCGCAAGTACATAGTTAAGGGCAATACATTACGCAAAGCTGGATGTGCAAAGCTATTGTAAATGTAACCAAACTGCCTACCAGTAAAATAAATTCCAAAAAATTAATTTCTATAATCTGGAAAAATAAACAACCGAAACAAATTAACAAAAGAGATTGTCAAAAATCAAAAAGGTCTGATTGGGAAAGAGACTGAAGCTAAACGATAACACAGTTAAACGGAGCTATCGATTTTAGGAGCTACAAACGCTGCCAACCCGGGCCTGGATTCCCTAACGATGAGTTTTCAAATGTACACTGAAAATTGTGTACACCCTAGCATTCCAATTCAGGAACAATGAGTGCGAGTTTCTTCTATCAAAATAATTTAGACAGCTTGTCAAAAATTCCACTCACTTTTTTTCAGTGAGTTTTGGGTAAAGGGTATTTCAACGAGAGCATGAGTATTGGTAATTGTCTAGCTTATACTATGTACACACTAGCGTGTTTTCGAGCTCATTCTGGTTTTCGAGGCAAAACATGCTGAAAACCGATGTTTTCGCCATACAAAATGTTCAACCGAAAACCTGCGAAAACATCATGTTTTATCCCAAAACATCAACGAAAACCTTTCACAATCAGTGTAGGCTCTAAATTTTATCGGTAATAATCGAAAAACATACTGTCACATATCTGATATGTCAAATGTTTTCATTTTGAATTTCGTCGCCCGAATTTATAAAAAATCAAAATGAAAATGTTTGTGCTATCAAGTAAATTTGAAATAAGTACGCTGACAGTAAAACTTAAAATAAGTACATAAAATATAATATGTATTGTGGCGAATGTTATCAAGAATCGCTCATCTTCCACCACTAGCGTCACTACCACAACTACAGCTGTTTAGATACATGGCGTGAGAGCGACAGAGGGAGAGGCAGCTCGCGTGTTTGCGAATGTGGCACAAAGAGGAGATGACGATAGATAAACGCTTCGAGAACACTGTTGCACGAATAAACCAGAAAGGTGTAGACATTTCTAGGTTGTGAAGCTGCTGTCTGCTAGGGTATATAAACCGCGCAAAGACAACGCAAGTCAATCAGTTTATTTTGAAGTGTTGTACAGTGAAGTACTGAACAGTGAATTAACCCGCGATATTGTACTACGGTTTTTAGTACTGAATAAAGCGTACTACTTATTAAGCAGAATCGGAGTGTTTTATTTAACGTACAGTGATCGAACTCAGGGAAAATAATCAAGGAATAATCGAATTCGTCACAATTGGTGTCAGAAGCGGTATTGTTAAATAAATTCAAGGACATTGAAAAGGATAACAAGGACATTGAAAAGGATAACAAGGACATTTTAAGGATAACAAGGACATGGCAAAGTTGAATGAGTTGAAGATCCAGCAACTCAAAAACGAGTTGGAACGACGTGGATTGTCAACAACGGGCAATAAAGCAGAGCTACAATCACGGTTGCGAGAAGCGATGGAAGCAGAACGAATCAACGTTGACGATCATGTTTTTCAGCTTTTGGAAGAGGGAGCGACGAAAGTGGAAGAACAAAAGGATACCCCGAATCCTGTGGAAAACGTGAACACAAACTCGTTATTGGCTGCATTGGCTCAGATGTCGACGAACATAACATCTCAAATGAAAGAACAGGAGACACGTATTACATCCGGAATTTCAACACAGTTGGAGGAACAGAAGACACACATGGCATCTCAGTTAGAAGAACAGAAGGCATACATGGCGTCACAGATCAAGGAAGAGTTGATGGAACAGGAAACACGCATAACGTTAAAACTAGAGGCACAAGAGCAAAGAGTCTCATCGCAGCTAGAAGTTGTCAGTGGACGACAGGATAAGATCGAAGCCGAGGTGGATGCGTTAAAATCTCGTATCCAGGAGTTGCAGCTGAATCGTCCAAATGCTGTATCAAGTTCTCCCAAGGTAAAAACCCCATCTTTTGATGGTTCTGTTCCTTTCCAGGTATTTAAGCTACAATTTGAGAAGACAGCAGCTGTGAACAACTGGGGCGCTGAGGACAAAGTCGCTGCTTTATTTGTGGCATTGAAAGGACCTGCAGCCGAAATCTTACAGACTATTCCGGACGTTGAAAGAAACAACTATGAAGCGTTGATGGGAGCCGTTGAAAGACGTTACGGCAGCGAGCATAGAAGGCAGATATTTCAAATGGAGCTACAGAATCGCTTCCAGAAGGCTAACGAGACATTGCAGGAATTTGCATGGGACATTGAGAGGTTAGCTCATTTGGCGAACGCAGATGCCCCCGTGGAATACATCGAGAGGGTAAAGATCCAAAGATTCATAAATGGAATAATGGATGTAGACACGAAGCGAGCCGCATATGCAAACCCCAAAAGGACATTCGCAGAGACGGTATCACACGCTTTATTGCAAGAGACAGCCTCGATTTTATGTAAACCAGATAAGAAGGTTCACAATGTGGAAGTAGAACGATCAGAGTGGGTGGACGCAATCCTAGAAGCATTGAACGGAAAGCAACGGAAAAATGAAGCAGCCATTAAATGCTTCAAGTGCGGAAAATCTGGCCATATGGTGCGTCATTGCAACATCGGCTCCAGAGACTTCGGCAATGCTTGTGGACGTAAGGGTGACGCTGGAGGAGATGACCAAGATGAATGCCCTATAGTTTCTGTGTCGCAGGTCGGAGGGAAAGCAAGTACTGTTACTGTTAGAGGTTTCTTGGACGGAAAAGAGCGGTTATTCACTGTGGATACTGGCGCATCTCATTCCATCATTAGAAGTGACTTGGTCCAAAAGAGAGTACGACCATTGCAGGATGCAAAGTTGCGGACAGTAACTGGTGAAAGTAAGCTGGTTCATGGAGAAGTTCGGTGCAAAGTTGCGATTGGGAATGCGACTACATACCACAACTTCTTAGTGGCAGATATTGTGGACGAAGTCATCATTGGCGTCGACTTCTTGGCTGTGAGAGACATTCACATGAACCTTAGAAATAGAGTTATGAGATACAATGGCCAAGAAGTACCTCTGATCTTTGGACACAACATTGGGTATTACACCAAAGGAGTTTCATTAGAGATGAAGCACAAGGACACTCGAAATGCAAAGGTACCTCCTCGACCAATGGCTTCGATAGACAAATGCCTACTTGAGAATATTTGGAGAAGTCAACAGGAAGATTCAGATCTGGCATGTGTGATCCGAGGGCTCGAGCGAAACAAACGACCAGCAAGAAAAGAAATGTCAGCGGCGAGTCCAGTTGCCAAGTCATATTGGGCACAATGGAACAGTTTACGAATGGTATCCGGTTGTTTGCATCGAATATGGGAGAGTGAGGATGGTCAATGCGCTCGGAAGCTTATAGTTGTTCCAAGGAAGCGGGTGTCTGATGTTCTAAGGGAAATGCATAACGATCCAAGTGGAGGTCATCTAGGAGTCAAGAAGACCTTGGAGAAGATTAAGCAGACATTTTATTGGGTTGGTTACGGTCAGTCGGTAAAGGAGTGGATTGCCAAATGCGATGAGTGCATCAGAGCAAAGGTGCTGAGGTCCACGAGTCATGGTCTAAGGAGGCAGTGCAACTCAGATGCACCGGTTGAGAGGATTACCTTGGATGAAGCTGGTCCATTCCCCGGAAGTATAAGCAAAAACATGAAAACCAGGTACGACAAAGCAATGGAAACAGAAGGGTTTCTGGAAGGAGATTTAGTATTCCTTAACAGGCCACAACGGAGGAAAAGTGTGTCTCCCAAAGTTCAGTGCAACTGGGAAGGACCATACAGAGTTGTGAAACGGATCAACGACGTTGTTTACCGCATACAGGCTGTTGGAATGCTACGGAACAAAATGAAAGTGGTTCCCCTGGAGAGACTAGCAACGTTGTGATCGGGACGATCAGACTTAGGTGGAGGGCAGTGTGGCGAATGTTATCAAGAATCGCTCATCTTCCACCACTAGCGTCACTACCACAACTACAGCTGTTTAGATACATGGCGTGAGAGCGACAGAGGGAGAGGCAGCTCGCGTGTTTGCGAATGTGGCACAAAGAGGAGATGACGATAGATAAACGCTTCGAGAACACTGTTGCACGAATAAACCAGAAAGGTGTAGACATTTCTAGGTTGTGAAGCTGCTGTCTGCTAGGGTATATAAACCGCGCAAAGACAACGCAAGTCAATCAGTTTATTTTGAAGTGTTGTACAGTGAAGTACTGAACAGTGAATTAACCCGCGATATTGTACTACGGTTTTTAGTACTGAATAAAGCGTACTACTTATTAAGCAGAATCGGAGTGTTTTATTTAACGTACAGTGATCGAACTCAGGGAAAATAATCAAGGAATAATCGAATTCGTCACAGTATGTTCACAAAATTTTAATTATTTTTTCTCACAAATCACAATTTCTAGAACAGCTGATTACTGTCAAATGAAAACAAGAATAGCAGGTATGAACGCACCTGTTTTATGTGAGATGTTTTACACGAAAACAAGGTGTTTTCGCTTCAGTGTGAACATGATCTTAGCTGTTTAGCAAAAAATTAAAAATTCGCTTCCGTATTCGTGATGCTGATCCTTCCATAATTTTAGCTAATTTATTAGCAGTTGACAGTTAAAGTAGACAAATACCTCTGGATCAACCGTTAAATAAAGACCATTGTGAATTCCTACATGTGAAAAACATTGTATATTTTATATAGTAGCGCAACTCACAGCTGATCGCGAAAACATACTAACACATACGCACAGCATATTCCCCATAAAGCGGGCTACCCACCTGCCAAGAAATGCCTCAAGAAAAAAACGAGCATATATTTCTTGTGCCTGGTCAAGAAATTTTGACGTTTACGGCATTTTCCATTTTCTTGCAAATTACTATTATAAAAATGTACAAAATATGTTTAGCGAGACATGTACTCATCTTTGCCGTGAATCTGCACGTTTACCTCAAGAAATATATACGAGCATATTTATTTCTTGAGGTAAACCGGCGTTGCCAACTATCGAAAAGTGCTGTATTTTTTCTTCTGAGCTGAGTATTGGCTCAAGAAAATGTGACGTGTGAAAACCGTTCTTGACCATTTCTTGAGCGTTTTTTTATATGGAGTTTGACATTTCTTGGCAGGTGAGTAGCCCGCTTAAAGACCGAACACTGTTCGAGGTCGAATATACTGATTGTGAATGCCACACTCGCGAGAAAGAAGAAGCCGCAAATATTTATATCGCTCGTTCCCTGAAATTTTTGTAATATTTATTTAGGTAGTTTAATAACTCCATAATCCAATTAATTACAGTCAAAAAATGGATATGCAAAAATATACCTTGCAGTCAATACGACAAGATTTGATTGATAGCAATTTACAGGTGAAAGCAATAATACAGGTAAATATGACTAGAAACCATAAAACACAGCACACGTCTTTCATATCGCTTCTACATTTTAAGGATATATTAACATATCGCGGAAATATACACGAGTTGGAGGCACTCAATGAGGCTGGACGGGCCAAATTAGCTGCATTGCGTAAAAGTATACAACATCTTGACGATTGGGCTCATGACACCAGCGATGCTGAGCTTTCCAAAGAAGTCGATTCGCACAGAGATCAATTTTCACAAACTTTACAAGCATTCCGTAAAGCCAACATTGCAACACGTATCGAAATAGAGAAAGCGAATCGTGAGGAGCTCATGGCCATAACAGGTGAAACGGATTTGCGACAAAGGACAGGTGCGGCAGCACGGCACAATCGTGGCAACTTGGTGTCACAGGAGAATAATGTAACAGAGAAAATGTTAGCCATATCACGACATCTATCGGAAACAACACAAAAAAGTGCTATCACATTGGAAACTTTGGTGGCGTCGTCACAAAATGTTGAAGCAACGCGTGATGAGTTGCACAATACGGCCGGTTCCATATCGCAATCGGGAAAGCTACTTAAAAAATATGGACGACGCGAGTGTACCGATAAAATGTTGCTCTTTTTTGCGTTTGCCTTTTTCTTGGCATGTGTATTTTATATTGTACAGAAGCGTTTGTTTTAGATCAATTCGTCAACAATTTAGGAATGTAATTTGGGGGATTGTATGGGATGTACATAGTATTGTGATGTAGTTAGTTGTTAAGCTTTATTCTTTATTCTGAATTAAATTAGAATAACTTTTTCCAGCTATTGCACACATTTATGCTTAATTTAGGTAAAATTAATTATATATTAAAATACTACACGTAATACGTATAAACTTACGAAATATTTAAACTAATTCCTTTCACTTTTTGTTTAGTTATTTAATATATGTTTTTAATTTATAAATGATCGCTAGTAAATTTGGAATTAAGACAAAATTAGAAAATGCCATAAACATTTACTGAAAGGAAATGCGCACTAGACTGGGCCAAAAATATGATTTTGTTCTTTTAGTTATATTGACTGATTTAGGATAAAGTAGTATCTCAATTGGTATAGTTTATATTAAGGTGTCGAACAGCATTGTGATGAGATCCGGCACCTCGTAACAACGCTGTTTGATCCAGAGGTGCATAAGCGGGCCTTGAAGCATATCCATGACACGTCTGTTGACCACCAGGTCGAGCTCTGTCCGGTGAATGCTGTTATGCATGCCTCAACATCACGCATTTCTGTAGAGGAGCGTCATCTTCCTCGAGTGACAAGGGCCACTCTGGCTCAATTACGATCTGGATATTGTAGTAGATTAAACTCCTACTTATCTAGACTGAACCCCGACGTGCCGAATGAATCCGGCATGCGGCTGGTCAACCCCATAACACCAACCATCTATTCACTTGCTCTACGGAGCCCACTCTCCCTTTGGTCCAACCCTGTTGAAACAGCTAGTTTCTTAGGACTCCCGTTAGAAGATATTGATGACAATTTAGGCTAAGGAGAAGTACGCGTTGGGCAGGGCTACACCACGGTACAACAAAAACACCGAGGCTTTTAAAAAAAACCGAGATTTCGGAATTCAAAAATGAAAATCCAAAGTGGTATCAAAAGACGTGGTTTGGCCTTGCACTTTCTGACACTTTTATAACTGATGTTTTGCTGGGATAGGACTCTTTTCTGACAGCCCTAGCTGGTTAGGGGTTTAGAATATACCCGAGGTAGGTATGCCTGTCGGAAGGGGCAACTGAAGTTCACTTCGACCCCGGCTACTGGCTCAACGAAATCGTTTCGAAGACAGTCGGGCTAGTACCACAAGGTATAAACTAATTTTTCTGAAAAGCAATAAAATACACCAACAAATTTCATACCTCAAGCATTTAAGGATTAAAACTATTCGGCTTTTTATGAGTATTTTGATGCGTTTTAAGACGAAATGGCCGAGCGTATGATTTATCGCAGCCCTAGTGCGTACAATGATATCGTTCAAGACTAGGGGTGTAAAAGTAGGTCGCCTCCCAGTTGGTGCACCCTGGGTAACGCTAAATGACCTACATAGCCTGCACGGCTAGTTTAGTTTCTTGTATTGCCGGATCTACGAGGACGGTACCAGTACTTGTGCTGTACCCATCGTGCCGAAACGACCCGGGCCGTTTTCTTATATCGACCCGGCCAAGAGCAATACACTCGAGGTGACCCTGTCTGACATTTAGGCAGGGCTACACCTCGTTACAACAACAACAACAACAACTATTCGGGTTATCATGCTTATTCTGATGCCTTTTAAGATCTTGGGGCGACACGTATGATTTATCACAGCCTTCGCGCATACAATGATAGCGTTTAGCACGATGTTCACTATTCGGGTGATCGTGCCTTCTTTGGTGTTTTTTAAGATTTTTTGGCCACGCGTATGATTTATGGCAGCCTTCGCGCATACAATAATAGCGTTTAAGACCATGTTTACTATTCGGGTTGTCATGCCTACTCTGATGCGTTTGAAGATCTGGCGGTCACGCGAATGACTTATCACAACCTTCGTGCATACAATGATAGCGTTTTGGACGATGTTCACTATTTGGGTTATCGTGCTTTCTTTGGTGTATTTTAAGATATTTTGGCCACGCGTATGATTTATCACAACCTGCGTGCATACAACGATAGCGTTTAAAACCATGTTCACTATTCAGGTTATCATGCCTTCTTTGGTGAATTTTAAGATGTTGTGGCCACGAGAATGATTCATCACAGCCTTTGTGCGTGCAATGATATGGTTTCAAACCTTCATGTTTTAGAATGTGGATAATAAGATTATTTTCTTTATTGAAACGTTTTTGACATTTATCAAAATAATATGCTTTTCTCCTCTTTGGCGTGTCCTTTTCTAGGGTTAGAGTGATTTTTGTTGATGCAGGGTTTGCCTGGAAAGAGACCGATAAAAAGGATTCAGTTCATAACATGGATGCAAATGTATTGTGACCATTTGCTTGTCTAATTCTGAGTCCGCATAAATCGACGGCTCATTCATTACACTCACAGCAGTCTCTAACTCATCCATAGAAATTTGTACCTCATCTTCGGCACTCAGATCTTGTTCTAACGCAATTTTCTTTAGAGTTAATATTTGTACACTGTTTACTTCCGAGTTATCGTTTTCTATTGATTCTTCAAATATCTCTGAAGGCTTGTTCACACCTTCCGGTAAGACTATGGAAGCAGTCTCTCTGTTTGAGGCCAATGCTTCTTCATGTAGTTCGTATTCTTCTTTAATAACCGATTCACTTAAAAGCAATGGGTCATTCATGCCTTCAATTTCAACTGGTTTCTTATTTAACTTAGCTTTTCTTCTTTAATAGCTGGTTCACTTGAAACTAAGATATCATTCGTTCCTTCACATTCAATTGAATGTTTCTTGTAAGCAATTACATATTCGGATTTCAATGTTTCTTCAAACCGGCGGATGGACTGCAAACACATTTCTCGAAAATCATAGAACTCATTGACTCTTGCAAAGCAAT
This sequence comes from Campiglossa producta, assembly GCA_964058755.1. Classification (NCBI taxonomy): domain Eukaryota; kingdom Metazoa; phylum Arthropoda; class Insecta; order Diptera; family Tephritidae; genus Campiglossa; species Campiglossa producta. The sequence goes on along the minus strand of CAXKVI010000001.1, from coordinate 29,776,123 downwards.
CCAAACAAATATATTTCGAACCCCTTTTAGTTGGAATAAATATATTTGATATGCATGCGGACAGTTTATCCATGAGTCCAAGCATTTCCAACATATTGATACGAGTGTTTGCTTCGGCGACTGTTGCAGTGCTTAGCTCCCTACAATACGCCCGGCACAAATGATCAGCATACACGGGCGCAACGGCAATAGGGAAATCCATAGCGACAGGAAACGTTGCAAACCTCTTATTTAATTATTGTTTATTAATTTTATTTTTTAAATTTGCAAGCAATAAAACACACGAACTATGTCAACTGCATTGTTTATCCCTACCATAGTGTACTAATGGAGTGTAAACTCTTCTGCATAGACGTCAAAATTCCAAAATGAGTTTAACACCTGTTCATCAGAGTTGTTTTTTGGAAAAAGAACATCATTTTCCGCCGAGTTGCATTCGATTTGGTATAAAAAATTTGTAGTAGGTTGCATAAAAAAGTAGTTCGCTAAAACTTAGAAATTTTATTTTTTTTAACATAAGTAACAGTGAATTATATAAAATTCTTAGTTAGAATAACTCTTTCGAGTCTGCTCACTATTTTCTATTAAACAAATAACAAACAACTGCTAATAATTAGCTTCAAACCCCAAAATTTGGGTTTTGTTTCCTTTAGGGGTCAACTCCTAATAAATTAGCTAGAATTATGGAAGATAGCTCAAAATACGGGGTTTGGCCTGAGGATCACGAATCCGGAAGCGCTTTTTAATTTTTTTGTGTCTGTGGAAAGTTATGGTCAAAAAACCGAAAATTGACCCGAGTCCGGTACCAAAATTGTGGCGGGTTCTCTTCAGAGAAGCAAAATATTAAAAAGCGCTTCCGGATTCGTGATCCTGAGGCCAAACCCCGTATTTTGAGCTATCTTCCATAATTCTAGCTAATTTATTAGGAGTTGACCCCTAAAGGAAACAAATACCAAATTTTGGGGTTTGAAGCCTTCTTTGTGCTAAGATATGTATTTGATAGTAAATCTATCTAAAAACATCGTATATACATGTTTCCAAAACAACGTTTGTTTTCATTTTCTGTCTAATTTCTCATTTCGAAGATGCTTACCTCACAATTTTTCTGTAAAATAAATAAAATTTACTAGTTTTAAGTTTTTTTATTTTGTGTCTTTTATTTTCTTTGATATAAAGTATAAACTGAAAGATTCGCTTAAAAGTTGCCCTAGAAACTGGAGTGAAAAAGTTGTGCAACACAGCAACACTTTTGTGCAAACAAGAACCCTGTTTCATTGATATTCGCTGCTGCACACAACCCGATCGCAACGAAAACAACAATAGCAACCCAGATTTTTGACATGGATATGTGTTTTGACATTTGTGATTTGACGTGGAAGTGTGTTTTGACATTTCTGTCAAAGCTACAGTTCACACTTGTATTGATACACTATGATCCCTATTATAGTTTGGCAACTTCTTTTCTTCTTCTTACGAATTTGAGTGGAATGCACTGGCTGAGTGACTCCAAATGAAATGGAATGAAGGAATAGTATGAAGCCCAATAAGCCATTTTATATGGCTGAGTGACTCCAAATGAAATGGAATGAAGGAATAGTATGAAGCCCAATAAGCCATTTTATTTGATATCAATCTGAGACGCATTTGAGATGAAACCTTCAACGCAATTCTCACCTTTCGAAAACTTAATATCAATTAATCAATAAATTAATTTTCGATTTAGTGATAAACTACCAGTAGCAGATCAACTTTTTTGCTAAATGAGTATTAACTTGAGGTATAATTAAATATAAAAATTATACTATAAATGTCCGACAGTTTCTACCTTCACAGTTTTTATACATACGACCCCCTTTACCATTCCCTAAAATGAATTTTGTCCAAATCGTGGAACATTATTGACCCTCATTATTTACCAAACGTTTGAGAAAATATTTTTCTGTGCTAATGGGGAATATGCTGTGCGTGTGTATTAGTGTGTTTTTTGCGAGTTGCGCTACTATATAAGGTATGCAATGTCTGGGTTGCATTAGGTTAAGCAACCAAATTTCGATAAAGTCGATAAAATTTTACACCATTTCACCTTGTGGGAAAAATTTGGTGCGGTGTAAATGTACTATAAAAAAGGACGCGCTCGGATTTCTCTGCTGATGTCTGATGAAAACGTCGGTTGCAGTGGGAGCGCGCTCACTTAATAATACATTTACACCGCACCAAATTTGGCGAAAAACTGCAAATATGACGCTTTTTTCCGTACAAATCCCATTTTCTAAATTTTGAATTCCATGACATTTGACCTCATTTGCCGAATAGTACAATCCACAGTTCCTCAAAATAGCAACCCTGCTGTCTGATGAAAACGTCGGTTGCAGTGGGAGCGCGCTCACTTAATAATACATTTACACCGCACCAAATTTGGCGAAAAACTGCAAATATGACGCTTTTTTCCGTACAAATCCCATTTTCTAAATTTTGAATTCCATGACATTTGACCTCATTTGCCGAACAGTACAATCCACAATGCCTCAAAATAGCAACCCTGCCTATTTTTTATTTTTCACGATCAGAATTGCCCAGCTAGAACCTTAAAGGGTAATTGACGTGTGATAACTTTTGCACTATGCACATCTGTAAATAACAATTTGAACTAGTTTTTTTTAAGAAAATGGGCCAATTCTACAGGAAAAGACAGAAGCCTTCTTGACTCTTCTTTTATCATTACTATACAGGTAATGCATTTCCCTTCGGTGACTTTTTGTCCTGGTAGAAGATTTTTTCAGGGAAGGTGAAGCCAAATACAATTTGCCAGTGTAAACGGTGTCGAACTGGCTCATTTGAATTCGCCAAATTTGGTACGGTATAAATGTACTATTAACGTATGGGCAAAGTTTGTACGCATTCGGGTAAAATCGATTGAAATGTTCCCTGCAAAAATCGAGTGAGGGACAGCAATATACTTAAACGATTTTTTTTATTGCAAGATGAGATAGAAATAGTAAAATATATCTTTTTCAAACGCACATATTGCCGTGACCATCATTTGAGGTATCACTTGACACTCATTGATGAGGCAGTGGATTGAGTTTGACCCATGCAAACATCAAGTTTGATGAAGGGAACAGAAGAGTTTAGCTATATTAGTTATTGAACGCAGAAATGCGTAAGTGGGAAGGAGATGGAGTCCCTCAAGTTTTTCACATTGCCCTTAAAAACGTGATGGAGGATCGTGAGGAACGTTAACCTCAAGTTTGAACCTCAAAAGATGGATCAAATGATGGTCACTGTGTTTGGAGATTTGTGAGCTCTGCTTTTCATTGTGAATGGGATGGGTAAAAAAAAAGAAGAACATGCAACAGCTGAGTTTTTTGTTTACATTTTCCGGCATTATTTGAAGGAAAGATTTGGTGGATATAATTGAGTTTACCGCCATTTAATTGCGTTTAATAATAATATAAGCCTCACAAAAGCAAAAATGGGACAAACAAATTTGAGTTTAGAAGAATTGAAAACGTATTTTAAAACACATGGTAAAATACGCGAACAAAAAGCCCATACATCCAAGGTAACTATGCTGCAACATTTTGCTAATTTACAAATAATATTTTATATACATATACATAGGTACACTCAGTTGGCTGGAGCTGCGATGGACGACGTCTGGCATCGGGCTCCTTTGACAAAACGGTAGCGGTGTATACGCTGGAACGAGATCGTGTGGTAGGCGCACAAATTTGCCTCTCAACTGCTTTTCAATATATAGTAACAAAATTCTATTTAAAATTTAATACAGAGCAAGGAGAATACATATCGTGGTCATACAGGTTCGGTTGATCAGCTTTGTTGGCATGCAGCAAATGCAGATTTGCTCAGCACGGCAAGTGGCGATAAGACTGTACGCATTTGGGACATACGAGCTGGCAAGTGCTCTACCGTAACCAATACAAAAGGAGAAAATATAAATATAACATGGTCACCCGATGGCAAAACCATTGCTGTGGGTAATAAAGAAGACTTGGTGACATTTATTGATACACGCACAAATAAAATACGCGCCGAAGAGCAATTTAATTTTGAGGTATTTGCGCAGGATTTGAAGTTCTTGGTAAATATTTGATCAATATTTGATGCAATAAAAATGTTTTATTTTTCAGGTCAATGAAATTGCTTGGAATAATACTAGCGATCTCTTCTTTTTGACCAATGGCATGGGATGTGTGCATATCTTGAGTTATCCTAGCTTGGAACTGCAGCATGTACTAAAGGCACATCCAGCTACATGCATATGTATAGAATTTGATCCCACTGGTAATGATTAAGCATACAAGTTTGTATTCTCTGTAGTAATATTTTCCACTTTTTCCAATTGCAGGCAAATACTTTGCTACTGGCTCAGCAGATGCGCTCGTTTCTTTGTGGGATGCCAACGAGTTGGCCTGCTTGCGCGTCCTCTCTAGATTGGATTGGCCTGTGCGCACAATCTCCTTTAGCCATGATGGCAAGTTGTTGGCTTCTGCAAGCGAAGATTTGCTTATTGATATAGCGCATACAGAAACTGGTGAAAAGGTAGCTGATGTGACAGTCGATGCTGCAACCTTTACTGTCGCCTGGCATCCAAAACAGTATTTGCTCGCTTATGCATGTGATGATAAGGAAGGCAATGATCGTAGACGTGAAGCGGGTAATCTCAAAGTATTTGGTTTTTCAGAGTAATTGCGAACGAATGTGGAGCGCGATGTAGACGTAAATAAAAGTTTATTTGTGTAAAACAATACTTGCTCATATATAATTGGATTTCTTTGATTGTAGCTTGTACTTAGTTCGCTATAAAATTAATTTAAATAATACATTTCCATTTGAGCCTCAAGCTAATACTTAAAACGGCCAACTCTATTCAACAAACATTTTTAACTCAATTGCATAATCATCGTGCTTGTGCTGAATTCACGCCCACCTCAAACAGTCGAAAGTTTAAGCTCAATCGGCGCAATGAACGCTTGTTGCATGCAAGCAACCAATTTATATTCAATTGCTATAATGATACTTTTATGCATGTGTATAGAGCAGTAGCCACATATCTCAAGTAACATTGTATGAGCATGATTTTGCCTTTGGATATGCAATGTTTATTGATAAATCAGCTCTTTTGTTCAAGTTCTCTCTTCTCATTTAAACTAGTTTGTAAGTGAGTTTTCTAAACTTTTACTATAAAAGCGTCAATTACTAATTAATTTGAAACTAGGACGCATATGCTGTTATATTTTTTACTATACGCGATTGCCATAGAAGGTTTTTGTTAGAAACTTCGATTGGTTCACGTTGTTATTTGCTTTTGTGAAACAGCTTTAAACACTATTGTTGTAATTGTTATTGTTGTTGTAGGCGCTTGATTAGCAGAATGGGAGGTGAAGGGCCAAACAGCGCTATACGGGTATTAGCAGTCCTTTGTCGGATTCTGAATATGATAGTGCAAACATTTGTCTTTTCTGTCCAAGGCCAATAAGTTATGTGTCAGTTACTAAAACGAATGTGGTCAACTCATGTAGATTATCCCATTTGAAATGTTTTTTACTTTGTATACCTCATCGGACCACCTTCAGCTTTTTGAAAGCCGATCATTGCCCTGCAAAACTCGAGAGTACTCTATTTCCTATCCAAAGAGTGATCCAATTGGAGCATCAGAGTACTCCAAATGTAATCTTTTTTCATATAAAAATTGTGCTCCAATTAACATTGCCCACCTACTCCAACCTTCGCTTTGTTTCTGCTACTCCATGGAGTACCTACCGTCAGAGTACTTTGCAATGTACTCCAATGTTGTGACTCCTTGGAGTATATACTGCCAGAGCGATAGTGTCGTAATTTTCGTCGATAAGGCACGAGCAATGATAGACTTTCAAAAAGCTGAACGTGGTCCGATGAGGTATACAAAGGATTACTATTGGAGTACTCCAATATCAAAAATTTTGAACACAAAATCCAACGATTTTTGCAGGGTCTGAAGTTGAAAGTTTGCAACTTTTGCATTCTAGATGGCGCTCGTGATGCGCGATTTGTCGTTCTCCATTCAAAGGTACACGTTCAACTCATCTGTCAAAGCATCTTGCTGCGGCAAACATTGATTGTGACGCCGCTATAACCTAAGAGACCACCATTGCGTATACGTAACTTATTGATTATGTTTGATTTAAGGCGGATTTCTCGACTGCCTGTTAACGTGAAAGTTCACTGTCATTTCACTGTCAATTTAACAGCCAGTTTATTTACCCTTTATTTTAACAGACGACTATTATTGACGACTAGTCGAGAAATCCGCCCTTACTGCCATCCGGGAACAAAAAAAGAGTTTTACGTCAGCATTGTCAAAATTCATTCCTGCACCGTGAAGTATTTACATACTTATATATGCACAAAACATTTACCATTTAACGATTGTAATAAAGCAAATAAAGCATAAATCGCGCGATCGTTATATATATGAAAACTTTTACCTCTACATACTTACATATTCGTAATATTGTTGATCCGTGAAAAAGTTTTAAGCATTGTACAAAAGTTATGCCTTTTGGTTGCTACTACACTTTTTCATTCATTTGCAAATTTTGTTGGTTATTTTTTTGTTTGGTTTTTGTTTTGAATACTACTTTTATACTTCCGCTATGAAAACAAAAAACTAAATAAAAGCTTCAACTTAAATTGCAGCTTACTAAGCTGTAACATTTTTTTTTTTGTGTACATGCAACAAACTTTTTACGCAACCAAGCACATCAACATCATGTTCCAGAAATCTGCAACAAAAAAAAAAAATAAAACAAATAAAATATTCAACAAAACAACATACGCAAATACATACATACACACATTAACTTGCACTCATATATAACCGCGTCGGGATAACAATGACACTAAGGCTAGAGCAAATGCTAGAGACGCCACCATGCAATTTCAACAACTTTTTGTGAATATTTTGTTGTTGTTACTTTTCAGTGGTACTAGTACATTTCTATTTTTTGTGTCGCTAAATGACAAGGCCAAAGCTCTACTTCTTCACAAATGTATGTAGGTATGTATTTAGTAGTTTTTTTTTACTAATATGTAGGTAACATCACAGCACTTAAGACTACGTCTGAGCTGCAATCGACTGTAGATACTATAAATTTCAATAGGCATGCTAATTTTTTCTACTTTTATGATCCCGGCAAACTTTGCTAAATTTTTGTTTTGAAGCTCCTGTGGCTTTCTGTACTCCAACAGTCGATACTCGTTGTCTCGTTTTTTTTTTAATTCGATATCGGATTCCATATAAAAAAATCGACATTTTGTCGTAACACCCAGCACGTTAACTCATTTGTATTTAAAAAAAAAAAACCAATGAATGTTTGATTATTCGAATTCGAAAGCGAAAAAAGTTGTCTACTGAAAAGTGGGAAGTGCCACGCCTACTTCTGAAATATGCAATATTATCGAAGTTTACGGCAAATATTAGGGTTAAGGCTGGTTTTCATTAGGTCAAATTTTGACAACTTTTATCGACTTTATCGAAATAAGCAGCCAAATCTCGATAAAGTCGATGAAATTTGACACCATTTGACATAATGAAAACCTGCCTTTAGGTTCAAGTGACTGCCGCAAAGGCACACTTGGGCCAGTTTTAAAAGGCCCATTGTGATACCACAAATACTAGGAAAAGCCAGTCCCGGGACTCGGAAATACGGAAAATGTTACTACTTGTACAAAACTCTTTAAGAAAGCTTTACATTTTGGGTCAAAATTTCAAATCGCGAAATTTCTGTTTTGGCTTGCAATCCAGAAACTTTCGGGATTTAAGAAATTATGGGATTTGCATTCTTATTACATACATATATGTAGGTATAACTTTACAACATGCCTCAGAGGCTGCTATGTTTGTCTTGCTTCAATCCCAAAAAAATTGTATTTCAATATTTAAAAATCAGATGGGCCACCTCAAAGTGTGCAGTATTTTTTTTATAAAGTACGACTTTCACCCCCATCTTAGAAACTTTTTTCAAACCACCTTTCATATGTGTACTAGGGATGCTAAATTTTTGGACCTAAGCGATCCCGTTATGGTTTATAAGTCCTAAGAGTTCAAATTGATATGAAAAAAATGGGACTTTTGTTAAGTTTAGAGTCCGTGTTAGCAGAAAAATCGAAAATTCTGGAATCCCAGGATTGACATCCCTAATGTGTACGCATGCATGAGTGTATGCACAAGTGTATTTTTATTTATATCCATTCAACCGTCTCACTTTTATATTTATCTAAAATGATAGTGACTGCTGGTTTTTCGCCAAAAAGTGCACCTCAATTGCCAAGCTACTCCCACTGAGGAATGGATGCAACCCAACACAAGAAATTTTAAATAATAATAAATAGAGTACTAGTAAATGTGAAAGTTTGGTAGTATGCATGTAGTAAATAAACAACATAATATGCATGTAAGCTATTTGGGTACATTAGGGTGGGCCAAAACACATTTTTTTCTAGTTTAAATTAAAAGTACCTGGGTGGTCGAGCTTACTCGGTGCTATCAATTAAGCGCTAGGCCTACTTACCCAAAATGATCTCAAAATGGCCCTAAAATAATCCCAAAATGACCCCACAAAGACCCTTAAATGTTTTTAAAAATTACCCGAAATTGAACCCGAAATTATCCCAAAATTACCCCAAAATGACCACAAAAAGACCCTTAAACGTACCCAAAATGATGCGAAAATGGCCACAAAATTATCCAAAAATATCCCCAAAATAATCCCAAAATAATACTAAAATAATCCCAAAATGAACCCAAAAAGGCTCAAAAATGACTCCAAATTGTCCCAAATTAATCCAAAATTGAACCCAAAATGGTCTCAAAATAACCCCTAAATTACCCTAAAGTGACCCCTAAATGATCATAAAACAATCCAAATATGATCCCAAAAATATACAATACAAATACAATACGGTAGAATGGTAACCCTGAAATATACGATATGAAAATATTTTAAATGGTATGTCGACGAAAATACCTTTCATTTGATACCCATATTGGGATATTTCGCTCCATAATTTAAATTTTTTTTAGATAGGCGGCAACCCTGTACACCCCTAAAGTGGAAACCTTCAAGTGGATAGTCTTCGAATCTATCATACTATCTATATTCGAAATTTCATCCAAATCGGTCAAGCTGTTCTCGATATAGTACGGGATATACAAATATACTGCGGTAAGGTGGCAACCCGAGGTGGCAACCCTACTTGAAAATATTTTGGTTGGCATGTCGTTGAAAGTACCTTTCATTTAATACCCATATTGGCATATCTTGCTACAAAATTAAGAAAAATTGAGATATGTGGCAACCCTGTAAACCACCCCAGGTGGCAACCCCCATGTGAATAGTCTTAGAATCAATCATACTATCTATATTCGAAATTTTATCCAAATCGGTCAAGCGGTTCCCGAGATAGTCCGGACATACAAATATACAAATATACAAGTTTAGCTCGTTTAAAGTTATAAGATATGTTTTAAATATCAAAAGCTTAGCCACCTTTTTCAGCACTGTGAATCGGTTTTATGGACCGAAATCGCCATTGACTGTTAACAATTTTAATTTTTTGAGCAAAGCACCATGAGAAAAGTAAACCTTCTTTGGGTCATTTTAGGATAATTTTTGGAAATTTTAGGGGCTATTTTAGGGGTCATACTGGGCTCATTTTGGGGTCATATTAGGATTATTTTCAGGTCCTTTTTGGATAATTTTGGGTTCATTTTCATTTCCGCTCCCTTTTCTCTTGAATGAAAAGCTGACCTGTATCAGCTTTTCAAATTGGAATTTTACACATTTTACATTTTACATAACAATCTAATTTAAATTAACATCGAATTCATATTAAATGAAGTCCAAAACAAATTTCTCCAAATTTCCAGTTAGGATGAAATTTCAAATCGCGCCATTTTTAGAACCTGGTTTCATATAGACATATCCAATTAACTGACTACTGAGTGACAAATGTCCAATTGTGATGCAGCGTTGTGGTCTTGTACCTTTGTTGTTGTTTAAAAGAAAACTAACTGTAAAATAAAGCAAGTTCTTGTTGTTGTTTTTGGGGTGTTGATGTTGTAGCAGTACTTTGCAAGCTCTTGTCAATTAGCTCACTGTCTGCCTTACGGTATTATGCAGTATTTTTTGTTGTTGTTATTATTGCACGATGGTTTGATGGAATTTGTTGCTTTAGGTAATGTTGAACAATATTGTTGTACTTGTTGCATTGTGGCTTTTACTAGAAAGCTTAAATTGCTGTTGGTATTCGAGATTTGTTTCTGTTTTCCTTTTTAGTTGCATTGTGGTTGTGGCTAATTATATGAATTTTTTAAGAATAATGTAAAAAAATACAATAAAAGGTAGAGACATGAATAACAGCGCCCATCAGTTTTTTCATATTGTCTTTTAGAACCTGATGGTAGGGATAGGGTTGGGGATAGAGATAGGGATAGGGATTGAGATAGATATAGGAATCGGGTTAGAGAAACATGCAGGGAAATAGATTTGTGGTTGGACAACGTCTGCCGGGTCAGCTAGTATGTATTTTAGACTGGGCCAAAAAAATCTCGTTTTTTTCAAAAATTATATTAATTTTCTTTCTAAGAAACGTGAAAAAAATACAGTAAAAAGAAAATCAATATAATTTTTGAAAAAAAAAACCAATTTTTTTTTTTTCCCGGTCTAATGTATATATAATACTTATATGTATACATGGATTTTATTCACATTTGGCACATATGCCTGATGTACTCGTATAATGAACAAATCTTTTGAAAAAAATTAACCTGCTAGGTGTCGCTGGAGTCGAGATATTGGAGTTCGTTTATGTTAGTTTAGCAGACGGCCGCCCTCACTAAAATGGATAGAGTTAGGGATAGGGATAGTAAGAGGAAAATATGATATGAAAGAGGCAAAGGAGGAGAAAGGGAAAGAATGAGCAAAGAACAGAAAAGGATGGATGATGCAGCAGAGTAAGTTTTTGGACAGGACAACGTGTGTAGAAATGAGCTGTAGCTTATAAACTTTATTAAAAACATATTGGTGTCTATAAATAGGAGCAGAATCTTGCTCTTAAAAATATCTTTGCTCCAAAATTGGCAGTGATGGGTCGGAAGCCCAAAATAAACTTAAGCTATCTACCATTATGCGTGGAATATTGAAATTCTCCAAAATAATTGCACACAGCTTCAAACACACATACAGGGATATGTCACACGGGTAGACCTTTTCTCAAATAGTTGTCATATATTTATTTGTTTTCATTTTCAATACTTAAATACGTATTCACATATGCATGTATGTATGTATGTATGCATGTATGTGTGTAAATTCCATACCTTGGAAACGAAATGTAAACAAACAGAAAAATTCAAACCAATTTCGATTAACTTGAAATTTACTATCTGCATACCTTTGCATTCGATAATCCTTATTACATTTATGTACATACCTACATGCATATCTTCATACATACATATGTATGGAGTAAAATTCCTGAAGCGGACCACCTAAGAATTCCTTATTTTGTTGTAGCTTGTCTATTGGATCTTTTGTTTTTGTGTAAATTTTGGATAATGTGTTGTTGGATTTGTAAACCTAGGTGATGTTTTGTTCTTTTAATATCTTGTGGTCTATTATACTAAGCTTTGGTATATATGTGAAACTGTAATATTTCTTTGCTTCCGTTGTTGCATTTTATGGTTTATTCCTGGTTTATTAGTTCATGTATCAAGTGGTCAGGGTAATTATAGTTTTTCAGGATTGTGTGTATTTTTTTCTATATTCGTGTTATGGAATTTTTAGTCGCTAATCGTCATTATTTTTCGTATCAGATTCTTCGCTGTCTTGATTTTGTACTTTGTTGATTGAGAGGATAAGAAATTAGTCAGGCGACCAGAGGATGTTGGTTTTGAGTACCAATTTAAAATAATACTATTGTTGGCTTTGTATGTATATGCGCACATCTAGAAAAGGGATGCTTTCATTTTCTTCCATTTCTATTGTAAATTGTAGTTTGTGGTTGTATTTGTTTAGTGTCTCGAGGATTATATTCACGTCTTTGCGTTTCACTATTGCAAAAATGTCGTCTACATATTCGGTGATAAATTTGATGTCAATACTGTGTTTTTGTTTAAGCTCCGAGATGGTATTGTCAATAAGGTCATCCATGACAATGTCGGCAATAAATTACAGGAATTATAGTTCAACATCAGTTTATCGGAACAATCGATTGTATTGGGGCTATGTGAAAAATTAATCTCATCTTAATGATTTGCAACAGCGATATTGCACATATAAAAAGAATGTTAATTACGAAATTTCACGCTTCTATCTGTCTAATTTCAGGAGGTATAGCCCAAAATGTATTTATCGGAACAATCGATTGTATTCAAAATTGATTCGACAAATGATTTTTATATTAGAAAATGGTGGTCGCATGCAAAATTTCAGCCAAATACCTCAAAAATTGAAGGACTAGTTTGCGTTCAAACAGACAGACAGACAGACCGGCATGGCTAAATCAACTTAGCTCGTCATCCTGATTATATCCAAAGTTATAATACACATGTTCATGAAAGGTATAAAAAGCACAGCTGAAATTCATCATGTTTTTCAAAATATAGTGAACATATGTATTTTTTTGAAAATTGACGTGACCATCCAGGTGCCATCTTAATTAGGGTTAAAATCAAACCATCTAAAATGAAAAAACTTTATTTTTGTTATCCCAAAAAACTAAAAATTTTAAATTACATCGATTTATACGCGACCTTTGTTGATATTTTTTTCTTACATAGCATATCACTTTAACCAAATTTTGTTTCAAATCGAAGCGATGACATTTTTAAGTGATCTGGTTGATAAATTTAGCCCCATGTTGGAAAAGAGTACAAATATTTGCAAGTATCTACCTTTTCACGTCTTTAAGTTAATTAAAGACATTGCAAAAGAGGGATTAATTGCAACTACTTCCATACATACAAATATACACACACAAGCTCATATTTAATCTACATCATCATTGTAGGTCCATTTACACGTGTATTACGTCAGTAAAAGTAATTAAAATTTTAAAAGAAAATACGAATGAGTTTTTCTCAGCTGCTTGTATGTATGTGTATATATGATTCCCATATTTTACTACAGCTGGCTTAAATATTTTTTCCCATTATCCTGGTTTGCAAGTACCAAAGAATGTAAATTTATAAATTTATAAATAAATTTATAAATTTACATTCTTTGGTTAAACTAAGCTAACAGCTGCTGTGAGAATTACATTTCAGAGAGAATTCAGCGCTGTAGCAAATTCAATGAGTGAACTGAGAGCGTTTGAAGGTAAGAGAATCCTTTCAACACGAAAGGACTCTGGGCACTGTGAAGAAAATGTCTTATCGCCTACATTTGGGCTTTAAATAAATAACAAGGTAATTTTTATATCGCATGCTATTTATTTTTTCCGCTTCTTTTTACCCGTTGTGCTTTACAATAATTGCATGAATATTCATCAGAATGAAGGCAATCGCTTTGAGTACTTTGACGCATTGTTGTGCGCTTTTTCCTCAGCGTTGATCCATTTGTTTTTTTTTTGTTTGTTTTATTAATGCGTAAATGCTGGCTTGATTATAAATTATTGCATTCATAAAATTGAAAAGGTGAAATAATTCAATTACTTCGTAATATCGACCCACTTTCGCGAAATTACAAATTTGTTTTAAATCCCGCAGCTCATCATCTGCTAAAATGTTGTACCTGCAATCCTCAAATAATTTAGTTTAGGTGCAGGAGTTCGGATATTTCTCGATTGAATTTCTGTCCTAAAAAGTATCGCATACTGTTCTGAGTCAACCAAGAAAGGAAACTGTAATTTGAATTTTGGGCGAACGAGCTTCGCATAACCCTAGGTGGCAGCCCGACCTTGAAATACTTACTTAAACTAAAATAGAAGTCCACGCAAGTGGGGAAAATTTCTGATCGCCATTCAACTGGGAATGGTCAGCGCGAATCATCTATGTGTGGCCCAAGCAGCAGCTTATTACATCCGGGAAAGCTCACGTATCCTCTGGATAGCCCCTGAACAAGCTCGGTGGTAAACTAATGTGAGTAGGCGACAACCTGGCAAGGCCACTCCGACATAATCGGTCTAAGGGCTTGTGTGTAATTAAAACCACATAAAACAACATTCCAATGAGATCCGACCTTGAAATACGACGTAAAAAGCGCTATTTTGGAACTCCCACTGCCATATCTTTTTTTTTGAGTTCCAGGTTTGTGACAGCTTTGTGGAAACCTTCTAAGTGGCAACACTGATGTAGAAATGTGTCAAGACGGTTTCGAGATTATTGCGGATATGAAAAACAATAAATACATATAATGGGATAAAGTGGAAATATTTTTGTTGAAGAACGACGTGGGATTCCTTTCATTTTGATTAGTATGTAAAAAAAAAATCAGATAGATCGCAATCCTGTAGGGCGCTCTAAGCGGCAAAACCCAGGTAGAAAACCTTAGAATGAAGAATACTATTCACAAACCAAATTTCATCGAAGTCGGTCAATAGATTTCCGAGGTAATGCTTGATATACATACGTAGGAAAAATAAAAATTTGGTGAGGTGACAACATCATCATCATCATTTATTGGCGCTTAACCGCCTAAGCGATTTTGGCCATTGCCTATCACAGCACGCCAGTCATTCCTTTTTAGCGATAACTGTTGGCATGAGTTCAAAAATACCGTTCAAGTGACACCCTTACAGGCATATCCCCTGCTAACCAGCAGAGGATAAAATCTTGAAAAACTACTGGGTAATAGGATAAAAAATGGGGAATTTTGTTCAAAGAGGTTCCTTTCCTACCCATATTGAAGGTGCTAATTTGTGTCGAAAATGATCGATTAATCGAATTATGTACATATGTTGAATTATGCCTTGGTATTTCGATGGCAATGATGATAAAAAAATACTTTTATTGCCACCATTGTCTTTAACGGTAATAAAATGTTTACGTGCCTTAAAATATATTCTAAACCTTCAGTTGGATATCTAATAAAAAATCGGTGAAAATTTAATTAAACGCTTTTAAGCAGTTTTTCAGTGATGCTAGTACAAACAAACAGACATACAATACAAATATTCTAAAACTATTGTTTTGACTTTTGTTACTCTCAAAAACTTTGCATGGACTGAGTATTTATGCAAAACTTGTGCAACTGAAGTGCAACGATTCAAAGAATTTGCTGCATTTCAAAAAAAAACAATAACAGTAGATAAACACCAAAAGTAATACCAACAACAAAGTTTTGTTTTTGGCAACAATTGTCATTGGTTGGTCCTTTATACGGTTGCCAAATAAAATTTTCATTTTTCAGGGTTTTTGCATTCAACAACTTTACTGTTATTCTTTTGAGTTGTTGCATTGTTATTTCTTTTCCGTCTTTCTACCGCTGCACAAACTTTGTTGTTTGTATTATTGTTCATTTTGTTATAAACTCTTTACTCAATTTCATTTCATTTCGATTTTCTTTTTGTTGTTTTATATTCTTATGACTTTGAACTCATGGAAGCGAAACCATTAATTGTGACAATGTAAACAATAGAAACTTTTTGACAGCAGCATTAAACGTACATATACGAATATGATGGTTGGGTTGCCGGTATGGTGTAGGATGCTGAGGTTGACGTTTACGATTGTGGGTAAAGTGGCACATTTCTCTGGTGTTTGGAATAGTTATTTTATTACTACTATGAGCATGTTAACGGGACTTTGTGTTATGTGTGGGTTTTGAAGGCACTGCGTATTTGTTGTTTAAATTGTTATTCTTTACTGCCTTGATTTGTAGTTTACGGGTTGTTTAAGATTAATAGTATGTATTTCTCTATTAAGATATGGGGATGGAATTAAAAACGTTATCTACGTTAGACCATTTGTTACATACTTAAAAATAAGCTGTTTAAAATTTCCATGACTTTTGCTCAATATTACAAATCTCTGTTTTTATATAATCATTTTACCTTTCAATAACTTTACTTACCCAAAACGACCTCAAAATAATCCCAAAATTTGAATTCAAAACGACCCAAAAATGATCCCAAAATTAAATCAAAAATGATTCCAAAATGGCCCCGAAATGATTCCAATATGACCCCAAAAAGACCCTTAAATGTACCCAAAATTATCCGAAAATGACGCCAGAATTATCCGAAAATAATCCCAAAATTACCCTAAAATAATCCCAAAATAATCCTAAAATAATCCCAAAACGACCCCAAAAAGATGATCCAAAAATGACTCAAAAAATGATCCGAAAATTACCCCAAAATTGTCCCAAGTTAATCGAAAATTGAACCCGAAATGATCTCAAAATAGCCCCAAAATTATCCCAAAGTGACCACTAAATGATCCCAAAATGATCCTAAAATAATCCAAATATGATCCCAAAAATATTAAATACTATTACAATACGGTAACCTTGGGCGGCAACCCTACTTGAAAATATTTTAGTTGGTATGTTGGCAAAAATACCTTTAATTTGATACCCATATTGGCATATCTCGCTCCATAATTAAAAAAAACTGAGATAGGTGGCAACTCTGTACACCCCCCAAGAGGCAACCACCAAGTGGATAGTCTTAAAATCAATCATACTATCTATTTCCCAAATTTCATCCAAATCGGCCAAGCTGTTCCCGAGATAGTACCGGATATACAAATATACAGATATACTTCGGTAAGGTGGCAACCTTAGGTGGAAACCCTACTTGAAAATATTTTAGTGTTTTGTAAGCTACATAAAAGTGGCGTTTGGCAATCTGTTCAAAATGTTTAGAGTTGGGAATTTTAGTTCATTAAAGTGATCAGAGATTTCGAACTAGCATACCAAAATGAATTAGGTCATTTAGTTCGTGCATTTAGTTCGTGCATTTAGTTCAATTATTGGTATTTGTTTCCCTTAGTAAATAACTGCTAAACACGCCCAAAAATGTTGGGAGGGGTATCAGAAGATGCCTTTTGGCCTCAATAATCCAGAGACGCATCTTTTGATACCTCCTCACCTTATGTTTAGACACTGCTAACCAGCTGCGGATAAAATCTTGGGAAATTACTGGGTCCCGCTTACCAAAAAAGAGGATAAAAAAGTGGGCAATTTTGTTCAGCGAGGTTCTTTTTTGTTAATTGTGAATTTGTGTCGAAAGTTATCGAATTATGTGGAACTAGTATTGCCTGTGATCAAAACATTCGACCAATAAAATCTGGTAGTGGTGACTGGAGGGTGTGTGGGGTCGCTAGCCCCTTACTCCCATCCTTAAATTTCGGGGACACCCCTGAAAATATACCGCCTATACATCATCGGTGCATATTTCATTCAAATCGGTCAAACGGTTCGCTCACAGGAGGTTCCTAAAGTTTTTCATGTGGCGTATTTATACATACATATATACATTAGAGCGTATCACCAAAAAGAAGTTGGTCGCTCATATGAAGTGTTTTTGAAAAACATTTATAAAATAGTTCTTTTTTCAGGCAACCCTAGATGTCGCCCAATTACATTTTTCTTCAAATCTTTGGCATTTGTTGTCGGATTTTTAAGTGTGACATCAATTTTTTTGTCTCAAAGAGGGGGTTTTCTCAAGTAAGTTCATTGAGCTCATGCGTTTCGTTGTGGTACTTACCCGCCATATCTCAGTTTCTACCACCCTAATGTAACGACCTAATGTCAGTTAATTGAAGACCGTAACTGAGATATGGTGGGTAGGTACCACACCTGAGATCAATGAGCTTTTTTTAGGAAAAACCCACTCCTTGAGGCAAAAAGATTGGTGTATCACACTTTAAAATCCGACAATAAATGCCAAAGATATGAAGAAAAATGCAATTGGGCGATATCTAGGGTTGACAGAAAAAAAAATAATTTTTTTTAAATGTTTTTCAAAAACACTTCATATGAGGAGAGGATGGGCCGACTTTTCTTTTGGCTGTAAGGCGAGACGCCCAATATACATACATAGATTATTCGTCGTTATTTCGATGCCTACTCAAGTAGTTCATTTATTTAAAAATTTGAACTAGTTCGCGCAATAACTTCCATGATCTAGTTCAGTGAACTAACTAGTTCATGAACTACCCAAGTATACTTACGTCGCTCATTGGGAACTTACATACGTGCTTAAGTATTTACAAATTCAATTTTCTCACTTGTAAACATAAGTTTCAAATTAATATTGCACTCAACAGTCAGTACTCATTGATTAACTGCTATATTATAAATACACACATAAATATATGAAAAGTGCAAATATAGTTCATCAGTTCAACTATATTTATTGTTTGAATATCCATAATTGCTTGAGGCAAAAGTAACATAAATTCAAGAATATACTCGTTGTTACAAACCTACATAAAATTACAATCATACATATGTACATACATACATAGTACATATTTCAATTTACAATCAGCATAAATGCAAACATTGCATAAATATTTGCAATTCAACAAGTGTAATGCAAACAAGCTGATGAAGGATTGTGTGAAAATGGACATTGTATGTACATGAAGAAGAAGAAGAAGTAGAAGCACCAGCAGAAGAATATAAAATCAATACCACTTACCATTCGATTTTCAACTGATATTATCCTTGTCAGCAATATTGGCAAAAGTGTATTATTGAGTTAAAATTATATTAACGGTTTGCTCAACGTTGTCAACGTCACAAATACTACAATACTCATAATCGTCATTATCATCATTATCCTCTGACAAACTACTCGTATAAGCTTTTCAAAGGAAAAGAATTCTCTATGGCTTGAATGGGTTATTATTGCAAAGCAACATCAATGTACGTTATAGTGGAAGAGCTCAGGTGCGTTGATGTAATCATTAAAATCAACGAAGCGTTGCTCAGAGTGGCTGCGGTTAACATTTTAAGTTGGCGACCAATCAAAAATGCATTGACGCTCGCATCAAATTTAAATTTATTTCTTTATTAACAATGCCATAGTTCATTCTGACATTTGAATGACAGCAAATGCAGTTGATTACAAATGTCACTATAAGATTGTGCAAGTTTGTGTTTTAAGTTGATTTACTAGGCCTTCTGTATTAAATTTTCCTTTAGATAGGGCGTTTTTGGAACTTCGTTTTGAGATTGGACGTTCCTCAATTTCACTTAAGGGAGCGGAAGTTATTTACATTTTTTGTCTTCATAGTACACAGTACGTAGAGAAAAAAAATTTCATAAAAATTTAACTAGTCTGTAAAAAAATGTAAATGGGACATTCTATCGTGACTCCTGGGACATTTGACTCGAGAGCTTAGTCAACTTTGACTTAATAAACTGACATTGGGATTTCAATTGCTATGAAATATATTTATCGACATGGATAAATATCCAATACAATAAATGCATTAAAAGAATTGGCGAAATAACAACAAATAGCTTTATAACTACTCAGTAAGTGAGTGTGACTCCTGGGAAACCGAAAAATCCCGTTGTTGCACCTTTGTGAAAACGAATTTTAGCTTTACAGTTCAACTTTAAACTACAATTTGTATATGATCGAAAGTACATAGTACCATATTCTTTAAAAATAAGATCAGTATTAGCTTTTAGAAACTTTTTACAAAGGTTAAAGAGTGTGACTCCTGGGACATTTTCTTGTTTTTTCGTGATACAGTTTTTAAGTTTTTTCAGTATTATCGATGCAGTTCCATAAAAATTTAGCTATGCAACTAGTTACCCCTAACCCATGATAATAAAAAGACCTTTATTGTAAAGTTCTGTCAGAGCAGTGGGAGTTTATGGCATTTTAAAAATTTGATACTTTTCCTCTTTTCGGTGGAATGTCCCAAATAACTCCCGCTCCCTTAAAGTGTCAAACAATTTTTTTTTTGCTAATAGGTACTAATGGAATGCCCAACAACATCATACAAAAGCGCCATCTGACCACGATGGAGAATTTAAAAATTTCGAATAATGCTTGCAAAAATTAGAATCGTCGTTTAGTAGAAGATACCATCTTTTATATATATTTAAAAAATTAGCAAAATCGGTTTGACCAATCGTGAGAAAATTATCAAAACGTGAAGAATTTCGAAAAGTGTTAATACCCTGCAGCGAAACCTCAAACTAGTCAGAAAAATACTAGTATACAACTATAATTTTCTGGCAGAACTCATACTAGTCAGGAAATATCCACTTCATACTAGTATAAAACTAGAATTCTCTGGTAGAACTCATACTAGTCAGGAAATATACATTCCATACTAGTATTTAACTAGATTTTTCTGGATGAAATTATACCAGTTGAAAAATATAAAATCCATTCGTTTCGTTTTCTTTTATAATTCATAGATGCTTTTTCGTGATAGGGTAAATACAAATAGCCGCTGCTTTCTTAAGAATAAACATGAAAATGAAGTCGAGAGATAAAATAAAGGGTAAATCATACTGGTTGAAATCATACTAGTCCAGTTTTAATGCTTTTTGGACTGGTATGGGACTAGTATATTTTATACTAGTCCTTTTTGGACTAGTATGTGTACTAGTTCATTTTATGGAAATTATACTAGTCCAGGTTGAACTAGTATGGAACTAGTATTTTACAACTAGTATGAAACTAGTATTTCCTGACTAGTAGATAACTGGTATATTCTGGTCGAAATCTGACAATTGACATCTCGTAGGACATCAACACGTAAAAAATACCAGTTGCTTATATGGAAAAAAGACAGAACACTGACTAGTTGGGCCCGGTGCACCAACTAGTTGTACAGTGGTTTTCAACTAGTTGCTTTCGCTGCAGGGTAGCTACAACTTGGAAAAAAATTCGAATTTCGAAAAGTGGCCCAAACGTATTTTATTTTTTGTTGTTGTACACTATACAAAAAAGTTTGAGAAAGATAGTACAACTTCGAAAAAAAGTGGCTCACCTCACAAAATTTAACTCAAACAAAAAAAAAATAAAAATAAAAAAATTAGAAAAAAATTAAATAAAGTAAAATGTTACTCATACGCCATGTAGTACCAAATTAGTTGGAGTGTAAAAAAATTAAACAAAATTATGTAAATTTAATTAAATAAGAGAAGATAAACTAAAGTAAAATGAAATGAATTAAATTAAAATAAAATATAATAAAATAAAATAAAATTTACCTAAATAAAATTAAACAGAAAAAAAAAATAAAAAAAAAATAAAAAATTAAAAAAAAATTAAATAAAGTAAAATGAGATGATATAAAATTAAATGAAATAAACTAAAAAAAATAAAAAAAAAAGAATAATAAAATTAAAAAAAAAAAATAAAAACAATAAAATAAATAAATAAAGCGAAATAAAAAGAATTAAAAAAAAATAAAAACAATAAAATAAATAAATAAAGTGAATTAATTAAAATAAAATAAAATAAAATAAAAATAAAATAAAATTAAACAAAATAAAATAAAATAAATAAAATAAAATAAAATAAAATAAAATAAAATAAAATAAAATAAAATAAAGTAAAATAAAATAAAATAAAATAAAATAAAATGAAGTGAAATAAAAAAAGCCAAATTGAAGTAAATTGAAAATAAATAAATAAAACAAAATAAAATAAAATAAAATAAAATAAAAAAATGAAGTAAAATAAAATAAAGTAAAATAAAATAAAGTAAAATAAAATAAAATAAAATAAAATAAAATAAAATAAAATAAAATAAAATAAAATAAAATAAAATAAAATAAAATAAAATAAAATAAAATAAAATAAAATAAAATAAAATAAAATAAAATAAAATAAAATAAAATAAAATAAAATAAAATAAAATAAAAAATGAAATAAAATAAAATAAAATAAAAAATTAAATAAAATGAAATAAAATAAAATAAAATAAAAAAATAAAATAAAATAAAATACAGTAAATAAAAAAAAAACAAAAAAATAAAATAAAATTAAAAAAATAAAATAAATTAAACTAAAATAAAATAAAATAAAATAAAATAAAATAAAATAAAATAAAATAGAATAGAATAAAATAAAATAAAATAAAATAAAATAAAATAAAATAAAATAAAATAAAATAAAAAAATAAAATAAAAAAATAAAATAAAAAAATAAAATAAAATAAAATTAAATTAAATTAAATTAAATAAAATGAAGTGAAATAAAAAACCAAATTGAAATAAATTGAAAATAAATTGAAATAAATAATATAAAATAAAAAAATAAAAAAAATTCAAAAAGTTAAAAAAAAAATTTTAAATAAAATAAAAATAAAATAAATTTAATAAAAAATAGATAAAATGAAAATAAAATAAAATTAAATTTAATTAAATAAAATATAATAAAATAAAAAAAGGTGAAATAAGTTGAAATAAAATAAAATAAAAAAGTAAAATTAAATAAAAAAATAAGATAAAATAAAAGAAAATAAAAAGATAAAAATAAAATAAAATTAAATTAAATTAAACAAAACAAAACAAAGAGATATAAAATACAATACCAAAATAATATAAAACAAACAAAACAAAATAGGTACATAAATTAAATATTATATGTATATACCAATACTAATAGA
This sequence comes from Campiglossa producta, assembly GCA_964058755.1. Taxonomy (NCBI): domain Eukaryota; kingdom Metazoa; phylum Arthropoda; class Insecta; order Diptera; family Tephritidae; genus Campiglossa; species Campiglossa producta. Next base: position 29,753,523 of record CAXKVI010000001.1, on the reverse strand, counting down.
ATGCGGGAGGGAAAATGTTACTCATACGTCATGTATAACTCCTTTAATTAAGATTTAAGAAAAAATCTCGTAAAGTGAGTTGAGTAAGAAATGGCGCTAATGCTACCGTGTAGCCTTCAGTAGCTATTTGATATTAGTTTTACCAAGCAATTACTAGCATTTCAAATCAACTAAAGGGTAAATGCAAATCTCTCCTACTCTTCGCCTAACTTCGTTTAGCAAGTGCACTTAGAAGCTCATAGAAACATTAGTGCATACATGCATAGACAACTGTCAACATAACAGCCACATACTTAACTAAATTGCTGCATATTACTCGTAGAGTAGGATTACAAAATGATATGGACAATCGCTCGAACAATTGCTATGCAAGAAGTATGAAAGTGAAAAGAAAGACACACTAGCATTTTATTTCTCCAATTACACACTTTTAAAGTGCCCTTCCTTCACGTCCTTTAAATAGTTCCGCACTAAAAGAGAGTCATTCCAATTTTTTTCTTTCTCGTTTTTTCAATCTCCACTCTTTGTTTAATCTTTCACATTTCATTCAATGGCAGTTGTTATTGCATCACTTTGCCTTGATGATGATGATGATGATGTGACGTATTGTCGAGTGCCATTGCAACAGTAAAATGCACTGAATGTTGCTAACTCAATCTCGCAGAGAGTAAGGGGCATCGCTTTGCAAGCGCAACAGCTGTCGGACTTTAAACATTTTCACATCATTCAAAATTTTTTTTTAATTTTTCGCTTTCTCTACTTTTCATTTCGCTTTTTTTGTGTATTTTTTTCTGCTCTGCCCTACGATATGGAAATGCATTTAACTTTCTGTAAAAGTTTTCTTTCAACGTTCTTTTCTTGTACATTTTGTTGTTTTAGCAATTTTAAATGCAAACTTTTTCAATACAAAAATAACAGTGTAATGCAACTGTTTTGGGTGCCACCCTAAGGCTGGCTATTAAAAAACTTGAAATTTTGCATTGACCATTAGGTAAAATATAAAATTTGCATATAGTCGAATTTACTTTGGAAGTTACATTTCCTTGTCATATTTTCTTATTCAGTTTTTGTTTCTTTTTATTTTCCAATTATTCACTACTTTCACTTTGCTAAAGGCTTTTGCTCAAACGGCGAGCCACTCAAAATGCGTTTGCAAACTTCAAATTGAAATTGTTTTTTTTTGTTGTTGTAATATAAAGTTTCGTTTCGGTAGTCCAGTTATGACTTTTGTCTATTTTTTGTTTTGCTACTTTTACACTTGTGATTTGTTCGGTGGCGTCTGCCAATTACAGCATGAAAGTTGGTGCACACACACATTCTTGTATAAGTTTGAAGGAAACTTAAAAGTTTGGATGTTTTTAAAATAAAATGGAATAAAAAAATAAATAAATGAGAAAAAGATAAAAATCAAAATAAAATAAAATAGAAGGAAATGAAAAAAACAAAACATAATAGAATAAACAATTAAAATACAACAAATTAAAAAAATACCAAAAAATATATAAAATAATAATATAAAAAATATACATATGTATAGTAGAGCGTATCACCAAAAAAAAGTGGGCCGAACCTCCCCTCATATGAAGTGTTTTTGAAAATCATTTAAAAAAAATTTAATTTTTTTTCTGGCAATCCTAGATGTCGCCCAATCGCATTTTTCTTCATATCTTCGGCATTTATTGTCGGATTTTAAAGTGTGGTACCACAACGAAACGCATGAATTTCTTGAGAAAAAAACCTCCTCTTTGAGACGAAAAAAATTTTTTTTTAATGTTTTTCAAAAACACTTCGCATGAGGGGAGGTACGGTCGACTAAAACAAAACTAAAATTAAAAAAAATTTATGAAATAAAATATAATAAAATATATATAATATAATAATATGAAATGAAAAATAAAATAAAATAAAATATTAAAATAGACTAAACTAAAATTAAAAAAATAATACAAAATAATTACTTATTTTTATTTTTTTTTATTTTTTTTGTTTCTATTTTTTTTCATTTTATTTTTTTTTATTTTACTTAAATTAATTTTACTATATTTTATTTCATTTGATTTTTTTTTTTTTATATTTTTTCCTATATTTTAGTTTGCTTTATTTTAATTTTATGTTATTTTATTTCATTTCACTTTATTTTATTCTATTTGAATTTATTTTACTTTATTCTATTTTAATTTATTATTTTATTTTATTTTATTTCATTTTTTATTTATTTTATTTTATTTTATTTTATTTCATTTTATTTTTTTTCTTTTCATTTTGTTTTATTTTATTTATTTCTATTTTATTTTATTATTTTAACTTATTTTATTTCATTTTAATTTATTTCATTTTATTTTATTTATTTTTATTTTTGTTTTTATTTTATTTTATTTTGTTTTATTTTATTTTATTTTATTTTATTTTTTTAATTTAATTTTATTTTTTTTTTATTTTTTTATTTTTTTTATTTTATTTTTAGTTATTCTCTTTTATTTATTTTATTTTATTTTTTGATTTTATTTTATTATTTTATTTTATTTATTTTAATTTTATTTTATTTCATTTGACTTTATTTTAAATTATTTGATTTTATTTTATTTTTGTTTTTATTTTATTTTTTTAATTTATTTGATTTTATTTTTAGTTATTCTATTTTATGTATTTTATTTTTTATTTTATTTTACTTAATTTTATTTTATTTCATTTTTTTTTATTTTTTTTTTTTCATTTCATTTTATTTTATTTATTTTTATTTTATTTTGTTTGATTTTATTTCGTTTTATTTTATTTTTGTTTTTATTTTATTTTACTTTGTTTTATTTAATTTTATTATTTTTTATTTTATTATGTTTTATGTTATTTTATTTTTGTTCTTATTTTATTTTATTTTTGTTTTATTTATTTATTTTTAGTTATTCTTTTTTATTTATTTTATTTTTTATTTTATTTAATTTTATTTTATTAGTTTCCATTTTATTTTATTTTTTTTATTTTGTTTTATTTGACTTTATTTTATTTTATTTTATTTTCACTTTATTTTATTTTAATAATTTCTATTCTTATTTTTAGTTAATTTAATTTAACTTTTACGTTCCTTATCCCCATCCAACAGTTGTCATTTTCTCCACTAAAAAATATTTCCCATCTTACCTTAGTCTTTCTTCCCTCTTCTCGCCACGTTTCTCTGTTTCTTTATTTACATATACACACACACACACATACGAACTACGTATGATGTCACTTAACAAAACAGTAGATTTTTAATTAAACCAACAACCTTTTCACTGCTTTTACCACTTTTTTTATGTTCAAAGCACTGTTCTTTCGCCGCTACTAACAGCTCAAGAAAAAAAACTAAAAATTCCAACAATAAAAATTACTTGAAAATCTTTTGCATCAAAGCCACAAAAGCAAACTAGGCATATGAACAATGCACTGGCAGTATAAGGAGTTCAAACTTGAGCGTACTTTAGTGTTTGTAAATAAATGCACGAGTAGGCGTATGTCTGTGGGTGTGTGTCAAAGCAAAAAGGTGTTAATGTGAAATGTCGCAAGGTACTCGTACTTGCAAATTACAAATATTTAAAATGCATTCACACATTTGCATACCAGCACACGCCAGCTGAGTAAGTCGAGCCGCGGCAGTTGAGTGAGCGCCCAGTCAGTAGTCGGCAGAGGGTTGGCACTTCGACGACGACACCCAACTACAAAAGTGAAGACTTTGTAACAAAGCTGCTATCAACAAATAAAAAGCGTAAGTTTTTATGTGCATACATTTAAATATGCTTATACCTAGTACTTTTAATTTGTTTGTATGGATGTATATACAAAGTCGGCCAATGTTATAAAATAGTTGCCGACAGCAAATGGCGTCATGGCATTTTTGTGTCCGTCATTAAAATCAGGAAAGTAAAATCTGCTCACAAAGCAGCCAACGATGTTATGTACTAAAGTTGAATGGGGACATTGTAAATTGTAAATGGTACAAAATTGTCAAAGGCGCGTAAAAATTGAAATTATGCAAAAATTTAACAACAACAAAAGCTATAGTCAAGCAACAGGCATGCCTTGGCGGCTACAAGGAAATACTTTTACTTTTAGGCTGACATGTATAGGTTCATTAGACTGGTACGACACATTGTTTTTTGGGAAATTACACTGATATTTTTTAGAAAGCCGAAAAAAATACTGTAAAAAGCTTAAGATGTTAGATAATTATAATTTTCAGATGTCTATAACTGTTGTTTTGTATATTTTAGGACGAATAATAGTTTTGCTTAAAAACTGCCACAACATTCAAGTTAGAATTAATCACTCATTTTGAAAAAATATCTCTTAACCTATTAATACAATGAAACAATTTTTTTTTTCGGCCCAGTCTAATGTGAACCCATTTATTACGCAAGTCAAGTTTAAATTAGCGACTTTTCGCATTAAAGGGTGTTAAGTCACTTCGATTTCCAACGCTATGCACTTTTTGTGGGATTTATTAATTAAACATTGCGAAATGTCATAAAATCGCTCATACGCCATGTAGCACGCACTGTTCCAACGAGGTGTGGTAAATATTAAAGGTAATAAATAAAAAAAAATACTAATTGTTACTTAGCATGATCGTTGGCAGGATGACAGTGGGATCAACGGCCGCCGTACATAACAAATATGGAGGGGGTCAAACATTCTCCGACCTTCCGAAAGTACAATGGTAGGAGACTATCAAGCTACCGACGAAAAACTCTCAATCCAAGCTGTCCTTTCAGCTTTCAACCATAGAATATGCCTCTCATAGGAGGCGACTAAAATCCATTTCGAAATTTTCACAAGACGGAACGTACTGAATTCATATTCTGCAAAAGACTGTCAACATCAGTGCAACCCTGTCTGGTCAGTCACGTCAATTTTTATAAGTGTAGCTTCCGACAAGGCAGGGCGAAGTACAACAACAAACGGTCTACTGACCAAAATTAGCCCCTTTGACCTCTACGGAGTAGGCGTTTGAAATATGCCCGGGGTGGCGACTACCGTAAGAGGCGACTAAAATCCGTTTCGACCCCGGTCACGGTGATATTGTTCAAACAGCAGTGGGGCTAGTAATATGTGTTATTTACCGGGGCGTACCGGTTTCATATCCATCAAAGGATTGCGTGCTATGCTAAGAGCTTTGACTCAACATAAGTACAACCCTGCTTGGTCCGTCACATTCTTATCAATGAATGCATGCGTCGATTAAAGAGTGCGAAGTACTGTTACAACAACAATAGCCCCTCGTCCCATTACTTCTTCTATGAAATGACGGAACCTCACAGTAGTACATCTACTATGACGATCGTAGTAAAGTTCTAGACTTGAAGTGATTTCATTTTATTGTTCTTGTGCTGTAATTGGCGCTCGATGCTACTAACATTAACACAAAAGTTACTTAATAACTTTCTAAACAAATTAAAAGCTTATAAGCAACCATTTAATGCATCTCCACTAAAGTAAGCCGGCTAATTTTGCAACAAGAGTTTTTCAGTATTTTGTTGTTTTCCTTTATATTTGCTTGTGTTCCAATGCTTTGTGCTTGAGCTTAGTGTTAGGAAGTTGAGCATGAAATATATAAAATTTTAACTAAGCACAGCTTGCAGATTGCGACTCTAGATGTTGTTGGGAGGTTCTCAGATCTTTTTTGTCTAAAATTTCGTATCTTCCGGCGCCAGAGGCCTGTTGTTGTTGTTGTAGCAGCAAAAACACTCCCCGAGGGTTTTGGAGAGGGAAGCCGAAATTGACACTCCTTGGCCGGATAGGAACCCGGTACTCCCCGATCGTCTTGATAGCGATGTGGTATGACGGGTGGAACGTTCTCGGTCATGTCATCCCTCCATCCGTGAGGAAGGAATAGGTGGATAATGTGAGGCATCATACCCGTAGATCAACCATCGAGTTGGCACGTCATTACCTATGTGCGTATTAGTCGTCTCTTACGACCGGTATGCCAACCCCGGGCATATTCTAGCCAGAGGCTCAGGATTATACATCGCTTTGGGTGGGTAAGTGAGTGGGATCTTCTTAACTACTGAGAGTGCAATATGAAATTACTCATATCTTTGTAGTCAGATGTATACTCACCAAAGTAAGGCGATATTCCATTTTTGAAAATTGTATGTCATAATCTCAAAACACTCTTCGAAGGATATGGATAGTCCTTTACCCGTACGCGTTATTCCACTTCTGAAATTTGTATTCTGTTGCTGTTGTAGCCGAAAGACACTATCCGAAGCTTTAGAGACCAATGTGGGCAGTTCTAGCTTTTGGTAATAGATGTACTACCGCGGGAAGGATTTGTTTGTACGTTCGAATAATGATTTCAATATTAACTAAGACCCTGCTGGTGTAACTTTCCGACTATTGCACTTTGACAGAAAAAGGTTTACACACGAAAAAGGACCGAACGAATTTCTCACTTAGAAAATGTGCGTTTTAGTTCACTTTTACTTTTTTTGAAACTGACGTAATGTAAGGGCTTACAAAAGCTGTGTGTTCTATCTGGTTAAGGCTTCGTTATGGTTATGGGAGATTTAGTCTGAGAACTCTTCTATTTTTCTGTATCACCTTTGTCCACGTACCACGATTGATTTGCTTCAATACACCTCAGAAACGAAAGCAGTCATAAAAGTTCGCTAACGCACAAAACAAACTTAACCAAGCGCGAGAAATTCTGATGACCCTCCTCTACTCTTGCTCAAAGGAAGGATATGCAGTTAGCGTACACAGGCAAGTGGAAGTCAAAAACTACTCACGATGCACTTCCAAACTCACACACACACACACGAACACAAACCAACTTTAAATTAGCTGCCCGGAGCTGAGAAATTGGTCAACAACATCTTGCTACGCAACATCATTGTTGTTAATGTTTCCATAAAGTAAATCAATTAAGTAAGCATTTCTGAAAATTACTCATCAGCTATCAAGTCGAGTGAACGTCCGAAGCATAACGCAACTTGAAGTGGCTAATTAAATGAAAACAGCTTAAAAAAAGAGCTCAAAATTAGTAACGATAGGTACATGGTAGTAGTTGAAGTACATGTGTTGTTTTGTAGCATGCAACTTAAGAGCGCCTATATAAAATTTTTAAGTGGCAAGTGAAGAGCAGTAGTAGAAAATGAGTTTCCAAGTTCATGAATGAGTAAGTTTTTTTAATGGGGATCGTAAATATTCAAAACATCGCGAGCAACAAAGTGGAAAGTCTAATAAAAAGCGAACTCGAAAAATTCGTCATAACTCAGAGAAACACAATCAACTTGAAATGGATATTATTTTATGGGGGGAAATTTACTGGCATGAGTTTGTGTATGTACAGTTTACTTATTTTAACAATACATTTTCACAATATGTACGCAACTAGCAATTTATCTATATATCTAGGGATAAGGTAAAGAGTATATGTTTCAAGCTTTTGTCCGGAAAACTAGTGCATTTTTAAATAGATTCTAGAAAGACAGTCTAGACAAGGTCAGTATTATCAAGCGGTTCAAAATGGTCAGTTTAATTATAACACTATACAACAAAATTGAAGTTTTTGAAAATGCCACTGGGTTTCTCACGGTTTCTGAAGCTTTTGGGCGTCCTGAATCCGTCAGATTTTTCGGGTAACCCTTGGTTCTCTCTTCAGAGGGTGGTTTGTAAAGAGATCGGTAGTTGTAAAAAACAAATTTTTTTAAAAGGAACCCTGACTTAATTTAATTTTTTAAAATTGGCAGCATTCAGATGTTCCATAGTGGAAAAAAGTGGAGTATGGTAAATTGTTTAGAAAAAAAATTATAATATCTGAACAAACTACCCTCTGGTGAAAAACTTAGGGTGACCGGAAAAATCTAACTTCAGATTCGGACTCAGCACAAGCTAAAGCTTTAGAAACCGATGAGATACCCTCTGGGATTGATTTGTTGGCTGTTGTACAGTGTAATTTGCGCTTTCTGAAATCCATTTAAGTCAGATACGAGTTATTCCACTTCTGAAAAGTATCGTGGGTGTTTTTATTATTGTTGTAACCGGAAAAACTTACCGAAGGAAGGAATCCGGTACGTTTTATTCCACTTCTGAATACTGTGTGTCGTTGTTGCTCGAAATTTTTTAACCCAAAAATAAATTTACTTTGGATAACTTTTTTTGTTTTTTAAACTCTATTTGACAATTTTTTAGAATACTCTAAAATGCAATTGCAGTTAATAAATTAACGTTCGATAAAATTCAATTGTTTACTCTAAAAGAAAATCTTAGACCCAAGCATCTGCAATGTGCTGCCCTTGCAAAGATACGCTGCTTAGGCTTTTTTGCGTTTCTTCAATGCCGGTAAACCACTGTCGAATTCAGATGTTGTAAGCGCACGTGAAGCTGGTAGCATTTTCGCTAATTTGTTGCCTTGTGGTCGATTGCTGTTGCGCATTGAATTCGTCACTGTGGTGGCGAAGCGACGCTTGTTGGCACGTTTTTCTAATTTAATTTTCTCCGGATCTCTGCAAGCGAGAAAAAAGTAAATACTTTAGTATTTGAAAGTGTATGAAAAATAGATAAAAAATAAAATATATTAGAGTAAAAATAAAATTAAAAAAATTAATATCTAAAATTAAATGAATAAAGCAAAATAAAATTAAACAAAAGAAGAGTAAAAGAATAATAGAATAATAGAACATAGCCTGCACGGCTAGTTTAGTTTCTTGTATTGCCGGATCTACGAGAACGGTACCAGTACTTGTGCTGTACCCATCGTGCCGAAACGACCCGGGCCGTTTTCTTATATCGACCTGGCCAAGAGCAATACACTCGAGGTGACCCTGTCTGACATTTAGGCAGGGCTACACCTCGTTACAACAACAACAATAAATAATTAATAAATTAAATTGAAAATCTGTAATAAAAAATCAAAAAAAAGTAATTAATAAAATACAATACAATCAAACACATGAAAATAAAAAACATTAAAATAAAACAAAATAAAAAAATAATAAAATAAAAAACAATAAAATAAAATAAAAAAATTAAAATAAAATAAAATAAAATAAAAAGATTTAAATAAAATAAAATAAAATAAATTAAATGAATTAAAATAAAATATAATATAAAAAAATAAAATAACATCAAATTATATAAAATAAAATAGCTTAAAAATAAAATAAAATTAAATAAAAAAAAACAAATTTAATAACAAAAAGAAAAGTACTAAAAAAAAAAAAATATTAAAAAAATAAAATAAATTTAATAAAAATAAAATAAAATATAATATCAAAAAAAAAAAAAAATATAATAAAATATAATATCAACAAAAAAAGAAAATAAAATAAAATAAAGCAAAACACAATTGAATGAAAAACAAATTTAAAAGCTAAAGAAAATGGAATAAAATATAAAAAAAAATAAAGCTAGAAACAAAAGTAGTAAAGGAAAGGACGACATAGCTTTGCTTCTTTACCTCTCTGTATAGGTCAAACGATTTGTTGGCGGCTGTGGTTTTGGTTCTGTGTGTTTTTTTGTAAACGTTTTCGGTTGATCTTTTAAACCAAAACTTTTAGCAAAATGACCCATATGCGCATTTTTGATATTGAATATTGGTTTCAGCTCTTTCGGAAAAGTTGAATAGAATTTGGTCCACGAAACAAAAGCTGAAAGTAAACAAAATTTTATCAAACTAGAAGACTAAATTATTTAACTTCACCGCTCCCTACCTTTACACGCTTTGCTATGCATTTCTTTGTCATCAATTATAAGCTCTTGAAATTTATGCTGTAAATTTGAAGCTGCCTCCTGTAGCGTATTCGCGTCATCATCTTTCTCATTGAGAATTTTCAGATAATCTTCCATTTCGACTTGTGATATTCTAAAAAAAAAAAAAAAAATTTAATTAACAGTTTTCCTTATAGCAAAAAAAATCTAATTAAACAAACCTTATACGTTGATCTTCTAGAAAACGCACAAACTGAGCTTCTGTGGGCGTGAGTAGTAGCAGCGCTTTGCCGCTTTGTCCGGCACGCGCCGTACGTCCTACACGATGTACAAAATCGGCAATTTTTTGTGGTGGTGAATACTGCACAACAAGATCAACTGCTGGCACATCAATGCCACGACCAGCAACATCCTGAAATTGTTGAAGAATGAAAATATTTTCGTTGCTTTGCTAGTAAAAGAAAAACGTTTCACTTTACCGTCGTTAACAGCACACCAGATTTGCATGCGCGATAGCCATTGAAAACACCTTGACGTTCCGTTTGCGTCATGGAACCATGTAATCTTGTAAAGAAAAAAAGTTGTACAGTTTCGTTAAAAATCCAAACAGTTTCAGACTCACCGAAAGAAACGTAGACCTTTCAGCAATGGCGATTCCTCTTCATCATCACTCTCCTCTTGCTCTTTGGCAATCTCCTCATCATCTTCGTCGAGCACTTTTTGTGTGAGCAATTCATTAAGTAAATCATGATGAAAATTTACCATTTCCATTGTACTCATAAAAACGATTGCTTTCAACCGCTGCTTACTGCTAAACTCTTTTGCTAATACGGCACATAACGTAACTAAACGCAACTTGGGTGGCACAACAACGAAATTCAGCTTTAAATTATCCGGTATAGTCATTATACCCTTCTCTTCGTCATCATCCTCTCCAGTATCAACAGCAGCATTTGGCGCATTTGCATTTAAAGCTTCAATGTCGCCCTTTGTATAACTGCTAGTTTTGGGTATCGCATTTGCTTTGTCTTCATCGCTATTATCAACGAAAACTGGGTCTTTAAGCGTTAGACCTGCCAAACGCTGTACATTCGCCGTGAGCGTTGCTGAAAGCAGCCAACGTTGTAAATGCGGTGCCGCCTCTGCTATGTCATCCTTTGCACTTTTGGCACGTTGTGCATCAATTGCTTCGACTATCTGTTTAACATCACGCTCATAACCCATTTCAAGCAGACGATCCGCTTCATCTAACACTAGAAATTGTGTTTTGTGCACTTTGAAGGTTTCTGTATGCAGCAAATGATCAAGTACACGACCTGGTGTGCCCACCAAAACATTTATGCCTTTTCTTATGCGCGCTTTTTCGGCCTTACGACGTTCGCCACCCATTAGCACACCTGGTACAATCCATGTGAAGGGTTTGAGGAGTTTCTGAAAGAGTTCATAAGTTTGCATAGCCAGCTCGCGTGTAGGTACAATGATAATAGCTAGTACGCCAGATTCACGTGTAATCTTTGGACGCACCGCCTGCAGTTTTTCGACTACGGGTAGCGCATAAGCTAAAGTTTCCCCGGAACCAGTTTGTGAACGCACCAATAGGTCTTTACCTTAAAGGAAAAAAAAAAACGTTAAATTGATGTCGCTTAAGAATAGGAAACTATAGATGAGACCCACCTTCAAGCGCTAATGGTATCGTTTTCTTTTGCACAGTAGTCAATTCAACAATGCCCAGCAAGTCGGCCAGATTCTTTATTGTATGTGCATGCACGTTCAGCGTATCAGTTTTGGTACCATCGAATAGCGGTTCTGCTATTGGTTTGACAAAACGTTGACCCATAACCGGTGTAGCTTGACTATTTGCAAAGAGTCCAATTTTCTTAACCGATTTGTCACCCGGACGTACAACGCGGAATGCATTGGCCTTGCGGGCCGCCAAACTTACGCCATTACTTTTTTCATTAGCTTCCGCACCTTCCAGATCTTTAGCTTCGGAGCTTGTGTGCGCTCCATTCGGCCTGCCATTTGCTCTTTTGTGCGAGAACTTATTTTCGCTACGATTTTGTGCCTGCAACTTTTTGTTGCGCAAACGCTCGGCTTGATTTGGTTTAGGTTTTGGCTTGGAGCGTATAGTTGGCGCGGTGCTAGTAGTGATATTAAGCATGAGCTCGCCATCGAAATGATTTGTTTTGATTTCATCGCTTTTCTTCTCCATCACTTCCTTTGTAACAGGCACAGTTTTGTTTGGACTTGCTACCTTCCGCACCTCGCTATTTTTTCCATCATTGCTTGTTTGTGGCTTCTTGATGGGCCGCTTTCTTGCTACAATGGCTTTTACCTTATGCTGTGCGCCTCCAAATGAAAATGAGAAACCGCTATCGTTTCTGAAAGTTGAGACTGCAGGTAAACTTTTCCTCTTTGCAGGGGTCTGTAAAAGCAATCATGTTATGGTTTAATTGCAGAAATATATGTGGGGAGACAACTTACCGGTTTCTTTAATGCTGTCGGTGGCGCTATATTAAGTGAAATATCCATTGCTGAAATCAGAGAAAGTATTTTATCTTTTCTGCCAAAATCTGCTGCTCCACGTTTATTATTTACTGCAACATGTGTTCACGCTATTTTGTTTTGGCCACGATTTTCTTGTTTGTTATCTACTTATGTTGTTGTTGTTTTTGTCGATAGTTGCATCATTCACAATAGTGAAAGAAACGAAGTACGAGCACTGTCGATAACACTTATGACTTGCACAATTTATCGATAGCATCCGAACCGACTGTCTCATCTTAAAATTTACATTTTACTTGTCAACTGAATTTTTTATGCAAAACTGCTATTACAAAATATAAACATTGCCAAATTGGCCACAACGTCGAAATAAAAATGGATATAGCGCCGTTATTAGATGACAATTTCAATGCAATCGATTGGATAAATGCAAACTACAAGAAATATGTGTCAGAACAAGAAAAAGTGCCTGCCAAAACAAAACCGGCCACGTCTGCTGGCATGGATGATGACACCGCTGCATTGGAATTTATATCACAGTCCGTACTAAAGCTTCATCTTTATATGCAACAAGTGCACTGTGCGGTGGAGGAAAGTAGCCAAAAGTTAGTATTTGATATGCCACGCATCATCAAGGAGGCGGTCATACTACAAGCTGAGGTTGAGGAGTTGAAAAAGCGTATGCAAGCAATGCGTAAAGAAATGACAAATGTACAAGAAGAAACGGGTGATTGTATGGCGGCATTGGAACGTTTAAATACAATGCAAGCTAAACTGCAGAAGGCGAAGGAGTCACTGCAAGAATCAGATGGTTGGGGAAATTTAATTAGTGAGTTGGAGGATTGCTTTGAGCATAACGATTTAAAGGTGAGTAGAGTAGAGCTTATGAATGTTGTTGTTTGTTTTAACAGTGCTTCGCCGTGCCTAATTTGCAAGTTCAATCGAAAAATCAAAATAAACTTCTTGTGGGGGAGGTCCAAGGAATCGTGAACTTTCGACAGTGTTTGACAAAAAGCTAGATTGGTGTTAGGAGTAGCGTTGAGGAAGTGCGTGGTATAAATATGTTAGATGTCAACCTATTACACTATTCAGTCCGATTTGAGCCAGAGTGATTTTTCCTTGGGTTGCTTTCTTTTTAAGCTATTTCCGGTTGTTGAATGTTAGTATCATCCAAAGGCCGAGACCAGACAGAGAATAAAAAAATTCACGACTCTTAGCGGAGCACTAAAATCGTTAGATAGTCCATCGGGCAGAAAGTTCTATGCCTACCGTAGATTCGGGCCCCGAATTATGAACTCCGCGCCAAGCAGATTCAGTCTCTGTTATATCTGCTTGAAGAACACATATGTTTAACTGTTGCATTATGTTCAATGCTTCACTTTGGGCGATGACTTTAAATAACCAGATGTTCAGTGCTAAACCCGTTATTGTTGTTAAGACAAAAATACTCCCCGAAGCTTTTGGGGAGTGATGTCGAAATTGACAGTCCTTGGCCCTTGCGGTTGTTGTTGTTGTAACGAGGTATAGTCCCGCCTAAATGTCAGACAGGGTCGCCCCAAATGTATTGCTCTTGGCCGGTACGATATAAGAAAACGGCCCGGGTCTTTTCGGCACGATGGGTACAGCACAAGTACTGGTACGGTTCTCATAGAACCGGCAATACAAGAAACTAGCCGTGTAGGCTATGCAGGTCATTTAGCGTTACCCAGGGTGCACCAACGGGAAGGCGACCTACTCTTAAACCCTTGTGGTACTGCCCGACTGTCATGGTAGCGATTTGGTATGACCAGTGGAACTTTCTAGGTCATGTCATCCCTCCATTCGTGAGAAAGGAGAAGATGGGTAATGAGAGGTGAGAGGAATCATATCCGTAGATAAACCATCGAGTTAGCACGTCATTACCCATGTGCATATTAGTCGCCTCTTACGACCGGTATGTCTACCTCGGGCATATTCTAAACTCCTAACCCGCAGGCGCATTGAGATAGGTTAGGTTGAAGTGGCTGCCGCAGGAAGGCCTTCACGTATCGAGGAGAAGGGATTTCGAGAAGAAGGTATCGGTGAAATCACAAGGGTCCTTCAAAACGGGCCTAAGTATTTCACTACTTGGTCCAGAGTTGAATACGACTCCGTAACAAAAAGTTTTGCTCCGAAGATGATAGTTCAGAATGGGACGTGACGAATTAGGCAGGGAGTACTTCGCCCTGCCTACTTGTTGCCTAGTCGGAAGATCCACTTATAAAAAGTTACATGACGGACCAGACAGGGTTGAACTGATGTTGACAGTCCTTTGCCGGATATGAATCCGGTACACTCCGGTGAATACCCAACAAACCATGAAGCTAGATTTCGATTGGAGTTACATTCGAGAACTAGCCCCATTCTGCAATCTCTAACGTTAGAGAACGACTCGAGAATAACAGCGTTCGCCTTTTGGCTAGTTTTCTAACCTATCTCGAATCGAGTTCTAGTGTAGTTCTCTACTGTTGCCTTCGAACAGGTACTAGCTCGATTGTCTTGGGAACAATTCCGTTGGATTTTAGTCGCCTTCTACGACAGGCATACCTACTTCGGGCATACTCCCAACACCTAACCCGCAGATTTTTAATAGAATCAGCTGCCATGGTAAGGCAACTTGTAATAAATTATATTTCTACTTTCAGGGCGCCTTTGACAAGTTGTTAAGCTTACAAAAATCACTGCAAGTGCAGGAACAGCTTGTGGGACACGCAGAACGTCTTGAGCAGGTGGAAGGTTTTAAGAATCGTTTAGAAGCGCTCGCCTCACCAAATGTTGTACAATGTTTCGCTGAAGGTGGCATTGAGCAAGCCAAGCAATATGTATGTATCTTCTCAGGCATACAACGTGCCTCGCAATTGGAGCAATATTATAGAGCGGTACAAAAAAATACGCTACAACAAAAGTGGAAACAAATCTTAGATATGCCAGCAACAGAAAATTCAGCACAAAAGTTTCTCTCCCTCTTTTATAATCAATTGTTGGAGCATTGCAAGCAGCAAGTCAAATGGTGTGCACAAGTTTTCAACGATATGAATGGCAATTATCAACCCATCATTGTAATCAGCGAACTGCTGCCAGCATTACAACCAACGCGCGAGTCATATATAGTACAGTTGTTCAAAACATGCAACGAACGTTTGGAACTTTTACAAGAGTATGCGCTAGCAAATCACAATTTCAAAACACAACTCAATGCATTCCTAAAGCAAACAAAAATCGAGCTGCCACATGAAATGCATGCACAAATTGTACAATCCATTTACGGTTATTTTCAAAAATTCATTGAACAATATCCGCGCATAGAAGAAACGCAACTATCAACACAAGTAGATAAGCTATTGATTAGCCAACCAACGGCGGCCGATTCGGTGCATCATCTAGAGAATTGTAATCAAAAGTTATACGATTGGTTAACGGAGGCATGCGAACGTTGTAAACATATAACCGATGATTTGGCGTTGTGTCGCCTCATTGAAATAATAAATGGCATTTTGAAGAAAATGCTCGAAATCTTCTCAAAAACTCAACGTCAAATTGCCTTGAGCTTGGGTCAGGGCACAGAAAATTGGTCTGCACTACAGTGCACAATGTCGCTTTTACAATGCTTAGCTGATTTTCAAATCAAATTGCATAAATTTGAAAAAACAATACAGAAACGCATGTCAAGTCTAAAAGAAATGCTTAACGCTGACAATTCCACAACAATCTATAGCATATACACGGCGCAAGAGCAAACGAATCTAAGCAAATCCATTGACAAGTATCAGCGTGAATCTAGCGAAACAGACAGCTCATCAATACTATTCACGTCTATCTACAACCAAATAAAAGTGCATTGCGTTGATACACATGATATAGCTTTAAATGTTTTACTGCAGCCTGTTGAAGGTCATCTATTGAATATACAACCCACAATGAATTCCACTTCTGACTCGCTTATGCCTGAAAATATGCCAGCATTCAGTTTTGTGCCACAAGAATGTATTACACAAATTGGTCAATATTTGTTAACTCTGCCACAGCATTTGGAGCCGTTACTTTTCACGCCTTCCGCATTGCTAAAGCAAGCTTTGGAGATTTGTAATATCAAATATACGCAAGCATCTATTCCATGTGCAGATACTTTGTTGTCTCTTGTCGTCGAACAATGTTGTCAGCTGTATCAGTCACAAATTTTGCAAATAAAAAATCTTCCTCTCACTTCTGCTAAACAGTTTGCTGTTGATATTGAATATTTATCAAATGTGGTCGAAGAATTGGGTCTATCTATTAGTACGAATTTGTCACAGATATTGATTTTATTAAAAGCTGATCCGGAAAATTATTTAGCGCTGAGTGGCGGTTGTGAACCACGCTTGGTAACTGCTATACGACAAATGCGTAATATAGTTTCAACACAATAATTATGTTAATTAGTAATTACTCCTATATTTGCAATATATTTAGCTTGAATGTGTTTAGATTAAATATATGTATGACGTTATGTTACATATGTATAAATAAAATCTGTAATAAATATTTGATTTTCAGTTTCTTTTTAATAGTCCCCGTTTTCCGGGGTCAAACATATCAGTACTAGAACGAGTTGTGACCAGAATATACTGGATCCTGAATCCTTACCCTTCCATACCTGTAACACTTCCTTTAAGCCTCTGAAAGTGATTTTGTGTTTACAATAACAACAGCAGTAACGACGTACAATTTTCAGAAGTGGAATAACGGCTTGCTTGGCGATTATCGAAGCAAAGCAAACCATATCATTACTTACAAATACTTACACTGTCATATGAACAATAAGCCCTGACCACGTACATACCTTCTCAAATTTTGCGAATGACATTGTAAACCATTCTCTAATATTCATTGTATTCAAATGAGTATGCCAGCAAAAGGTAAATATGCGAATGAGTTATTTTAACTATCGCGCAATTTTGAGTTGTTATTCATTGAAGAAATATTTACATTTAAGCTCTTATTTCGTTGTAGTGGGAAGATCTCTAAGTTTGTTTTAGGGATTTGCGTGTTTGTCAACAGAGTACTTCAGCTGGTTTTTGTGTTTGCATAAGCATTATGGCTTGTTTTTATTTTCTTAATATTTTTTATTACCATTTTCAGATGTTGATGGGAGTAAGCTTTTTACATACGAAAGCTTTGAAGGCATAACTAGGTATTTTCTTATTATAGTATTAAAAAAAATATACATATAGCGATTTTATTTCATTTTGTAAAAAATTTATTTGATTTTTTTTTATTTATTTAGTTTATTATAATTCAATTAGGTTAGGGGTTCAAGTGGCTGCCGCAGAGGCACATCTAAGCCAGTATTAAAAAGCCCGTTGTGATACCACCAACACTAGGAAAGTCAGTTCCGGGACCCTGCCATATGGTGATAATTCCATTTTAGTTTAGTCTAATTTCAATTTAGTTTATTTAATTTAATTTTGTTTTGTTTTATTTTATTTCATTTTATTTTATTTTTTTAATTTTATTTAATTTTATTTTATTTTGTTTCATTTTTATTTATTTTATTTTATTTTATTTTAACGACTGTTTTATTTTATTTTACCTTATTTTATTTTATTGGATTTGATTTTATTTTATTTTATTTTTATAAATTTTTTTATTTTATTTCATTTTAACGACTGTTTTATTTTTATTTTATTTTAGTTTATTTAATTTAATTTAATTCTATTTTATTTAAATTAAATTAATTTTGTTTGATTTTAATTTATTTTATTTTAACGACTGTTTTTTTATTTTATTATTTTACCTTATTTTATTTTATTTTATCTCATTTTATTTTAATATATTTTATTTTTATTTCATTCAATTTTAACGACTGTTTTATTTTATTTTAGTTTATTAAATTTAATTTTATTTCATTCTATTCTATTTTATTATACCTTTCATGAACATGAAATGGTATTATAACTTTGGTCCGATGTTTGTAAGTATGAGAAGAAGAAGAGATAGACCCATCAATAAGTATACCGAAATGATCAGGATGACGAGATGAGTTGATTTAGCCATGTCCGTCTGTCCGTCTGTCTGTCTGTCTGTCTGTCTGTCTGTCTGTCTGTTTGAACGCAAACTAGTCCCTCAGTTTTTGAGATATTTGGCTGAAATTTTGTATGCGGCCACCATTTTCCAATATAGAAATCATTTGTCGGAACCAGCAAGATCGGACCGATATTACATATAGCTCCCGTACAACCGATTATTCCGATAAACGGATTTTGGGCTATAACTCCGGTAATTAAATACCTAGGAACGTGACATTTTGGACGTATTGCTCTTTTTATATGTGAAGTATCGATGTTGAAAATCATCGAGATGGGATAAATATTTCACATAGCCCCCATACAATCCATTGTTCCAATAAACGGATTTTGGTAGATAACTCCTGTAGTTTTATAGGAACGTGAAATTTCGTAACTATTGCTATTTTAGAATGTGAAATGTCGGTGTTAAAAATCAATGAGATTGGACCAATATAACACATCGCCCCCATATAATCGGTAGTTCCGATAATTTCGGTATGAGCTTAAGTTAAATTCGCACAGGCTGTACTGGGATCAAACAGTGAAAATCGAGACGCTTATTCATGAAAGGTATTTAGCCTTCGGCACAGCCGAAGACAGCTTTCCTTACTTGTTTTATTTTAGTTTATTTTAATATATTCTATTTTTATCTTATTTTATTTTAACGACTGTTTTATTTTATTTTATTTTAGATTATTTTCTTTTATTTTGTTTTTTTTTTTTTATTTATTTTCTTTTCTTTTATTTTATTTTATTTTTTTTTTTAATTAATTTTATTTTTTTTATTTTGTTTTATTTAATTAAATTTAATTTTATTTTATTTCATTTTATTTTTATATATTTTATGAACTTTGAAAATTTTGTGGACTTTTGACAAGTCGAATAATTTTTATCAAATGACCAATAATAACAATAAATAAATTTTAATATATTTTATTTTTATTTTATTTAATTTTAACGACTATTTTATTTTGTTTTATTTTATTTTATTTTATTTTACTTTTTATTTCTTTAATTTGATTTGATTTTATTTTATTTAATTAAATTTTTTTTATTTAAATATATTTTATTTATTTTTTATTTTATTTTATCTTAATTTATTTTTTTAAATTTTTATTTTATCTTAATTTATTTTTTTAAATTTTTATTTTATCTTAATTTATTTTTTTAAATTTTTATTTTATTATATTTTATTTTTTTATTTTTTTTATTTTGACCATCCAACATATTTCGTCAGTCGGTTCTTTGTTGAGCCAACTGGCACCAGTTAGAGACACCGTGTGATCTTAGATCTGCCTCCACCTGGTCCTTCTACCGGAGCGGTGATCTTCCTCTGGTTGCATCGGTGGGTGCCGATAACAATATGTTTTGGGCCGGATAATCTTCATTCATCCGCACAGCTAAGCCGCTTGTGTTTAATTCACTGAACTATGTTGACGTCTGCAGCTCATCATCATTTCGTCGCTCCCAACGCAGACTAGCACGGTTCGTTCTCTGCATGGAAAACTAACACACTTCGTTCTCTGCGTGTAAGACTAACACAGTTCAGTTCTGGCATACCAGCCGTGATAAAGCTATTCACATCTCGTTATAATCGGGTTGTGGAACTTCAATTCCATAGTCTTTGATTGTGGGACCGGGCTCGTCATCAAGTGTATTCGGCAAAAAAAAGAAGCTTTCAAAATTGGCTAAATGACTTTGATCTATTGTGATTAGTTACTTTCTATTTTGTTGATTTTTTTGTTCGCCCCAATTAAGCAGTCCTCCTCAATTAAGTTTCGAACTGAAAAAAAAACCCAAATGAAAATAACAAAAATGGTTCCGACAAAGACAAATACTTTCACTCTTGTCGCTATTCGCCTTTCGGTTTTCACTCTATTTGGCGCCGAAAAAGAAGAAGAATTTTACTAACAAAAGAAAACGGATGCGAAAAGGTCGCAAAAACTTGCACAAAAGTTTACACAACAAATGGCTGAACAAATATGCCGTTAGCCAAACGGAACTTACAAAAAGTGAAAAAATATTTTTCGTTGTCTAAAAACAGGTAGATGGACAAGTAGAGAAGAGTGGGGGGGGGGGGGGGGGGGGCGGTAATATAACGAATACGCTATAGCTGTTTACAATGTGCTGCAACCAGCTGTTGTCATTAAACGACTGATTGCTTTAGTAAAAGTTGAAAAAGTTGTGAAAGGAATAAAACTCACAGAAACGAGTTAAATGTATTCGTTTAGGCAGTTAGGTTGAAGGGTAAGATTTTACTGTACATATGTATGTATGCTGCATATTGACTGTTACCATGGTTGAAAAGTAAATCGTTTACCAATTTGTCTAGAAACTAGATTGAAATTAAATAAACCCGTAAAAAGGGAAAACGATTTGTAATGTGACCGCATGTGATTTTGGGTTGGCCTCGTACTTTAACATATGTATATGTATATCTAAATCATTTATGTAAGTAGTCGGGTATCGGGTATGCCTAAAGCGACATACAAAATTATTTAGATAAAAGATTTTTCTAAACGGGGCCGCCCCTCGGCAGTGATTTGACAAACTCTCCGGTTGTATTTCTGCCATGAGAAGCTTCTCAGCAAAATTTCATTTGCTTTACAATTGTCGTTCGGTGTCGGCAAAAAAACTGTAGGTCCCGCTAGTTCCAAAAGTATGCAAAATTTTGTATGAAATTTTTGTTCGTACAGTTTCTTCAAAAATAAAGTTGCACTTAGGTGCATTTAACTGTCAAAATTTTTACGGTAAATTCAGAAATAAATGTTGCATTTTGGGTTAAATGCTAAAAAGTGAGGATAATGTAAAATGCTTGCGCAGCATGAACACACACAGAATAATTTTCATGTTGAATCAACACTTTTTTAACACTTTTTCAGGTTATTATTTTTCAACGCTATCGCTCAGGTTGTTTTAACATGAAGCTGGTTTTTAACTGTTCCTACATGTCAGATCAACATGAAGGAACAGTGTGAATTTAACATGATCACAAAGGTTTAAATCAACATGATTTCCTGTTGATACAACATTATTTTTCTTGTTCAATCAACACGATCAGACATGTTAAATTAACACTATACTATGTTGAAATAACACTTTCGTCCTGTTAAATTTACACGATCTATCATGTTAATTTAACAGGATTTTATTGTTAAATTAACACGATCTATCATGTTAATTTAACAGGTTTTTATTGTTAAATTAACCCTTAAAATAAAACACCTTGTTTTTGATTTTTTTAATTTTTATTTAGTTAATTCATTTATCGAAAACCTTTAACATACATATTTTCAGGTATGAAAGAATATAATGCTTGTATAATTTATTAACACGATCTGTCATGTTAATTCAACATGTTTTTATTGTTAAATCAACACGATCTATCATGTTAAATTAACACGATCATCATGTTAAATTAACACGATCTATCATGTTAAATTAACACGTTCATCATGTTAAATTAACACGATCATCATGTTAAATTAACACGATCATCATGTTAAATTAACACGATCATCATGTTGAATTAACACGATCTATCATGTTAAATTAACACGATCATCATGTTAAATTAACACGATCATCATTTTAAATAATAAAAGTACACATATATATGTACATACATATACATATACTTATTTTAATCCAATCATTGGCAACTTCTGCATCGAAAACAGCAACAACAAGCCCCAATCTGAAAATTAAATAAAAATTGGTTCATTGAAAGCTCTTTAAATTATCCAAGCGATTGTAAAACTGGTAGCACACGTCCAATTAATGTAGGGATAAGTGTCAAACGACGCCTTTTCTTCCCGGTATCCATAATCCTAAAGCGCTTCCATGGTATTTATGTATAGTGCGCGTTGTTTTTAACCTACCCCGACATTTTTGGACGTGTTTTAGCAGGAAGCGTTTACAAAATATGAAAAACAACACAAATTACTTACCCAAAACTTTTTGCAAAACTTCACAACTTATTCGCAAGTTAAGAAACTATAAATTTCACAATATCTACAACTTGTCATCAAGTCGGTATCTACACACTGACTTAAATTCTGTTCTTTTGAGAACAATTCTGTTCACAAGCTTTGATGGGGAACAGATGACAGTCGAAAACAACACTTGTTCATGTTAAAACAAACCGAATTTAGTGTAAGGGATACACACCAATGTAATTCTAATGCAGAAATATTTCATGTTATTCTAACCATACGTTTCATGTTAAAAGGTTGGGGAACAGATGGCAGTCGAAAACAACACTTGTTCATGTTAAAACAAACCGAATTTAGTGTAAGGGATACACACTAATGTAGTTCTAATGCAGAAGTACTTCATGTTATTTTAACCATACGCTTCATGTTAAAATGTTCGTGTTGATTTTCCGAAATTGTTTTTGTTTTACGTACAAGAGGTGTTCATGTTGAATTAACATGAATCATGTTAACTAAAAATGTAAGAAATTTTTCTGTGTGCAGAACATAATAGCTCAAACAGAATCAGTCTGCCAATACGTCAGTTGCGTGACGTACGTAAATTTTAGAGCAAATTCTATTTTGACGTATCCGTCGTATCTGGCGTTACGCATACAAACACCCGCAGTCTACTTTGCTGTCAGTTTTTCAACGTACTAACGGACTGATTCTGCTAAACGCTTAAGAAGCACATTTCAAACAGTTAGGTACACCACGTCGTATACGTGATATTCACTGACGACCAGAATAATTTTACTTTAAGCCTTTCGCAAATTGAAAATGGCAATATCTAACAAATTTGTCTGAGATTAGTTATGATTTCAGAAATTGCACTGTGCTGTATATCGATTGCATTGCATTGAAACAATTTCAGTACAAATGCCAGCACCAACTCCCACGTTGCACTAAATAACACCAATTGTTGCACCGCATGCATAATATGATGAGCAATTATTAGAGAATATGTATGTCTATAAATTAATATGTAGATATGTGTTCACATTAATTCATGAATTTCTAAACAGCAATGCGGTGGGTTTATCTGTTTAAATGCGAATGTTATGCACAAACGTGCACCAATGCGTGCATCAGTTTGATACGCACAAAGTAAATAAATGTATGTAGGTGGAATGTTAATGTTGACCTTTTTGCAGGTTAATTCAATGCATGTGAAAAAATATGATAGCAACGTCAACAATTATACGTTGCACTTAACACAGCTGTCCGACACCTACATACATACGTACTTTTTCCCCAGCAGTGCTGCCATTTTTGCTTTTAGAACAATTTCCGCCAATCAACTCAATCAAACTCACTCATACTTATGTTCACAGTCCGTTTTCATTTTTTACTTAAAAGCTATGCACTTAGCAATGTCTAAAATGATAATGAGAAATGTCAACAATAAAAAGTGTAAGCACGAGATGTAGCTAAAAGTGACAAAGAATATGGCAGCGACGTAGCTTACTAAGGGCGGCTTGTATAAAATCCGATAAAGGCTAATCGGTGATTAATTTGACAGCTAATCGTATAAAATACGTCAATTAAGGCCGCTAGCCGGGGTGGAGACTTTTATGAAAATGGCCCTTAGTGTACTTGAAATGTAAGGTATCAACACATCCTTCTACAAAGTTTATCTAGTTCAGGGGAATTTTTCAAAACTTGAAAAAAACGGCCTCCAAATTTTGAACTTTTTTGCCAGAATTACCAGCGATTTTCTGAGTACGCAATTTTGTAGGCCAGTCAATTTCACTATGTGCAATGTGCAAGCTAGAAGTAGCTCAAAGTTTTCCCTGATTTTTAAGAATTGTTTTCGTTGAGGGTGTTGAGTAATTTCTTCCATACAAAATAAAAAAAAAAATAAAAATTGTGTATGGAAGAAATTACTCAACCGGCCTGCAAAACTGCGTACTCAGAAATTCGCTGGAAATTCTGCCAAATTCCCCTGAACTTTGTGTAAACTTTTAAGGACTTTTTCCTTCAAGGTGAATATCTCTAAAATGGTTTAAGGTAGGGACTTAGAAATTGGTACAGAGCTATAGGATAACAATACCAATCTCACCCATAAAACTGGGGATTAACCAAAAAGGGGGCGTGGTACCTCCCATACGAAGGAAACATTTCATAGTCCATATCCCTGCAAGTATTTATATGGATTAAAATATATATAGGGTTAGAGAAACATGCAGAGAAATAAATTTGTAGCAGGACAACGTCTGCCGGGTGAGCTAGTTTTTTATAATTATTTTTATATTTATATTATTATTATAGTTCTTTTCATTACTGGTCACCAGTGGCGGATCCAAGATTTTGGGGGGGCGGAAGTTCAATTTTTTTTATTTTTTTATTTCGAGAACATTTTTCATTCACAGTTTCTCAAAACGCACAAATATCAGTTGACAGTTTTACTATATTTTTTGTGTAATTTTTACCATATTTTCTGTTTAGCTTTTACTTTATTTTTTGCGTAAATTTTACTGTATTTTTTGTTTATTTTTTGCTATATTCTTTGCGTAATTTTGACTATTTTTTTTGGTAATTTTTTACTATATTTTTGTGTAATCTTTACTATATTTTTGAATAATTTTTGCTACAGTTTTTGCTTAATTTTGACAATTTTTTTGGTAATTTTTTACAATATTTTTGTGTAGTTTTTACTATATTTTTGAATAATTTTTGCTATATTTTTTGCCTAATTTTGACTTTTTTTTGGTAATTTTTTACTATATTTTTGTGTAATTTTTACTATATTTTTGAATAATTTTTGCTACAGTTTTTGCTTAATTTTGACTATTTTTTTGGTAATTTTTTACCATATTATTGTGTAATTTTTACTATATTTTTGAGTAATTTTTACTATATTTTTTGTGTAATTTTGACTACTTTTTTGGTAATTTTTTATTATATCTTTGTGTAATTTTTACTATATTTTTGAATAATTCTTCCTATATTTTTTGCGTCATTTTTACTATTTTTTTTGTGTAATTTTTATTATATTTTTGTGTAATTTTTACTATATTTTTGAGTAATTTTGACTATTTTTTTGTGTAATTTTGACTACTTTTTTGGTAATTTTTTACTATATCTTTGTGTAATTTTTACTATATTTTTGAATAATTCTTCCTATATTTTTTGCGTCATTTTTACTATTTTTTTTGTGTAATTTTTATTATATTTTTGTGTAATTTTTACTATATTTTTGAGTAATTTTGACTATTTTTTTGTAGTTTTTACTATATTTTTGAATAATTTTTACTATATTTTTTGCGTAATTTTGACTATTTTTTTTTGGTAATTTTTTACTATATTTTTGTGCAATTTTTACTATATTTTTGAATAATTTTTATTATATTTTTTTGTAATTTTTACTATACTTTTGAATAATTTTTGCTATATTTTTTTGCCTAATTTTGACAATTTTTTTGGTAATTTTTTACTATATTTTTGTGTAATTTTTACTATATTTTTGAATAATTTTTATTATATTTTTTGCGTAATTTTGAAAATTTTTTTGGTAATTTTTTACTATATTTTTTGCGTAATTTTGACTATATTTTTGAATAATTTTTACTATATTTTTTGCGTAATTTTGACTATTTTTTTGGTAATTTTTTACTATATTTTTGTGCAATTTTTACTATATTTTTGAATAATTTTTATTATATTTTTTGTAATTTTTACTATACTTTTGAATAATTTTTGCTATATTTTTTTTGCCTAATCTTGACAATTTTTTTTGGTAATTTTTTACTATATTTTTGTGTAATTTTTACTATATTTTTGAATAATTTTTATTATATTTTTTGCGTAATTTTGAAAATTTTTTTGGTAATTTTTTACTATATTTTTTGCGTAATTTTGACTATATTTTTGAATAATTTTTACTATATTTTTCGCGTAATTTTGACTATTTTTTTGGTAATTTTTTACTATATTTTTGTGCAATTTTTACTATATTTTTGAATAATTTTTATTATATTTTTTGTAATTTTTACTATACTTTTGAATAATTTTTGCTATATTTTTTTGCCTAATTTTGACTATTTTTTTGGTAATTTTTTACTATATTTTTGTGTAATTTTTACTATAATTTTGAGTAATTATACCTTTCATGAACATGAAATGGTATTATAACTTTGGTCCGATGTTTGTAAATATGAGAAGAAGAAGAGATAGACCCATCAATAAGTATACCGAAATGATCAGGATGACGAGATGAGTTGATTTAGCCATGTCCGTCTGTCCGTCTGTCCGTCTGTCCGTCTGTCCGTCTGTCTGTCTGTCTGTTTGAACGCAAACTAGTCCCTCAGTTTTTGAGATATTTGGCTGAAATTTGGTATGCGGCCACCATTTTCCAATATAGGAATCATTTGTCGGAACCAGCAAGATCG
>CAXKVI010000001.1:29716341-29726704 GCA_964058755.1 Campiglossa producta | reverse complement strand
TACTTTATTTTATTTTTATAAATTTTTTTATTTTATTTCATTTTAACGACTGTTTTATTTTAATTTTATTTTAGTTTATTTAATTTAATTTAATTTAATTTTATTTTATTTTATATAAATTAAATTAATTTTGTTTGATTTTAATTTATTTTATTTTAACGACGGTTTTTTTATTTTATTATATTACCTTATTTTATTTTATTTTATCTCATTTTATTTTAATATATTTTATTTTTATTTCATTGAATTTTAACGACTGTTTTATTTTAGTTTATTGAATTTAATTTTCTTTTATTTGCACTTCAAAACTAATGGTCAAAAGAGCCTAAGTCCAAAATTTATAATTAATTTTATTTCATTCTATTCTATTTTATTTTATTTTATTTTAGATAATTTTCTTTTATTTTATTTTTTTTAAATTAATTTTATTTTTTTTATTTTGTTTTATTTAATTAAATTTAATTTTATTTAATTAAATTTAATTTAATTTTATTTCATTTTATTTTAATATATTTTATGAACTTTATTTATGAAAATTTTGTGGACTTTTGACAAGTCGAATAATTTTTATCAAGTGACCAATAATAACAATAACTAAATTTTAATATATTTTATTTTATTTAATTTTAACGACCATTTTATTTTGTTTTAGTTTATTTAATTTTATTTTGTTTTATTTTATTTTATTTTATTTTTTATTTCTTTAATTTGATTTGATTTTATTTTATTTCATTTTTTTTTATTTAAATATATTTAATTTATTTTTTATTTTATTTTATCTTAATTAATTTTTTAAAATTTTTATTTTATTATATTTTTTTTTTCCGTCCAACATATTTCGTCATTCGGTTCTTTGTTCAGCCAACTGGCGCCAGTTGGAGACACCGTATGATCTTAGATCTGCCTCCACCTGGTTCTTCTACCGGAGCGGTGGTCTTCCTCTAGTTGCATCGGTGGGTGCCGATAAGAATATCTTCTGGGCCGGAGAATCTAATTCATCCGCACAGCTAAGCCGCTTGTCTTTAATTCACTGAACTATGTCGACGTCTGCGCAAAGCTCATCATCATTTCGTCGCTCCCAACGAAGACTAGCAGAGTTCGTTGTTTGCGTGGAAAACTAACACACTTCGTTCTCTGCGTGTAAGACTAACACAGTTCAGTTCTGGCATACCAGCCGTGATAAAGCTATTTACATCTCGTTATAATCGGGTTGTGGAACTTCAATTCCATAGTCTTTGATTGTGGGATCGGGCTCGTCATCAAGTGTATTTGGCAAAAAAAAAAGCTTTCAAAATTGGCTAAATGACTTTGATCTTTTGTGATTAGTTACTTTCTATTTTGTTGATTTTTTTGTTCGCCCCAATCAAGCAGTCCTCCTCAATTAAGTTTCGAACTGAAAAAAAAACCCCAAATGAAAATAACAAAAATGGTTCCGACAAAGGCAAATACTTTCACTCTTGTCGCTATTCGCCATTCGTTTTTCACTCTATTTGGCGCCGAAAAAGAAGAAGAATTTTACTAACAAAAGAAAACGGATGCGAAAAGGGCGCAAAAACTTGCACAAAAGTTTACACAACAAATGGCTGAACAAATATGCCGTTAGCCAAACGAGAACTTACAAAAAGTGAAAAAATATTTTTCGTTGTCTAAAAACAGGTAGATGGGTGAGTAGAGAAGAGTGGGGGAGGGGGGAATAGAACGAATACGCTATAGCTGTTTACAATGTGCCGCAATAGCTGTTGTCATTAAACGACTGATTGCTTTAGTAAACGTTGAAAAAGTTGTGAAAGGAATAAAACTCACAGAAACGAGTTAAATGTATTCGTTTAGGCAGTTAGGATGAAGGGTAAGATTTTACTGTACATATGTATGGATGTACATGTAGCTGCATATTGACTGTTACCATGGTTGAAAAGTAAATCGTTTACCAATTTGTCTAGAAACTAGATTGAAATTAAATAAACCCGTAAAAAGGGAAAACGATTTGTAATGTGACTGCATTTGATTTTGGGTTGACCCCGTACTTTAACATATGTATATATCTAAATCATTTAAGTAAGTAGTCGGGTATCGGGTATGCCTAAAGCGACATACAAAATTATTTAGATAAAAGATTTTTCTAAACGGTGCCGCCCCTCGGCAGTGATTTGACAAACTCTCCGGGTGTATTTCTGCCATGAGAAGCTTCTCAGCAAAATTTCATTTGCTTTACAATTATCATTCGGTGTCGGCAAAAAAAACTGTAGGTCCCGCCAGTTCCAAAAGTATGCAAAATTTTGCTTGAAATTTTTGTTCGTACAGTTACTTCAAAGATGACAGAGTTGTATTTAGCATTAATAATGCTAATGCAAAAATAAAGTTGCACTTAGGTGCATTAAACTGTCAAAATTTTTACGGTAAATGCAGAAATAAATGCTGCATTTTGGGTTAAATGCTAAAAAGTGAGGA
Organism: Campiglossa producta; assembly: GCA_964058755.1. Lineage (NCBI taxonomy): Eukaryota > Metazoa > Arthropoda > Insecta > Diptera > Tephritidae > Campiglossa > Campiglossa producta. Next base: position 29,724,256 of record CAXKVI010000001.1, on the reverse strand, counting down.
TAATGTAAAATGCTTGCGCAGCATGAACAGAACATAATAGCTCAAACAGAATCAGTCCTCCAATACGTCAGTTGCGTGACGTACGTAAATTTTAGAGCAAATTCTATTTTGACGTATCCGTCGTATCTGGCGTTACGCATACAAACACCCGCAGTCTACTTTGCTGTCAGTTGTTTCAACGTACTGACGGACTGATTCTGCTAAACGCTTAAGAAGCACATTTCTATTAGTTAGGTACACCACGTCGTATACGTGATATTTTACTTTAAGCCTTTCGCAAATTGAAAATGGCAATATCTAACAAATTTGTCCGAGATTAGTTATGATTTCAGAAATTGCACTGTGCTGTGTATCGATTGCATTGCATTGAAACAATTTCAGTACAAATGCCAGCGCCAACTCCCACGTTGCACTAAATAACACCAATTGTTGCACCGCATGCATAATATGATGAGCAATTATTAGAGAATATGTATGTCTATAAATTAATATGTAGATATGTGTTCACATTAATTCATGAATTTCTAAACAGCAATGCGGTGGATTTATCTGTTTAAATGCGAATGTTATGCACAAACGTACACCAATGCGTGCATCAGTTTGATACGCACAAAGTAAATAAATGTATGTAGGTGGATTGTTAATGTTGACCTTTTTGCAGGTTAATTCAATGCATGTGAAAAAATATGATAGCAACGTCAACAATTATACGTTGCACTTAACACAGCTGTCCGACACCTACATACATACGTACTTTTTCCCCAGCAGTGCTGCCATTTTTGCTTTTAGAACAATTTCCGCCAATCAACTCAATCAAAATCACTCATACTTATGTTCACAGTCCGTTTTCATTTTTTACTTAAAAGCTATGCACTTAGCAATGTCTAAAAAATGATAAGGAGAAATGTCAACAATAAAAAGTGTAAGCACGAGATGTAGCTAAAAGTGACAAAGAATATGGCAGCGACGTAGCTTACTAAGGGCGGCTTGTATAAAATCCGATAAAGGCTAATCGGTGATTAATTTGACAGCTAATCGTATAAAATACGTCAATTAAGGCCGCTAGCCGGGGTGGAGACTTTTATGAAAATGGCCCTTAGTGTACTTGAAATGTAAGGTATCCACACATCCTTCTACAAAACTTATTTTTTATATTCAGCTGTACTTGTACACAGGGTATTATAACTTTGTTAGGATAACGGTTGGTTGTACAGGTATAAAGGAATCGAGATAGATATAGACTTCCATATATCAATATGATCAGGATCGAAAAAAAATTTGATTGAGCCATGTCCGTCCGTCCGTCCGTCCGTCCGTCCGTCCGTCTGTCCGTTAACACGATAACTTGAGCAAATAATGAGATATCTTCACCAAATTTGGCATGCGTACTTATTTGGGTTCAGAATAGATTGCTATTGAAAATGGGTAAAATCGGACCATAACCACGCCCCTTTTTCGATATTGAAAATTTCGAAAAACGTATAAAATGGGTTAATTCAATATTAGAAGCAGCTACAATGATAAAATTTGCAATATGTATTGATTTAGATGTTCTAAGGCCGATTTTATAAAAATTTTTGAAAAGGGGGCGTGGTACCGCCCACGTATATTTGAAGAAATTTTAAAATTTTGACTCTTAATAACTTCAGAACAGTTTATGCTAGTATAACGAAATTTCGTAGAGGACATACTATTGTTGTGGTAAATTCAGCTATAGAAAATAAACGAAATCGCTTCGCGACCACGCCTACTTTTTCATAAAAGTTATATTGAAAGGAGGTGGAAATATTGAAAAGTCCATATCTAATTAACTGATTTCGCTATAATAATATAATTTGGTACATACATCAACTTTCATATTCTTTACATAATTTTTTCTAAATTTTGGAAAGTGGGCGTGGCACCGCCCACTTATGAGTCAAGCAATTTTTAAATTCGACTGCTAACAACTTCAGAACGGTGTGAGATAGATTTACGAAACTAGGTATACAAAACAAAGAATAACAGCATTTTATGTGCACAGCTGGGTATGTAATGTTCGGTTTCACCCGAACTTAGACTTCCTTACTTGTTATAATTATTTTTATATTTATTTTATTATTTTAGTTCTTTTCATTATTGGTCACCAGTGGCGGATCCAGGATTTTGGGAGGGCGGAAGTTCAATTTTTTACTATTTTTTTTTTTAAATTTTTACTATATTTTTGTGTAATTTTTACTTTATTTTTGAATAATTTTTATTATATTTTTTGCGTAATTTTGACAATTTTTTTGGTAATTTTTTACTATATTTTTTGTGTAATTTTTACTATATTTTTTGTATAATATTTCTTTCTTTTTGCGTAACTTTTGTTTTATTTTTTATGTAATTTTTACCAAATTTTTGGTGTAATTTTTACTATATTTTTTGTATAATATTTCTTTCTTTTTGCCTAACTTTTGTTTTATTTTTTATGAAATTTTTACAAAATTTTTGGTGTAATTTTTACTGTATTTTTTGCTTAATTTCTACTATATTTTTTGGTAATTTTTACTATATTTTTTTCTGTACATTATTGTGAGAAATGTAACTTTTTGGATTCCGAAAACGACAACCGTGGATCCGCCCCTGTTGGTCACTATACATATACATACATATGTAATGAACTTTGAAAATTTTGTAGACTTTTGACCAGTCGAATAATTTTTATCAAATCATTCTTTTGAGTTTTTTGGCGAAAACAAATTGAAAATGCTACAGACACATACAATACCAACTACGATGATTGCGATTTCGATCTGGTTGAAGGATCTTGTCAAATTGAAAATATAGTTGCAGTTTGCCGGCAAACATACTAGCAATGATTGGTGTAATGGCTAGAAATTCCTTATCTCTTTGGTTCGATAACGAGTAAAGGTGATGCAAAATTTCTAACAATACAATACAAAGCGGGTTGACAAGATCCTTCAGCAAGATCGAAATTGCAATCATCGTAGTTGGTATTGTTTGTGTTTGTAGCATTTTCATCTTGTCGAGTAGTTTTTGTTTTTGTTATTTCAGCGTGTCAAAGTGGGCTCCGAATCTTCAGGTCTAAAATCGTTGCTGGCTGGGGTACCACAAGGATCCATCTTGGGCCCACTATTATTTAGCTTGTTTATAAATGATATTTTTAATGTGTGCCAACATGTACATATGCATGCATATGCTGATGATGTCCAGCTATATCTATCTGGAAATCATGAGGAGATAAATAACACGTGTACAAAGTTAAATAATGACTTGGCTTCCATCTCTGCATGGGCAAGGAGAAATAAATTATGTCTTAATAGTGATAAGTCTTACGTGCTACCTATAGCTAAAAAAAAAATAAATTTCGAAAACATTCCTGGCTTATACATTGCTGACAAGTGCCTGAAGCTGGTGTCAAAAGTAAATAACCTTGGTTTCATCATTAATACGACGTTATCTTGTGATGATCATATGAACTCGGTGGTTAGTAAAGTATACTACATCCTTAGGAACTTACGTATGTCAGCAACGTATACATCCACCAATGTTAGGAGAAAGCTTGCTATACAGTTAATTATGCCAATCATATGTTACTCTGAACTAGTCTACAGTAAGCTGAGTTCTCAGTCAGCTCATAAAATTGATGTAGTATTTAATCATGTTACACGTTATGTGTTTGGTTTAGCAAGGTTTGACCATATATCTAGCTGGAGGTCACATTTGTTAGGCTGTAATATTTTTGATTACTTGAAAGCCAGGAATTGTATCTTCCTGTGTAGACTCATTATGTATAAAGAGCCCAGCTATTTGTATGATAAACTAGTTTTCCCCAAGTCTCTTCGGATTACCGATATGATTGTGCCAAGGTATAATTACTTGACCTCCGGGCGGCTATTCTTTGTAAATGCTATTCGTATTTGGAACTCTATTCCAGTATCTGTTAGAAGTAGTTTAAATAAAAGCAACTTTAAAAACGTTCTCTATACCCATTTCAGTTAAAATATATTAAAAACCTGTGATCTTGCCTATCTACCACCTTAGAGTTACATACATAGATATATTTTTTATTGTTTTTAAAATTTAATTTGTAATTCCTGGCCTTGGATTCTCTAACTGTGAGTTTTTGAAATGTACGCTTTTTTCCAATATATTTTAAATGGTGAAAAGGTGAAAATTTGTAAACTCACAGTTGGAGAATCCAGGGCCTGCTATAAAGCATCAGTGTATCTTTCATACCCATATCTGCGCCTTAGCCGGGTAGGGCAGCTGACCCATCTAATCCTACGGGAGTAAATATAATCGACTAACGGTGTGATACCACAAAGCCAAATTGAATGCATTGATTTCTGTTGGGTTAATGGATCAGCTGGTTGGCGTTATGAAAGATTAATTCAACTTTAAGTCTTTGATTTAATGATTGTTAATTTTTGTTAGTCCTTGTTCATATATTTGTTTTCCCGCTTATACATATACACATATATTGTTATTCTTCTTGTTATTTATTTATCTATTGATTATATAATTACTATTCTTTTTTTTCTTCTCTTTTCAAATGTACCTTTTTTATTATAACTGTTGTTGTACTATAAAAGATCTAAGATCTTATTGTACTAATGCCTTGCCAATAAATGATATGATATGATAAGTACCTAAATCTGCAAAGTTGAAAAACTTCCCTTTCGATATGTCACTAACTGTGACACAAGAGTGTTACATACATTATGAAATTCTGAGTAAATGTAAAGTTACTTTTTATGAGTTGGAAATTATTTATGAGCTAGTGAAATTCACACTTTTAACAATTTACGTCTGAATTGTAGCTGCAAGCTTTTAGTTACTGCTTAAAAATTCATTTGAATTTTCACTTGAGTTAAGTAAGTAAACTTAGAAACTAGTTGCTGAGTTTCATGCATCAACTTCTTTGTGGAATAACAATATAATATACACCTCTAAAAAGGTAACCTGAGATTTTTCCATGGCAGATTGTCGAGCAAGGTTAGGAAGAGGAAATTTTACTGTAGTTGAATGAAGCTATCGAAAAAAAAATCGTGAAAGTCGATAAATATTTCATCGACTTAATCGAAATCATCTACTAAATTTCGATAAAGATTAATGAATTATCTATCGACTCTCCCGAATCATCGCCCACGGGAAGCTCCGTCGGACTAGCTGATAGACCCCAATAGTAATTTGCAATATAATGGAAAATGTTGTAAATGTCAAAATATCTTGAGCGGGCATAAGAAACATATGCTCGTTTTTTTCTTGAGGCATATCTTGGCAGGTCAGCAGCTCGTATAGTTTTTATTTCCCACTGCCACTATCAACTTTTAGTTAAATTTTACTAGTATTATAATTATATATTTGATTAGTATCGAAACTGAACGCCATTAGCTCTTTGATTAAATCCAGAATCTGCATTTTAATAGAAAATTATTTTTCTTAATTAATTTTCATTTTAGGCACAAAATTTAAATAGGTTAATAATTAAGCTAAACGAAACACCAACTTTCATATTAATTCACTTAAAATAATTGCATATTAGTTTTATATTAAAATAGCGCTCGTTTATCTATAGACGACATTCCATTTATGCGCAAATTAAAATAAATCCGCAAATTCACAAATTTCCAAAAAGAACACTCACATTTGCCACAGATAGACAGAAACTCAACTCCATGCATCCCAAACACGTTCATCTAATTTTATGTTGCAATGCGAAAATTACAATTTTAATACAACATCAATACGTTAATCAGTTACTAAAGCCACAAATGAGGGCATTCATTGAAAATAGCTGAATAGGCTTCGTGCTTAGATAACTGTGCTACATGTAAGTGTGTGTGATATGAGTGCGAGTGTGTGTTTCCCTTTTTGCATATAAAGTTAACTACACAGGTGCAAAGGCAAATTAACGGCTGCAAAATGATGCTGAAAAACTGTCTCTTTCACTATGAGTGTGGCTTCATGCGATGTACTATGTTAGAAATCCAAGTGACAATAAGTGCGCTCGAGCGGAACGAGTTATTATATGCCCAGGTGGGGAGTTTAGTATAAAAAAGTAGAAATAAAATAAAATAAATTAATAAGAAAAAAAAAAAAAATAAAAAATAAATATAATAAAATAAAATGAAAAAGATAAAATAAAATAAAACAAAATAAAATAAAGACAAAAAAAATGAAAAAAAAAAATATTAAAATAAAATAGAAAAAAGCAAAATAAAAAGTTTAATATAATAAAATAAAACAAAATACAAAAATAAGAAAAATAGAATGAAATAAAATAAAATAAGATAAAATAAAATGAAATAGAAAAATAAAATAAAATAAAATTAGATAAAATAAAATGAAATAAAATAAAGTAAGATAAAATAATAAAAAAATAAAACGAAGTAAAATTAAATGAAATAAGATAAAAGCAAATGAAATAAAAAAAAAATAAAATAAGAAAATAAAATAAAATAAAAAAGATAAAATAAAATAAAATAAAATGAAATAAAATAAAATAAAATAAAATAAAATAAAATAAATAAAAAAAATAAAAAATAAAATAAAATAAAATAAAACAAAAAAAAAATAAAATAAAATGCAATAAAAAAAAAATAAAAAATAAAATAAAATAAAAAAATAAAATAAAATAAAATAAAATAAAATAAAATAAAACAATATAAAATAAAATAAAATAAAAAAAATAAAACAATATAAAATAAAATAAAATAAAAAAAATAAATCAAAATGCAATAACAAAATATAAAATAAAATAAGATAAAATAAAATAAGATAAAATAAAATAGGATAAAATAAAATAAAACAAAACGCAATAAAATAAAATAAGATAAAATAAAATGAAATAAAAAATAAAATAATATAAAATAAAACAAAAAAAAAATAAAACAAAGTGCAATAAAATAAAATAAAATGAAATAAAATAAAATAAAATAAAATAAGATAAAATAAAATAAGATAAAATAAAATAGGATAAAATAAAATAAAACAAAACGCAATAAAATAAAATAAGATAAAATAAAATGATATAAAAAATAAAATAATATTAAATAAACCAAAAAAAAAATAAAAAAAATAAAATAAAATAAAAAAAATAAAAAAAAAAATAAATAAAATAAAAAAAAATAAAAAAAATAAAATAAAATAAAATAAAACAAAATAAAATAAAATAATAAAATATTAAATATAATAAAAAAGAAATAAAATAAAATAAAAATCACATAAATAAATTAAAATTAAATAAAGTAAAATAAAAAATCTTTGGAAATTTGGTGGACTTTTGACCGTTTGTGAATAATTTTTCTTAAATTATTCTTTGTTTTATTATTAGTGAACAAGATGGAAAACAACAAAAATTATAAGCTACCATGATTACGTAATTTCGGCCTTGCTCAAGGGCCTTATCAAATGGCTTAAAAACAAAAACTAATAAAATGAATACATACTAAGTGAACATGATGGATATAAGCTGGCAATAATTTCAACGCAGCTTGGTGTAAGAGGTACACACTGCGGGCTTAGAAATCCCTAATCCCCTTGGTTCTTGGTTCGATAACCAACAATAGCTGATGAAAAATTTCTATACACAAACCCATTTGATAAGGCCCTTGAGCAAGGCCGAAATTACGTAATCATGGTAGCTTGTAATTGTTGTTGCACAGAATAATTTAAGAAAAATTATTCACAAACGGTAAAACAAAGTGAAATAAAACAAGAAATAAAATTTAAAAAAATGTAATATAATTTTTTTTATTGTTTTTATTTTTTTTTCTAGAAAGTAGATATCTAAATGTCAAGTGAACATTTTTTTATTCAACCCATCATGATACAGATATATCTACCATTACAAATTATTTCTATCACATAATATTTTAACTCCATTTATCTTTTTTATTCTTGTGGCAGCCAAGCCAAAAAAAAA
>CAXKVI010000001.1:29706341-29713841 GCA_964058755.1 Campiglossa producta | reverse complement strand
TTTTGTTGCTCTCAGAAATACTAGTAATAAAAAAATGATAAAATGTGTCCCAGTAAAATACACATAACCAATATTGAAGGTTTCTTGTATTGCCGGTTCTACGAGAACGGTACCTTATATCGACCCGGCCAAGAGCAATACACTCGGTGTGACCCTGTCTGACATTTAGGCAGGGATACACCTCGCTACAACAACAACAAGGTCTTTCATGAATTAGCTTGTATGTATATATTTTTAGCTAGACCTTCACACCAGCTAAGCCATGTGTATTTATAATATTAGCAGCTGTTTTATTTAACTTAACATAACCATGCTGACAATATTTTACCGTTATCAGCACTTTGCGGAACCAAGTGGAATTTGCAGAACACTCAAACGTACAGCATTTACCGTTAACAATTTAACAATGAGTGAAATGTTAAGGCAATAACATTGCCATTTCAGTGCTGTAAATACGACGAAAGGGATACATGTTTAAATCCTTTTACATACATACATATTTCACTCTCTCACTGTGCAGAATGCCAATTAAATATTTATACATACATATATGCATGTTTGCGTGTATGTTTAGGTGTATACAAATTTCGCTACAGGTGCATTAATATGATTTACAGGTACGCGATAGATCTAAAGGGATTTGCAATCCAACCCGTACATATTTGAATAATGACATAAATGCTCGAATTGAATTTTATGAAAAATTACATTACAGATGGTTAGTAGAGATTTAATAGATTGTTTATTCAATTGAGTATAATATAGAAGTTGTACGTGTTTTTATACAATTTATAAATCATTTTACTGGAATATGGGCATTTCCAGCGGTATTAATTTATTTTATTTTATAATTTATTAAATTTTATTTTATTTTTTATTTTATTTTATTTTTTGTATTATATTTTATATTATTTTTATTTTTATTCTTTTATTTTATTCAATTTAATTTTTTATTTTATTTAATTTAATTTAATTTTATTTTTAATTTTTTTATTTTATTTTATTTGTTTAATTTTATTTAATTTTTTTATTTTATTTTATATTTTTTTTATTCTATTATTATTTATATATGTATATATTTATTTTATTAAATTTTATTTTTTATTTTATTTAATTTAATTTTTTTATTTTGATTATTTGATTTAATTTAATTTTTTTTATTTTAATTTATTTTATTTTATTTTTTTTGTTTAGTTTATTTTATTTTATTAATATTTAATTATTTTATTATTTTTTCGTATTTTACTTAATTTAATTTTTTTATTTATTTTTTTTTTTAATTTTTTTAATTTTTTATATTTTTATATTTTATTTTTTTTTTTATTTTAATTTCTTTAAAATTTTGTGTTATTCTTATACCCAGCGTACTAGTACTAGCACAAGTCTGTTATAATTTTGTCCACATAACGGTACAACGTAACGGCCCAAAATAATCAAGATAGATATAGAGTTCCATATATGAAAGTTCTTAGGTTGAAAAGAGAAGTTGATTAAGGCATGTCCGTCCGTCCGGCTGGCCTAGGTAGGTTGCCATTGAAAATGAGCGCAATCGGATGATAACCGCGCCCCCTTTTTCGATATCGAAAATTTCGAAATTACATTGACATATCTCAGTAGCTGAAATGGCTAAAATGGTATAATTTTATATGTGAATTCCCCTGTTCTTTCTATTATGATTTTTCCATATATTTTTTCAAGTGGGCGTGGCACCGCACTAGTATCCTTGGAAGTATACCTGATGAAATAGGATAAAATCGCCTTCCAAACACGCCCACTTTCGATATCGAAAATTTCGAAAATCACCTAAATTAACATAATTCGGTAACGGAAATGGTTAAAATTATATAATTTTATTTATTATAATTTTTTGATGAATTTTTTAAAGTGGGCGTGGTCGTAACTTTTAAACTGATTACGATAGGATTATGAAATTTGGCATAAAGCATACTAGTATCGTTGGGAGTATAGCTGATGCAATTGGATAAAATCTCCCTCCAACCACGCGCACATTCGATATCGAAAATTTCAAAAATCACTAAATTGACATAATTCGTTAACGGAAATGGCCAAAATGATATAGTTTGGTAGGATAAACCTCCATGTTGCGAAAATCATATGAAAACTACCGCTGGCTATTTAATGTTCGGTTTGCCCGAACTTAGACTTCCTTACTTGATTATTTTATTTTAATTTATTTTATTTTACTTTTATTATTTTTTATTTTTTTTTAATTTAATTTTTACTTTTTATTTTAATTTTATTTAATTTTAATTTTATTATTCCCATATTTTTCTTTAATTTTTAATCTAATTTATGTTTTTTGTTTTATTTTATTTTTTTATTTTATTTAATTTTTTTTTTTTTTTATTTTGTTATATTTCATTTTTTTTAAATTTATTTAATTTTTATTTTTGAATTTTTTTATTTTTCTTGCCCGAACTTAGACTTCCTTACTTGATTATTTTATTTTAATTTATTTTATTTTACTTATATTTTTTTATTTTTTTTAATTTAATTTTTACTTTTTATTTTAATTTTATTTAATTTTAATTTTATTATTTCCTTATTTTTCTTTAATTTTTAATCTAATTTATGCTTTTTGTTTTATTTTATTTTGTTTTTAAATTTTAAAATTTATTTTATTTTTATTTTTTTATTTTATTTTATTTTTATTTTATTTTTTTATTTTGTTATATTTTATTTTTATTTTTATTTTTTTAAATTTATTTAATTTTTATTTTTGAATTTTTTTATTCTTCTTTAATTTTTAATTTAATTTATTTTTTTTTTATTTTATTTATTTTATTTTGTTTTCAAATTTTAAATTTAATTTTATTTTTTTATTTTATATTTTTATTTTATTTTTTCTATTTTTTTTTAATTTAATTTTTATTTTTTTATTTTATTTACATATATGTATATTTCACTTTTTGTTGGTTATACACTGCTGATTTCCAGGAAATGCCCGTATATCTATTTTATTTTATTTTTATTTATTTTTTTTATTTTGTTATATTTCATTTTTTTTAAATTTATTTAATTTTTATTTTTGAATTTTTTTATTTTTCATGCCCGAACTTAGACTTCCTTACTTGATTATTTTATTTTAATTTATTTTATTTTACTTATATTTTTTTATTTTTTTAAATTTAATTTTTACTTTTTATTTTAATTTTATTTAATTTTAATTTTATTATTTCCTTATTTTTCTTTAATTTTTAATCTAATTTATGCTTTTTGTTTTATTTTATTTTGTTTTTAAATTTTAAAATTTATTTTATTTTTATTTTTTTATTTTATTTTATTTTTATTTTATTTTTTTATTTTGTTATATTTTATTTTTATTTTTATTTTTTAAATTTATTTAATTTTATTTAATTTTTATTTTTGAATTTTTCTTTAATTTTTAATTTAATTTATTTTTTTTTTAATTTTATTTATTTTATTTTGTTTTCAAATTTTAAATTTTATTTTATTTTTTATTTTATATTTTTATTTTATTTTTTCTATTTTTTTTTAATTTAATTTTTATTTTTTTATTGTATTTACATATATGTATATTTCACTTTTTGTTGGTTATACACTGCTGATTTCCAGGAAATGCCCGTATATTTATTTTATTTTTATTTTTTTTTTTTTTTTTTATTTTGTTATATTTCATTTTTTTTTAATTTATTTAATTTTTATTTTTGAATTTTTTTATTTTTCATGCCCGAAGTTAGACTTCCTTACTTGATTATTTTATTTTAATTTATTTTATTTTACTTATATTTTTTTATTTTTTTTTTTAATTTAATTTTTACTTTTTATTTTAATTTTATTTAATTTTAATTTTATTATTTCCTTATTTTTCTTTAACTTTTAATCTAATTTATGTTTTTTGTTTTATTTTATTTTATTTTTAAAAATTTTAAAATTTATTTTATTTTATTTTTATTTTATTTTTTTATTTTGTTTTATTTTATTTTTATTTTTTTAAATTTATTTAATTTTATTTAATTTTTATTTTTGAATTTTTTAATTTTTCTTTAATTTTTAATTTAATTTATTTTTTTATTTTATTTATTTTATTTTGTTTTCAAATTTTAAATTTAATTTTATTTTTTTATTTTATTTTTTTATTTTATTTTTTCTATTTTTTTTTTAATTTAATTTTTATTTTTTTTTTTAATTTTATTTTATTTATTTTATTTCTTTATTTTATTACATAAGTATATGTATATTTCACTTTTTGTTGGTTATACACAGCTGATTTCCAGGAAATGCCCGTATATATTCACCTAAAAGGGATGTTCAGTTTTTAACCTTCTAAGTACTTGTTGTAACATAATTAAAGCTTGTTAGTACACATATCAATAAACTGAATCGAATATTTTTACACGTCATTGCAGTATAGAAATACTTATGTATGTACATACAATACAGCTGTATGATTTATATCAGCAAAAATGGAATTATAACGAGTTTTCCAATGTGGGCGCTTGAATTGATGTATCCAATGTCATCTACATTTCTTTCAGAGAATATGTATCATGTTGTGAAAATTTTAGAATTTTGTATTAACCTACTTGTATATATATTATAAATAAAATAAAATAGATATAAAACAAAAAAATAATAATAATAATCATGCCAATTCTAAACAATTTTTCACTAGTGAATCGGTGCAAACCGTTTCACCTTTTCATGCATTTTTGCTCACAAATTATATGAGAGTGAGAAAATCCCTAAAGTGAGAAATTGTTTAGAATCGGCCTGAATATAAAGAATTGTTGTTTATTATTGTGAGCTTGAGGCCAAGAAATACTGAATTTTGTTATTCTTCAAATTTCATTATTGCTGTTGGTTTTTTAAGTTTTAAAAATTTATATTAATAATCCATTTTTTTTTTTTTGTTAGAATAGAAAAACAAAATTCATTATTTCTTAGCCTCAAACTCACAATTACAGTGTCGTTAAAAAATTTTAATTAATTTCCGAAATTTCAGTCTTTTTTGTGTATATCTGCTTTTAGTTCTCTATTTACCTTTGGCATTCTATCCACTTTAAACTTATTTTTACTTTCTAATTATATTTTGTAACTATGTAATATATCGCTTGGGTATATCCCACCCACATGCATAGACATGGTCGTACTTGCACACTAAAATATTAATTTAGGTCTGCCTAAGAGATATTTGAGTTTGAAAAGTAAATAAAAAGGTTTGTATAAAGTTTGTACAGTTAAATATGCCCGTGTAATGCACAGTTATACAACAACTTCATGTGGTCTCTCACCTATTATACACTAGCGACCTTGTTACACCTGTAGGTGAAAGTTCGTCAAATTAACTCTAACACCTCAACACAAATAATTTACCAAATTGAATTTATTGTGGTCAAACTGAGTGGGGGTATTTTATGAAAACGCAGACAAGAGCATAATTAAACAAATTTTATAATTGTTTTAAAAACTTGTGGCTTCTAATGCATACATTAGGGTGTTTTTTGAGACTATTAATAATAAAGAAAAACGCTCTAAAAATATTGGACTTTAATTATTGTTCCAAAAATTGATGGACCTCCTGAGGGGTATAGAGAACTTGACGAAGCTTTAAGCGCCAAAAAAAGACAAATCAAGATAACTTAGTAGGGCCACACAGCGTTGCTAGGTGTCGATGTTTAGAACACAACTTTTTTTTTTGGACCAAACTAACATATAATTTTATGTCAATAAAAAAATTTTACCATAAATATAATAAGCAACTGTTGGATTCACATTGTTAAATGTAGCTTACTTCCTCTTGGATAACAAACGTCATGTCATGTTATTTACTTTCATTTGTAACTATCAAAAGAAAAAGACGGCAAGAAACTAAAAAAAAAACTAAACATTTTCTTTTATTCTATTTGAAAAGGTCGATTTTTCAGGAACTGAACTTGTTGTATAGAATTTATTCAAAAGGTCAAAATAAAATTCAAAAATACTATATTTGGGTCATTCCATTAAGAAGGCCCCAAAAAAAAAACCATCAAATATGTTTTTTTTTTTTTGTTTTCTCGACTTTTGGCCCTGAATAACTTTTTTAGCACAAATGGGATCGATGGAGACTTTTACAGTTTTCTTTCTACAAAAAAATTTGGTTCTGTCGGAATTTTTGTTATACAATATATCTAAATTTACCGCACCGGTAGTTTTTGATATTATGCATGAAGAAAAGGTGTCTCTAGGTCGAGAACTATAAGCTTTACAAAGGAAAAATGCTTGAACCATTTTTGTTGGGAATTTTCAGGTCCAAAACTTGGTCTCAGGTAATTTTTCGAAAAAACTTTCCATTTTCGAGAAAAGCTCAAATAACCTAAATTGTTGACCTTTGACCTGGAAAAACTTTTTTTTCTAATACACTACCTTAACTGACTCTTGACTCAGACGCATCGTGTATAGGCCCTATAAGTACAAATAAATTCAATTCCAAGTAAATCATGTTCCCAAAACAAGTTCTTCCAAAAAGTCGCAACCTAAAAAAACTGGTTTCGAAACTGGTTAAAAAAAAAATCACAGCAAAAAAGCACTGCCTTAGGAAAAATCACTGTTCCAAAAAAAATCACTGGTTATAAAAAAAATGCACTGCTTCTAGTCAGTCACAGAACTAAAAGGATAATAAGTTTTCAAATTATCACTTACTCCAAATATTGAAAACTAAAATGGTCACCCCCCTTAAAAAAGTCAATGGATCAAAAGAAATTTCACCCAAAAAAAATTTCTGGTTTCATAATAAGCAAGTTCTTCCAAAAAAGTCGCTGGTTAAAAAAAATCACAGCAAAACTATTGCAATAGGGTTTTCAGGTCCACCCTAAAGTTTCAAGGGGTAAGACCGAAAAAAAAAACAAATTTTTGAAGTTAACTTCTTAGGCGGCGATATGAAGTTTTGATTGAGAGTAAAATTTGAGAAAATGGATGACGATGAAACGGAAGTTATGGCACGGAAATAGAAATTGTAGCCGACTTTCAGGCATAGGCGTTGTTCTTATATCTCGTGAACCGCTCAACCGATTTGGATAAAATTTGGCATTATAGATAGTATGATTCATTCTAAGATTATATGCGTGGGTATTGCCACTTGGGGCAGTTCACAGGGATGCCACTTATATCAATTTTTTTTTAAATATTGTGCAAGATATGACAATATTGGTATCAAATGAAAGGTATTTTCGACCATATTCCAAATATGTAAATCTCAAGCAGAGTTGCCACCCAACCGCATTTTATATATTTTTCTCTATATCTCGGGAAACGCTCGGCCGATTTGGATAAAGTTTCGCATTATAGATAGTATGATTCATTCTAAGATTATATGCGTGGGCGTGGCCACTTGGGGTGGTTCACGAGGTGGTTCACGGGGCCATCTATCTCAATTTTTTTAAATATTGAGCATAATATGTTAATATGGGTAACAAATAAAAGGTATTTTCGACCGTATTCCAAATATGTAAATCTCACGAAGGGTTGTCACCTAATCGC